>JBAMJR010000161.1:2712500-3225000 GCA_038501785.1 Myoxocephalus aenaeus | reverse complement strand
TCTACCGAAATCCTATTTTTCATGACAAACAATGAGACACACACACTCACTCCATCACAGCTCTGGGTCAGAAAAGTGGGTTGGTGGGATGGGAGGGGAAGACGATAACGTGAGAAAGTGGAGAGATGACAGGAAAGGAATGGAATAATTTGAGGGATTACCAGTGAACGTGTGTGTGTGTGTGTGTGTATCTGAGGCATCCACTTGAACTGAAAGCGATTGATAAGATCACAACAGATGAAATGGACGTGGAGAAGAGGACCAACTATGTAACAGCCAAAATGACAAGTAATTTGACTTAAATCCATAAACATCGCTGTGTGCCATCTGAAAGAAAAGTTACAGAGTAACTCCATTAATTTACAGCGCTACGGTACTCACCAGCCCTTTCAGTCTTATGTGGTGGTTTGCTGAGCTCCTGACCAGGCAAACAGGGACACAGCCCGTCACACTTTACTGAGATCGTCTTCCCAGACAGGCAGCTCTGGAACTCCAACTTACACTGTGAAAAAACAACACAAACATGGAGACTTTATTTGAGAAACTCTGGGACTCTCAAGGGGAACTCCACATATAGACACATAAAGACTTAGGGAGTGCTAGGTCTGTAAAAACTGTTGTATAATGTCCTCTGAGGAACTCTCTAAAGTCTAAGAAAACAATCCAGATAAGGAAGACTCGTGAATTTGGGACACTTCATTGACAGAATGTATCAGTATGTTATAACTGTCCTCCAATTACAACCGAACAAGAACTTTGAATCTCAAACTTTCCTTGTTGAGCTGATTAAGGAAAAGATTTGCTGAGACATGATTGGTCATTTATCTTTAATGAACAGATGTGTCCATTAGGCAGCCATGTAGACACATCATTAGACAGAGAGATGGCGAGTGACATTCTATTATTCACTGCAGTAAAAACCTAATCCAATGCAAAAAAGCAAGATGGACTACTTTAGAACGTAATTTAACAGTATAAATCTCATTTCAGGTAAGTGAGGGGTAAGACATTGTTTAGACCAGTTGGGGGGAGAAAAAAATCCAATTACAAGCTCCTTCCAAGAGGAATAATGAAAACCGAAATGAGTTATGTAAATTCTGTTTGCAAGATGATGACAACAGGTTTTGTCAGGGTGAAACCATGACTGTGCATAAACATCTCCACGCATATCATGCATCACACACAAGCTTAGCACTTTCATTTCCTAAGTTGCAATTCAAATCCATCATTTCCTCCCGGTCGCCTCTTTGATAGCGCTGCTAATGTTGCTTAATGAAATTTGTTGACAAAGCAACAGCGCTCTGTCCTGTTCTCATCATTTTGAATCAGCTGTCTGGGCAGAGAGAGAGAGAGAGTGCGCGCGAGAGAGAGAGAGAGAGAGCGAGAGAGAGAGAGAAAGAGAGGGGGAGAAAGCCCAGGAAATGGATGACCTCCCAGAGTCACTGTCAGCGCACTGAGAGGCCCCATGCATCTTTATGTATGTCTCTCTCCAGGGGTTAATGTGGTTTTGATGAAACAGTGTTTTAACACCTGACTCGGTGGAGTAAAAATAAAGGAGAGGAGAGGAGAGGAGAGGAGATGATGATTTAAGAGGAGGGAAGTAATGGACTAAACTTAGTGGGCTGAAGCCTCTCAGGAGATAAGAGCACTGTCCTCTTAATAGGATATTGAGTGTGTGTGTGCGGTCACGATGAGGGAGGCATGTAATGCAATAATAAAACATGAATAAGCATGAGACCAGCAGCTCACTGGTGAGCAGAGTTTAGGTTGGGCCACAGGGACCCATCACTCCACCAGCTAACGGAACCCCTCCAACTAAATTACCGCAGCGACCAGAGGGACTTCCCAGCCCTCTCCTCCCAGTTTCTCCTCCCAGTTTGTTCTTCCTCCTGTTTCTCCTTCAACATGTCTGCAGCTCAGCACAGCTTCAGGCACATAGGTCATTAGGAAAGCCTATGTCCTGACTTCCTCACACTCTAGCGATTGAATCTCCACACGTTGTTTCAGACCTGTTTGTTGGAGGCTTAACCTTGAAATTAAACTGAAAACAACATGACCACCAAATGTCTGGAAGGCCATCAATTTCCTGCAGAGCTGAGTTGAAAAATACGGATGATGTGTGGATGGACATCAAGCTTCCCCAGCAAAGAAAACATGACCGCCGTTGAACTCAAAGCTTTGCTTGTATTGATTCTGTCTCCTCGGACACTTCGGTCGCTGTGATTGGTAAATAATACTGAGCAAGGGGCAACAGTGTGTATGTGTGCTCAAAGCTTATCACTCGCTCTACTTTGACAATATTCCTCTCACAAAGACTTTGATTCAGTTTAAAAGATGTCTTACGATGTACATTTGTATGATGCTCTTGTGTATTGTACCCCTTGCAACCAAATAATTATGATTGTGGAGACAATGCTTTTTTTCAGCCACCTACTTCTTCAACTCCTCAATCTGAACTTCCTCTGCTCATTTCCTTCTTGCCTTTCCTTTTTCCTCTATCATGACATTGTGAGTGTGTGGCTATGCGTCATTTCATGTAGCTGAGAGTGAGATTATGAGCAGAGGTTAGTTGGTGGAAATGGGGCTCAGAGTCAGATGAGTAGATAGAGGTTGAAGAGCTTTTCTAAATTGTCCTGCTAGAATTTTTTGTAGCTGCTAGAAAGACCTCTGATGCCTGACCCTGCTCCCAGTCATTTGCATATCACAAATGTACAGCTGAAATCGACACAGTGGAGCAGGACAGGAGTCAGTGCAGTAAAATGGGACAGCAGGGTGAGAAGATGAGGCAGGAGAAAGACAGGGAAGCAGAGGGAAAAGGTGATGACTGATTAGGACCATTACAATATCATCTACTAAGATCAAGTGCTGTTGTATGATGTGAAGCAATCCTGTCCTTGTTTTTATGGTTAAAAACAAACTGAATTATTGAAAAAAAAAAACTGCTGAATAACTGAGAAATAAAAAGTAAAATGTGAGCAGAAGAAGAGTGTGCCATTTAATGAAAGACAAGCAAAAAGAAGGGATGTCTCACCCTGGAGGAGTAGGCGTGTCCATCAGATCCACACACGGGACTTGTCTGGAGCCCCGAGCAGACCCTACATTTCCCATGAGCAGCAGCTTCAAGCCTGTGCTTGTGGCCTGCACCGCCTTTCCTGGGTTTCACACTGAGAGAGAGAGAGATACATTTTAATCGGTCATAAATTAGAATTTTGACAATACTCAGTGAAAGAAAGATGAGGTCTCCTACACATACATGAAAACACAAAACTAACAATACTATCTACAGTGTTTGAGCCAAAACCTTTCTAGTCTAGTTTATATTATATTCTAACTTTAACATTACTATGATAAACTCATGTGTGGGAGAAAATGTAAGTGCAGCAATAACAGGGAGGAATAATATCCAATCTAGCAGGAGCAGTTTTCTACTAAGCAGAACGTTTGAAAAGTGTTTCTGGTTGTCAGGGTCAGCTGACGCAGAGCAAATCCTGATTGGTCCATCGAGGCCTTTTCAATAACGAGCGTAATTGCGTTTGATACAAATCTCGCAGCAATTTTCTATCTAAGTGCTCTCCCGGAACACCACGTTGCCTCCTGATCCATCGAGCAGAGACGAAATTAGAGAGAAACTAATGTGTGCACAACAATCGAAGCAAAGTGAACATCAACTACTAAAGTGACCAGGAGGAGATTCCAAAGTCAAACAAACTATTTCACATCTACGCTCTAAATGCTAAATCTAAAAACTCCCACATGCTGTCTCGTTTACTGCTGGAAAATTGATTTATTCATGACATTTTGGTCTGCTCGATTGCGAATGACACACACACACACACACACACACACACACACACACACACACACACACACACACACACACACACACACACACACACACACACACACCTATTCCTATATTACCAACAGTGGACTACTACTCTACACTGACCGGTCATTTTGACAAAACAAAATGTTCCTTGAACATCTTCTTTTTCAGAATGTAAATGCAAATATACTTTTCTATGTATATTTATAAACAATTAAATAAATCAGTCAGTCCCTTGAGAGACACCTATGCTCTGTAAAACTACAACAAGCCGCTTTCTTGGTTCTTTAGAAGTGTCACACTCACCGACCGAGCCATAATCATTGCCACGGCAGATTAGGCATGCACACTGCATTGATAAATACAACACTGCTGGCAGATAAAGTGAGATGGAGGCACAGTACAACTTGTAGGTTGATGTTTGAGATATTTCCCCTGGTGCGTCGCCCCCTCTTCTTTCAAGTATTCTTTGCATAAATGCAGTGAAACACCAGAATATGTTCAAGTCATTCATGTGATTTAAAGTGCAAGATTGGATTGGCCAGGAAAATGAGTGCATGTATGAAAATGATTCACTGATGAGTCCGCTACAGAGAAAGTGAAACGAGAAGGTGATATATATTTCTCTCCCTCATAAACCACTGGACTTCAACCTCCTGCTGAGAGTTTCCATGTTGCTATAATCTGGAAAGGCTCTGATTTGTCGGTCCTACAGCCCCCTAACAGCAAGACAAAGGTGCATACCAATTAACACTGCAAGGGTCCATAATATTTTTTTATTATAGCCGGATGGTAATGTAGATGTCCGGGCCGGGGGCCAAATTATGGCCCAATAAGGGAAGTCAAGAAGTCTGTGGACTGCTATATGAACTTCAAGAAGACAATGTTATGCTTGAGACTTTTGTAAGGACAACTCTTTATTAAAGAATGAAATGAATGTGCTTGAGCATTTTTAGTAGACACACCAGTAATGTAAAGTGTGTCCAAGGCATCTTCAAATAGTAAATGTTCTTAGCAGTGTATAATAATGATCACCTCTGAGATAAACATGCTGAAACAAAGTTTACATTAACTGTATTTCTCAACATCTGTTTGCAAATTTCTTGAAAGCAACTAAGTTTAGATTGTCCCTCTCTGAGAGGACACGTCATTGGTCTTGTGCAAATTACTGCAACTAATTAATATCATAATCCAAAACTTCAGTGATTGATGGTTTTAGGGGAATACAGATTTTAGGTGAATAGTTTGACATATTAAGCAGTAAATAGGACTTGTAATTGATGCAATGTGAAGAAAAGCATTCAAACCAAGAAGGAGCTAATGACCTGAGGAAATCAATTAAACCCAAGAAAGAGACAAAAAGTAATCAAATGTCTTTTGGGGGAAATGCTTCTTGAACTGAAAAATTGAAATACCTCAAAATTGACAAGGTTGAAAACACAAACAAATTGGGTGCTGACAGTCCAGAGAGCAAACAGATAGTTTGATTAAAATTAATTGGTGCTGAGAATGTGTGTCTGTATGTCTGTCACAGTAGCAAATTGTATTCGTCAACACTGTTAACGCAAAAAAACACAAAATGTAACTTTATTGCATGCTTCTGCTTGTGCAATTTGTTTTACGTGCCCTGAGGCACTTTTAACAAAATACAAAGTCTTGGTTCAAAGCAGCCACAACTTTACTGTTTTATTGTTCTTTTGTAGATAATGCGGCTGCTGAATCAACCCTAATGTTGTGTTTGCAGCACTCTTTAACTGCTCAGAAAATATACTTAAAAGTTAAAAGTGGAGTAAGCGATCGTTGAGGCACAAACAAACGCATATTTACCACCCCTTCTGGCTCCCACTGCCTTTTTCTTTATACATTCATGGCATTTCCCCTCTTTTGCGCGAGCATGAACACCCCTTGTTACTCTGTTGTGTGGCTCAGTCCAAGCTATTTTGTTTGGTAGCCAGGGGCTGTGTCTCAACACCGGATTTTGTTTTCAGCACACACACAGAAATGAGAGCTAGCGGACCGTGACGAGATATTCACATAAATTGCGATTTATCGTCTTGATACTGCATGACTGCTTGGACGGCATCTACTTTTATTATAGCGTCGCCTTTCTGGCACTTCACCCGGGTAAATGATGGAAGGAGCAATGGATCAGTGATTAGTGGAGTGCCAGTACCAATGACAACAAAACCAGTGGTTAACAAACTAAAATGTCACACTACTGGTTCTTACCTGTGAGTTGGCTGCTTGTGATTGGTGCAGATGGCTGTCTGGTAGTCATGGCTGACACACACCTTGTGAGGAGGGCAGCGCACCTTCAGACAGGGGTCCTTGGTGGCGTCTGCACCTGTGGAGAGAGATCAGGGACAAAACTAATCTCTGAGCTGCAGAAACAAGTCAGCGGAAACATTTACAGCCGGGAGGATTGGCTCAATGTGGTGCTGAAGTAGATGCAGGGAAACATCAAGCTTTTCTTTTTGTTTTCCAGCTGGCCGTTTGAAACGTTCTTCGAACTGAAGCAGGAAGAAAAATAATGAGTTGGAGAAAAAGAAGGAGAAGAATTGTAATAGGTATGAAGTAAACGTTGAGTTTTCCGCAGTGTGAGCTTCCTAATGAGGACTATTTTCTCTGAGCGTCAACCCCATCTTCTCCCAAATCAATCTGTGCAGTGACATTATTGCTGTGGCAGCCAGGCACCGCTGGCTTGTGTCCAGGGTGACAAAAGATCAAAGCAGCTCATTGACTCAGAGCATTGTGTCATTTCACACTAGGCTAACAGCACAAACCCACTTTCATTTGACAGACAGAAGAAACAAGAAAAAAATAGACCTTTTTTCACCATCAAGTACCACACCATAATAACTATGTGGGTTTAATAAAATGAGGCACTATCAGGTGTTAAGGATGGATGAATGGATGTGAGGAAGGAGATGCATGTGGAGGAGGAAGTTGCTCATTTTGGTCAGCCATGGACAGATTTATTATAGAAGAAGAGGATACTCGTTGAGGGAGAGCCATCTCAGGAGTTTAGAAGATTAAGGGCTGCCAAAAATAATCAACAGATTTAAATAGAGCTGAGGTGAGCATGAGCTTGACGGAGCAGTAGGCCAATGCAGACGACCAATGCCCAAAGAGATGAGTGGTTTGATCTGAGATACCCAGTCTGGCTGCTGTGTAACACATGGCTGGAATGGTGTTCTAAAGATGTGCCAGAAAAAAATAATAAAGATGAAGACTTCATTCAAAAATACATATTTCATATGTTGGTACAACAGCAATCGGCATAAATAAAGTCCTGCCATGGAACAAACAGGTTACTATAGCAATTGAACATATATAAAGTACAATCGATATAGAAAGCTTTTTTTAGAAGCATTATTGATGTCCATCACTTGCACGTATCAGATACAGACACGCTTCTATTTGATTACACATATTAATCCACACTGACGGGGTGAGACAGGCCTCACAGCAACACCACATTTATTTTTATGCTTCAAGTCTTTTTTGTCACGATTAGCTGTGAAGTCACTGAAAGGATCTGAAAAGTCTGTGGCTTTTATAGTTTATATAGTAGTCTCGAGTGCAAAGAACTAACAACGCTACTGCCCATGCCACTTTCAGCCATACTTGCTGTACGTAACTAGACACCGTCGTTAGCTCAACAAGTCTAAATATTGGCATTATCAAGATTTTTTTTTTTATCATATTAAAAATGATACCGGTATTATCTGTACATATGGCAAACCCTAAACTGTATCTACACTGACTGATTCAGGCTCCCGGTCTGTCTGTGAGTTTAACTGTTTCACCAAAGGCAGGTTCCCTTCACTCACTCACAAATTTGGGTGGGGAAATAAAATCCATGACTCAATATACAAACACTGTTGTTTCCTTCCCATGGAGCCGACATGAAAACACTTTCGGTCCAGTAAGTTTCTGCTGTCAGTCAGCCTGGTGGAGGCAGTTTAGCCAGCCGCTGTCCACTCAACTCCCCAGGAGCTGCTGCTGACAGACGGACAGAGACGTCCAGACGCAGACAGCTATTTAAATCACATAAAGACAGTGTGGATTGGAGTAAAATTCACCCACATTTTGGAGGTGTTTCGGTCATGATTGTCAACACCGTCATCATGCAGCAACTACCACGTTTGAATTCATTGGCGAAGAATCTATTCATTATTTTTTTTGTCGACTATGTTGAACCTCTAGATAGGAGTCTGAACGTAAAATATAGTGAAAGGTAGCATATGGGAGAGTCAGAAGTATGAATGGGGACGTCAAAAACATTTGGATGGATCGGGGAGGCATTGGGGAGGGAGATGAACAAGTATATACTCGTGGGACATGAAGGAGGAGGCGAGAAAGAGACTTCAGCCTGTGCTGGGGACCCTTGGGTTGTTGGGTGGGGCTCTTGGGTTGCTGTGTTGACAGAGAAATATTGGGAGGAGCAGAGGCCGTATTGATGTGTACAGCTAAGGGAAGGGAAGGGAGTATGAAAGGCTGTGTGTGTGTGCATGGGGATTTTGTTCAACAAAGGGAGGAAAAGAATGGTGAAATAAACTGAGAAAGGTCAGCTGTGCCTGCTCCAAAGGGAGCAGAAAGGGAGCACAACATGGGAAATACAACCTGCCCCCTGCTATGGGCGCGAGGCTGATGCTGGCTGTGGCCCTGAAGGGGGTGGAGGTGCTGTGATTTCATGTGTGACTATCCTGGAGGTGGTTGGTGTCTGAAATGTGTGTTTGTTGGTGCTGCTATTGATGGAAGCTGAGTAAAGTTGACAGAAACTGGCTGTGTTTTTCCTGCCATTGAAGGGAATGATTTCCCTTTTCGAGCGCATTGGTCATGGTGACCCTGTCACTAATCTGATAAAAGAGATCAAAGACAAAGTAGATATTAAGCCACATCCAAAGACCACATCCTGTCACCATAGTGAATGACCTAAAACCAATTTCAAATCCAAAGTTAATTAGGACTGAGCACAGAGTGTACAGATCAAAGCCATGCGTCATGTAGAAGTCATTAGCATGTGGCTAACATTATATAATAACAGTGGACTTGTCTCCATTAGGGGCCCAATGGGTTGTGTTTGAGCCACAGCTGGTGTCTGATTTGACTACCAACTAGTTTCTGACCTGCCACACACTGTGCTGCAGTTTACATGCTGGTTTATCAGCGTTAAATCAGAGAGAGAGAGAGAGAGAGAGAGAGAGAGAGAGAGAGTCACACATTATGGCAGTTCTCTTGTCTCCACTTGCAGCAAGGCTGTAATCTCAACAACCATCGAAGAATGAACAAACACCTACAAGTATCAGCTTATTCTTAACATACGTAACTTTTAACATATCTGGAGTTGTCAATGCATATGGGAGCGCTTTCTTTATCTTTGGGAACGAGCACACACAATAAAGATGGCGGAGGTTAGATAGTCTCATGGGAAATGCACTGTCCACATCGGTCCTAACTGAGCAACACACTTGTTTCCTTAGAATCTGTAAAACACATACACAGATTCAAAAACGCATTACAAGCCTGCATGGTCTCTCATATTCTCCAGAATGCAGAGAGATGATATGTCAACCTTCCTCCTGATGGCTGTCTGATCTGTGTGTTTCTATCGGCCGCTTATTTGGGCCATGTCCTCACCTCCATCTATCAGTGCTGCAGGAAATTCATCTTATTTCACTTCGCTGCAAAATGACTTTATCACCGCGAGGAAATGAGAGATGAAGGGAGAGTGGAGAGAACGGATGGAGGAAAAAGGAGGCTCGTATCTGGTTAACAGGACTGGAGGACAATTTAGGATTAGTGCGTGACCTCCACTCACAGACAAATTGGAAATCAGACACACACATACAAATGAGCAAGTCAGAAAGCACCACATGTAGATGATTACATAGATACAACTTTCTCATGAACAGCAAAACGATTTGGAGAGACAATGACGCTCTGAATGTAAAATTGTTTTTTAGCTGACGTGATTTGAAAATGTAAGGTATCTATGAGGAGAGGAGATTAGAGGAAAAGAAAGAAAAGAGAAGAAAAGAGAAGAAATGAGGAGAGGAAAGAGAAAATTCCAGGATGAAGGGGAGAAGGAGGCAGGGAAAAGAGGCAAATGGAAGAGTGTAGGGTGTAGGAGAGTTTTATCCATCTATTTACAGCTCGAGTGAGCAGCATTTGCGGTTAAACCAGCCAATCAATTGTAATGCAGGAGCACTGCAGCACACTCTCGCCACCTCTGTTTCACTTTCTTCGAGACGAGTCTCTCGCCTCCTTTTATTCCCCTCTTCTTTCTCATCTTAAGTATGACTTTATTCTCATCTGTGTGTGTGAATAAGACAATATTCATTAGCAATACGACTCGACACGCCTATTGCATATCCATTCATTCCAAAGTGCCAAGTAAAACACATTTTCACACTCAAACCCATATCTTTACCTTGAAAATATTATTGATGTACAGTATGTAAATGAACAAGCTTGTCTGTTGCTGATAAGATGATACCAAATGTACAAGTCTGAAGGATTTGTGTGTGTGTGTGTGTGTGTGTGTGTGTGTATGTGTGTGTGTGTGTGTGTGTGTGTGTGTGTGTGTGTGTGTGTGTGTGTGTGTGTGTGTGTGTGTGTGCGTGAAGTAAATATTATGATCCTTCATCAGACACTGCCTAACAGAGAAATCGTGAAGACACAGTGCTTTGAAATTGGTGGGTAATAAAGGAGGAAATGTAAGCCATGTGTGTATTCTCTACAATGTTACAGCTACAGTTTGAGTACGAACAGCTCTGCACATAGATACCACTAATTATTGTAGCTATTGTCCTTGTTCATTGATTGATGACCCCGAGGTGCTGGGCTACCAGTGTGTAGGGGCGAGACAGATGGAAGAGTTGACCGAGTAGCAAGGGCACAAGACAACAGCAGATCATGAACAAGTGAACAGGAAATGTCCTCAGATTGATTTCAAATTGGGCACTTTTGCACCTCTCTATGTCTGAAACAAACACAGTTTAGCGCTGGTTGTCATTTTCAAACATCTGTTTGAATACAAACACTATCTTGCTGTGTAAGATATCTATTTCAGTCAAAAAAACATTGTAACCAAATGGTCAATTTGTTGTAAAATGCTCTTTAACCCTGTCGACCCAGACCAATGATCCAGACCGACATGTAGGTCTTTAAGAAGCTGCAGCGGCTTGCATTGGGACCAACCATGTCATGCTAGCTTGTCAGGAGCCTTATTAACTCCAAAAATAACCTGGAATGACCATTTTCACAGGGCCAAGATATGTGAATGAAAATTATATTCATGTGTGATAATCTTAGTCCCCATAGTAGCCATTTCACATAGAGACCATTTTTGTAAATTTGAAACTGTATAAAATGACCTGTTGCAACCTCTCAGATAATTAAAGCCTCATTCAACTTTACACCCTCAAACTAGAGACCATGGGTCTTCTAAGAATGGCTTTCCTAGGTATATTGACAGTAAGGGCGTTCCTGAACACTCTCAAAGAATCTGTTGTCAAAGCTGTCAAAGGATCTACATACCCTTGTACTGTACAATGGAGCCTTGTGAGAGTTTTACAGTCAGACTTGTTTTTAGATCTGTTGATATGGACACCTCATGGCTGTTGTACATTTCACTGCTGTGTTGCAGACGGCTTTGAAAGTGCTGCTGTTGCTGCAAACGCAGCATCATCCCAGCTACCATCTGGTCAGATCTGCTTTTATATACTGGGGGGAATCAATATACTTCATGGTTGGTAGCTCATGCTCAGCAAGTACAGCAAGAACATAAAAGAAAATATATTCCCCGCTGAAATCAAAAGTGGTGCTCCATTTTAGGGGAAAAGAAATACTCTCTATATAATCTGGCTGAACATGAAGAAAAAAGCCATTTTCATTAAACTCATGTGAAATGATGTCCATGTACAGTATCTATAAGGGATGCAAAGGGACATTGTGTGAAGGTATATGGTTTTAATAAAAGTCTCACTGGCTCTCCTCACCATCGTACTTGTCATAGATTTGTTCCTTTGTGCGTCTGTGTGTGGCTGTGTTACAATAAACCCATCATTCTGCCCTCGCTGTGCCTTCTTGCAATTACCACAGTTAGACTGCTCTCTTGTGCACATTGTACCTCTATTCCCCCAACTGTGGATGAAGTAGGTTCATATATTGACTTGCATCCCTTTCCTCTCTCCCTCCATCCCTCCAAGTCCACAGCTCAGGGAGCCACAGAGCAAACACAGCCGGCCAGAGGAGGGCTGGAAACATACGGTTAGAATAATCTGTTCAGTTGATTTAGTTCGGATGCAGCAGTTATTTCACTTGTGCAGATGTCAAACATTCAAACACTGGATATTTGATTTTGGCATGAAAATCCTTCTTCATGGCAGATTGGCTGATTTACACACTTGACCTGACAGTGTCACACAATACCCATGTGTAGTATGTCCAACAAAGTGTTTCTCGTTCCTTTGACTACTGAGGAAAGTTGTAGTGAAGACTGAAAGTTGTATTTTTGGCATTAAATTACTATTACAGTTTTTAACATCCTTTGTTTAAATGCATCCGCTCAATTGGATACTGTGGGGGAATTTCAGCGTGCATTACTTTGCGATCAACAAGGTCATGGTTTTGAGCCATTCCTTCACAGGGAACATGTCTGTCGACAATAACTGAATCACTTTTAATTGCATTATTATGTCAGTGTTGCTGTATTGTTGATCTATTTTTAATTAAGGGAAGCTGCACTTTAGACTGTGTATAGTCTAAAGTGTGCACAAGTCTTCCTTTAAAAACATCCTGGATGATCCAACCCTGAACATAACTCCCAGCCATTTAATTGCATCAATGCACTTTAAACTTGAAGCTGCAACAATTTATGACAATTAAAGTTGACAGTAAATTGCCCTACTCATCCACTTTTTTGTCTCTTCAAGAATTCTTCTTCCTCCTTCTTTCACCCTTAATGTTCCTGATGAGAAAAAGTGTCTGGAGAAGAGAAGGGTAAGATAAAACACTCTTCCTGTGTCCTCTAATACTGGACGGAGGCCAGAATGGAATGCAGTGATTGGATAATAAAGATAGTCAGAGTCCAATAGAAGAGACTCCATCGGCAACAAACCCTGTCAGAGAGAAGAGGGTGACCTCTAATTAATTGCTGCTGAGCTGGACATGGGTCAACGGGGTGTTTTCGTAATCTGTGTGTCTGTGTGTGTGTGTGTGTGTGTGTGTGTGTGTGTGTGCTCCTTTATCGTCACTATGCTCCATTGTTCTCCCCAGCCACTGTTTCTAATAGTAAAGGAAACACGTTTTACATTAAATAAACAAGAGCTGACTGTTATTTGAAAAATGAGCATCACTTTGAGGCTTTGATAAACTAATTAAAAAGGTGTTTCACCTGGGGGGGCTACAAAGAAAAAGAGAAGAGTTGGAGAAAGAAAGAGATAAGAGGAAGACAAACGGATCAGGAGGAAAGAAAAACGCCTTCTCTCTTTGCTTTGTGAACGTTCCTCAGGGTCTCACTGTTTGGCCTACAAGAGGCACTGAAGCGATGGATGACAGCGAGGAATGATGGAGGGATGAAAGCACAGAGAGGGCCTCGGGGAGGACGCAGTGATAGAACGGGTTCACCATCCATAAAATTAATTATTGAAAACATGAGAAAATCATATTATTGTGGATGTAACTGGAATAGAGAAGATAAACAGGCTGCATCAGTTTGAACGTCAGGGAAGAAGCCACAGTGGCTTACGGGAGAAAAGATATTGACTATCGCTTCCAATGAATATTCATCACTGCCACACAACCGTTATGCACACAACAGCACATGCACACACATATTTTATCGTGAAGAGTTTGTTTAGCTGTTGTTGGCAGCAGAGCATTTTTAAAGAAACAGTATGAAAGCCCATTATCAAAAAGCCTTTGAAGACAACTTCAGAGCTTCAGAGCAAAGATGCATTTCAGGACAACGTGTGCACGCAATAAAGGATTCAATTCAGGTGGAAGCTGCTAATTGTTACAGTCTAAAAAAAAGTTGTACATAAACTGTTCCGCTTGAAGTGTGTTTATAATTCTAATCATCGTCATGGAAAACGGAGAGAGCAGAAGTAAAATACAATATGCATGAAATGGGCTTATTGGGAGAGAACAGGCACACACTCAGAGAAACACAATGGCTGATACTGGAGTCTCGAACTGTGTCCATCCTCACAAAGAAAGAACAGTCAGCAGAAAGGAGCAACGTGCTCGGTTACTCCAGGTTGTACGGTCTTCATCGTGAACAACAGGTATGTGGTATACGAAGGGATTCAAAACACGTTATCTTTTCGGCTGCATGAAATACAACAATTATATCGGTCTTCTATGGAAATGCTCAGCCAGCTTTTGGCTCATTTCACTGTGAGTGTGGATAACTTCAAGACTGAAGCTGTGATTCACAACTCATTGGTGGCAATATGCTGCAGCGTTTGTGCAGTCTGTGTTTATTTGCCCCAAACAGCCTATGCACCTTGTCCAGAAGTTAGCTGTAAGCCGGCTAACAATGGACACACTGAGTGTGTGTGTGTGTGTGTGTGTGTGTGTGTGTGTGTGTGTGTGTGTTAGCCTCTGACTGATCTAACAACTCACTAGAAACTTCACCTCTTTCCGTTACTTTCCTCCAATCGATTAAAGCTACTGGATTTTTGTCTAGTTGTTCATGTCAGGGTTAGAAGTGAATGGCCTGCAGCTGTGCAGGAGCGAAAGGTTTTATTTGATCCATTCATGATTATTATTTTGCACGTGTACTATGTCTAGTGGTGTATTCTTTTTCTTTCTTTCATTCTTTCTTAACTGACCATGTGTTGCTGCCAGGCAAGGTGAGTTTTTGTCAGTTTTTCCTCTGTCCTCTCATATGCGCACACACACACACACACACACACACACACACACACACACACACACACACACACACACACACACACACGCATAGGTGGATGACAGATCTGGCCTCTTGTCTCACCTTCAGTGTCAGGGATAATTAAATGTTTTTGCTCTGTCCTAGACTGAGGCATTCATTAATCTAAAGCTGAAGGGTGTGTGTGTGTGTGTGTGTGTGTGTGTGTGTGTGTGTGTGTGTGTGTGTGTGTGTGTGTGTGTGTGTGTGTGTGTGTGTGAGTGAGTGAGTGAGTGAGTGAGAGAGAGAGAGAGAGCGAGAGAGTGAGAGGGAGAGAGAGAGAGATCATGCATGAGAATGAGTATCAGAGCCTTGTACCTCCTCTACTGTACCTCCATCTACTCGGCTCTCCTGTTATTATCCACTCATATTCACCATATTAATCGTAATAAAACAACTCTACAAACAAATATAACAAACCAAAGCTCTGCGTATCCATTAGATTCATCTTGTATCTAAAGCGTGACAAATAGGAGAAAGACCAGACTATATTCATTTAATGTAGTTTAAAAACCCATTTCAATCTCCTCTTCCTTGACACGTTTTGTAAAAAAGAGCCTGTGTGCCGATCTAAACGCATTAAGCCCCCAGCAAGACTCCTACACGACTCCTCAAGGGACGAGTGGAGAGTGAAATGATACTACATGTGATTGAAAATCTCACATTTAGCTCCGCTTAAAGGGAAACAATGAGTAAGGTGGGCTCAACACCAGCGAGTCCCTTATGAGCTTATGAAATGTTTATCAACTCACTGCCTGACATGTTCACTTTTTTAAACTCTCAATCAAAAGCATGCGTATAAATTAAAATCTTTGAATCACTGAATGGCAGATCTCTATGAGACAACATCATTTCCTGAAAACTGAAAGATACGTAGTTCTACGCTGTTGTTAATGTTTCATCAGAGATGATAACGAGAGAAACTTGTAAATAACCAAACCTTAACGACAGACCACAACATGTGTTTGATCAGACTCCAGTACATTAAGAAGCTCAGGGAAAGCGACGCTATTTATTCAGGCTGAATCTCACAGCAACACAATATGGCTGCAGCTCTTTTCTGTAGATTCATATAGGCTTTGATACTGTGGATTACTGTATGTTACCATGCAGCTTATCTCCCATTGAATTAGATCAAAACATGTGTAATTGCTTTTGTAATTATCTAACGAACAGAACACAATGTGTGCATCCGTCGCATTTCAATTTGCATTTGATTTACCAATTGGTTCCGCATTTAGTTTTCCATTTGCCAACTCATCAACTGATTTCAGCAGTAGTCTGGAGCCTTGTCGTGGCTTCAACCTGGATTTATGATCATTTAATGGCGAAAGGTTCAGGTAAGTGGACGTGAGAGTCGTGTTAAATCACAAGGTATATCAGCCTTGTGTTTTTCTCTATGGCACGGAGCACATGCTGGAGGGATTAATTAATACATTTCATAATACAAGTCAGTAAATTATCTTATTTAGATCATTGTGAATCACAGTGACTTGTTTATTTTTTTATTAATTATATGTTTAAATTATGTTGTATTTTACTTTTATTGATAATTTGATCTTGTTACATTATTATCAAATAGCAGTCAAGTGACTGCTTTGGCTCAGAACATTAGTGAATAAATGATAAGTAAATAAATAATATCCCCACACTGCTCCCTTATACATTTTAAACATTGATTAATCATGCGTAGTTGTTAAATATGTGTTCAGACGAGGATTATACTTGTATGGCTCTTCCTTTTCTATGTGTCAGGCTAAATGCTAAAAAAAGATCCTAAATATATGCTGTGTTGCAGACGTGATGCCCACATGCCTGACTATTTTGTACTCTTATACTGAGTACAAAAAGACAAAAACTGACTAAAAGTAAATTAACTGCATACGCTTTCCATATACTGCAAAGTTCAATTGAAATGTTTACCATGGTAATCTCAAGAAATATACAGGATTTCAGCCCACTACACCCACGTTAGCTGGTTAAATTCTGCTAAGCTGGAAGCACAAACACCAGAACTGACGGGTATTCTACTGTGCTCTGAAGAGAGAAATCTTTACCCGAGTACATCACAGCTCGCTCGTTAAACCTAAAATTACAATTTTTGTGTTTGCCTGCACTAACAGACCATGGTGTTCGTACTCTAGCTAACCCTGGAAATAGCTCCATGTTACTGACAGGTCGAGCTTTGATCATCTTGTGAGCATTCGCCATGCTCTATCTGGTTCAGACGACGAGCTGCAAGCTCGGTTATCTCTCTTTTCCACACGGCCATCGCTGCACACAACCTGAGACAGGGTGGAGAACTAATTGTGCTAAACACTGATGTATTATATCCACTGTTTTATGGGATCTGCAGCTGAGACGGCAGCGCAGAATAATTTAAACTCTGGGAAGTAATGCAGCATTCTGTTGTGAAGCATCAATGACCGGCGATGAGAGTATTTATTTCTCATTAAACCTGGTAATCTGCAATGATCCGACTCTTACTGTTAATGGACAAATAGACACTGAGATAGCCGAACAATACATAGAGTATATCAGAAATAAATTGCGATTAGTCAAATCAGCTGGAACAACAGGAACAAAATGCTCACACATGTTTGGCTGTATGTTGGCTGAAGCAATTTCTTCCACGATAAAACCCTCCCCATCCTGATGAAAACTGTGTTGCCGAACTCACCATCTTGAACTGTCTTCTTGGTTGATCTAGAGTGAACTTTAGTTCCCGGGTCTCCATATCTGCTAGGTTCAGCCTCTCGCTCTAAAGGAAGACATTCAAAAAAAAGTAATGATTAAAATAGTTAATACATGCTTAAAATAATAGTTACATTTTGTGAAAAAATGCTTATTTGTGTTAGAAGATTGATGCCAATGCTATGTCTGTGCATTAATGGATCTGGAGCCAGGCGTGAACTAGGTTAGGTCAGCATAAATACTGGAAGGAAAGGGGAACAGGTTAGATGTCTTTTGTGTAATTCGTAGACTAACACTAATGTAAAATACTATAGTGTAACGTCTCTGTTGGTTGCTTGGCACCACTGCGCTTGGCTGTTGTTTGCCAATAAATAATTAAATGTCACAGCTCCACAAAAACCTCACGTTGTTAGGTTACTGTTTTTGTACGGATTAAATAAAATAGATAAAACAAGTGAATTGATATAGCTTGGAGCTGCTGGTTTATTTTGTTTACTTTGGTGAGAGCTGAGCTAACTGTTTAACTCTACTTCCTGTCTTATGCTACGCTAAGCTAATCACCTCCCGCATCCAGCTCTGTAGGCCTACTTAAGGCAGACACATGTGGTGGTACCAATTCTCTCATCTAACTCAGGTCCCCAATTCATAATTCAAAACAAGAATGTTTTGATATGATGCTTTTCATCTCCTGAAAGATGGACTTGGCGGTGCTGCAAAGTGACACAAACATTACTTTTCTCGTCTGAAAGGAATAACTGCATCATTACCAAGCGCAAAAAAAACAAGTAGACTCAGCCAAGGGAAAGCACAGTAATGCACCTATCCATCTTAATACAAAAACACTAATCCATCCTCCCTCTTACATACACAGTGCTGTACAACATCCCATATGGAAGCAGGCCAGCGGTGGCACAGCCTCAGGGTGGGAGCGGAGCAGCCAAACACTGAGGTACAGGGAGTTAGTCATGTCTGTCCGGAGGCTGTGCCATTAACACTCTGAGATGATTAACTCCCAAACACATCCACGTCCTGTATTTATATTTAAGAGGGCTAGGCAACCTTTGGCAGGCATGCCACCATTGGCACACAGTAGCTCAACCATGGGCGCACTAACAATAAGTGTGAGTTTTTTGGAAATGTTGAGGTGGCCTCTCATCCGCATGCCAAATCACCTCTTTCACAACCATTGGCAGTTGCACGGCCTGTTTACAGTAGTTTGATCCACCTGCCTTACTCCGCCTCTCATTGGTTAATACTCATTGCCTTACCTTTTTTTTATGGCTGAAAATTGGTGGAAAGTTGGTATGATAGTTGCTTAATGATTTCAACTCAGATGTTTTCATAATCACGGCAGCCTCTTTAGTGCTCTCATGAACAACGTCCTGAGTATGGGAGAAAAATTACCCAGCACTTTGCCTTTTTGGATGGACACAATTACAGATATGTTGGAGATTAACATTTTGATGTGATAATTAAACTGTATAATAACCTTGTCAATATGGTACACATTAACAAGAACAATTTTAAAATGACACTTTATATAAAAAAAGACGATGTATGTGTCTCGGGGTAAAAGTTAACTTTTCTTTCATTATTCTTCCCCTCTTTCCTCTCGATCCTCTTTGCCAGACATTTCTCCTCCTCATTATTGGATGACTTTCTTATCTCTGAGATATCCTCTGTGCAGGCAATCTCTCTCAAGTGCTCTCCAGGCCTTGTACATCTTTGTGTCTCCTCCCTCGAGACTCCCCGATGCCACTGTCACTTTCACAAGCTGGCATTTAGCCTGGGGGCTCGTGCTATGATCGCTTGCAATGGCTGTCAGCTCACATCCTCTTAAGTTTATTTATCCTAATTTACGATGATCACAGGAGGCTCCATTGTCTACGGGCACAAAGGGCAAAATGAAAACAGACATACAATCAGGCACACATTCAGTCTTGTACTCTTGTGTGTATCTCGCCTTGAAAACAGTCTGTTCAGCACCGTTCACAACACTGCAGTCCATTTGCTTCACAGCTTCATTTTGCGTTCAGTTTGTCGTTGGCTTTGGCTCTATCATTCTAAGCTGGAAGTGTAGGGCAGTAACAATCCACTCCACTCACTGTGGCTCCATCTGCTAACATTTACCCTTTATTAATCACCATTTCTCTGGGCACTGCTTCCTCAGGGCCTATTCTTCCGTAGCAATTCTTCTTTTGCATCCTAAACAGAAATTGAACTGCTTTGCTGATATGATTGGTTTCATCTGTTCATTAAATTAACAATACCCTCGGCGCGACTGCGTGTACTACCTTCCTCTGCGTCTCGGCAGGCTCCAGGTATCATTGATTACCATCCGTGTGTGTGACTGGGTAATTCACTGCAGACGCCTGAAATCACTGTAGCGTGTACGTGTGCGTTTCAGCTGATAGTCCCCATTTATGTGTTTATGTGTTTATGTGTTAAGGCTCAACACTGCGAGCGCTCACCCCTCTGAAAGAGTGAGATAAGAGCTGAGCCGAGGGTCGTGGATATTGAGTCACTTTTTATGATGTGGCCAACAAGCCATTAAAATCAAAGCGGTAAACAATGTTTAAATAATGCCTGGGGAGCGAGCTACAAACCCTTAGCACATTAGACTGAAATTAGATATTTGTTCTTGCTCCAGCTCACACTTCATTTAATACACATACCTGAGGTGCTCACTGTTGTTTGTTGCCCTATCTGTCTCTTTTCTTATCAGTTTCTTTCTTTCTAATTCTTTTAGCTTCTCCAGGCGCAGATCAAAGATGGTTATATATGAGCATATATTAAGAAGCAGTGACAGAGTTTGGGGAGATTGAAGATGGGCCGATGAGGAATGGGAGCCGACAGACAGCATATCTTCACAGAGACCGAGGCTCAGTGAGTTGGAGAAATAGCTGATGAAATATATAACGACGAACACTCTGCTGGGAAAACACAATGTCACGTCTAATCAGGCTGATTGGCAATTTGGAAGCTCCAGATTTTCGAGGCTTTTGTTTGCGGATGCCACCGCCGAGCCAGAGTGCATCACAAATGGCTTCCGTTTCCGCTGCCAACACGGTTCCCATGGCAACCACTTATTCACCACCTAATCTAATTAAGCAAACAAGACAACACCTGAAAATTGTGAACCTAACTTGTATTGTCTTCTCTCTGTCTTTGTCTGTATTGTGTCTTCTGAGCATTGGTTGCCAGTTTGACTCTCCTGCGCTCCTCTGGACCGGCTGTGATAATGGGGCACTGCCTGCCATTTGTAATCCTCCCTTTGACTCGCCTTCTCCATGTAATGTATTGCAATCACAGCCTCACAAATGTGTTGGGCATGCCCATAGACAAAGGCCAAGAATGAAATAGCCAGAATACTGATTCTAACATTGGTCTTGCTGACGGTGAAACTGTTATTTGCTGCCAAGGACTCGTTCTCCCCTCTTGTCTCTCTGTGTCTGTGCTGGGGCTTTCGGGGCAGCTCTGTAATGGTTACAGATGGGACAGAGCAGAAAATAATGCAGATGTAGAAAACCAGTATTAAATACAAATTCATAGTTTGACTCTAGAAGAAGGCTGAGCTGACCTAGAGGACACGTGGGCTCAACGTGGTGCAGCATTACGTGTGTTTACGTGGCTGCAAAGCAGGTGGTTCTTATTGTATCACAGCTCAGTAAAAGAAGTAAAAACTGTGAAAGGCCAGAATGTGTGACTAGTCAACAGTGTACTTCAGCTTGTATTGTATTAAGATTGTTTGACAGCAGGCATTTTTTGCCTCCTTGTAAATGGGAAAAGTAAAAGTAAATGTCAGGACATGGCTGACATTATAATGACTACAAGGCATCCGCTCTCCCTCCAGATTGCTGTAGTCAGTCACAGGTGGGTGGAGAGGAAATCAACAACCACAGTGTGAGTGTGTCTGTGTGTGTGTGTGTGTGTGAGTGAGTGTGTTTATGAGCTCACTGTGTGTTTTGTACGAACAAAGAAGACCAACGTGGGCGTGTGCGCTCATATCCCTTTGTCTGCTTATACAAAAAAACAGTCAAAGTCATTTTAAGATCTTGAAATAAATATCAAAACAAGTTCTCTTGTGGTTTTCCATCAGCAGTTTACTGAAAAACAGAGAAGCTCTCTTATATTGTTCTGCTTTTATGGGCCCAACTCTTACCTGAACTTAGAAATAGTAGTTTAACAAGTTAATCTTGAAGGTCTTCATCTCAAAATTATTACAGATGCCATTAAAGCTGGTAACAACCTTTCCCTTTGAAAGGTTCAGAAAAAGCAAGTAAGTGGACCCTAATTTTTGTATTCTTAAAAATTTGTGATAAAGCAAATTATAAAAACCCTCAACCCAACTCAATACTCTTTTTTTGTTTATTTTACTATATAAGCGCATGTTTTGACAGTTTGTTTATTGGCTTACATCCAAGATGGCAGAAACAAAAAAAAGAGTATTTTCACTTTGTCCTTCCCGCCAGCCGGAGACTACTTCACTTGGAAGAGAGCAGCCCTCCTCTTGGTCCTGCGTCTGCTTTGGGCATTGAATTGGTTCACTACGAACACGAAGCCCTGATCCGAGGAGCATATGTCTCTTTAATCCACCCACAGGGCGAGAGCCTGGCTGACTGGGACACGGGCCAGTGTCACCCACACACACCTACCTCCTTACAGAGCCACAGAGCAGTAAGCACATCATGTACGGAGGCCGAACGGGTTCACCATCCATGACTGGCAGGTGATAGGTCAATGAGCTGTCACCATGGAAACAAGTTAACGTGGCCAAGGACTCTCCAGTCTATCCTCGTGCATAATGAGGACAAGAAGGGATGTCACATTTAAAGCTGGGGTCGGCAACATTAGAGAAACCAGTAAGAGTATGCTATGTTGAATAATTATCCAACTGAGAAACCCAGCCCAGGGTTGCCAACTCTTTTCTAATGAAAGTAGCGAGCAGCTCACGATGCAAGTCGCCAAGACGCCAACACTGCCAGCCGGTCCTTTCAGGTCCTCCTCCAAAGCCACGCATTCGGACCGAATGAAATGATGATTGCAGTTTATTACAGTCCTGCGACAGCCACTGGATTATTTTCTGTTTTTTGTCGGGATGTAAAGAGAGTTTCAACAAATAAAAACTAAAAAGGTTTCTAAATACATTACCTTTCCTAGCTGTCCCTGTGCGACGTGTAATTTATACAACTGGGTTTAATTTAAGAACTTTGTTCCTATCTTTTAAATCACATCTGTGCAGTTTGACCAAAGGAGAGGGAGTACTGATTCAAGAAATGTAATGCAGATACAAATAACTATACAGGCAAAGTCAACTTCACAGTGCTGTAGTATTATTACTGAAATATAGGTTGTATCACTCTCTTCATAATTTCAACATTTAAATGTTGAAATTAAAATAAAGAATCAAATCCAAGCAAAGGTTTCATCATATTTTCTTAATCCAGCCAAATGCAAGGTTAAACATACTGTAATTAAATATGTATTTTACAAAAGAAACCTTTCCATCTTAGTCACAGAGATCTTGAGTGATGGCAACCATGGAGCCTGTCAGCTGTGTCCGATGAATATGTGGAGAGGATCCCTACCGAGTTGCGTGACATGGTCAAAACATTTACTTTCTGACAGATGAATAATGTGAAAGTGGAGCTGGAAGTGACAGCATGTTGGAGAGTCTTCTTACTAACGATTTCCTGCAGGGCTCAATTACACAGGGGGATGTGATAATTATCACCAAACCTCATAAAATATGAATCAAATATGTTTAAAAATGACTACAACTAATTCTCACAGGCTTTTCAGTGTGTGTGTGTGTGTGTGTGTGTGTGTGTGTGTGTGTGTGTGTGTGTGTGTCTACATCACTGTGGTATGTTGATTCACAGTCCCCCATTGTTCATCATTATGTAATTTCCTTCCGATGAACTCAATACTTCAGAAACAATAGAAAACACGAGGGCGTGAAGTGGTGCCGAGAGAGAAATATGAAGAACACAACTGATGAGAGAATTTAAAGAAAGTGAGGATAGTGTTTAAAGAAAAGTCTGAAGGGAGAGAGAGACCTCTGTAACTGCAGAGATTGAGACACACATAAAGCAGGGTTGCAGGCACTGTATTGCTGCATGAATATATTTGGCGGAAAGCAGCACTTTATATGAGTCAGTCGGTTTAGTAAATTGCCTGACAGAGAAAACAGACGGCACATTTCACCTCCACTGGATGCCAAGTTTGTGACTTATTCAGTCTTCCGAGAAAATTGCATGTGAGGTTTTCTTATGCTCAATATGTGGTCCCATGTTGCTTCTCCGCTGTCATATGAACAATGGATACATGAAGACAACACGGGGAACTGATTTACACCATACATGTTCATAAAACAAAATTCATTCACATAATATGTTGGCGGGAAAGTCTATCTACTCGCACTAAACCATTTTAAATCACTACCAAACATCCTGTTGGTATCACCCACATCATACAAAGCTTCTACAGCTGTATTTAGTGGTGATGGAACTTCTTAGTGGGCAAAAACGTTCAGAAAAAGATAAACAAATGTGTCTAATTACAGCTTTTTGTATCTAAAAACAAAACAAGCATTACCATCCCAGGGCAATTATCAAACCTACTGTTAAATGCAGGTTACAGAACTTCCATCAGATCAAAATACACATAACAAAGTACCTTAATCCACGACATCAGCTTCTAATATACATACCCTGTGTAACACAAGGCTCTACTGTTGTTACACATTGTTCAGTCTCAGGAAAGCCATCCATACTTGCAAAAGCACAGTCTGTGAAAATCATACCAGCTACAAACAAAAGACAGAAAACAATTATTTGAAATCAGGCCCGCTGTCGCCAGACGGCTGCAGGAAACAGGACTATATGAGAAACTAAATCAACAGTTCAATCTTGACGCCTTGATATTATCAGTATACTGATGAGAGGGGATGCATGTTCACTTCAGAGAAGCAAAGCAGCCAACTGGGCTCATCTGATTCTGAAGTTTTTTCAGATTCTGTAGGATTAGCATGGATTCAAATGCATGCTCACAAGAGCTCCACAGTGAGATACACATCAACTGCTGGACCTCATTAATTCTGGGAAACATTTACCACTGGTAAATTCGATCGCTTGCCGTTCAGTTTCACCAACAAGTAATTTGCGATCCCACTGATCCCATTCATTAGATACTACAGAGGGAAGCATTAATCGGCAAGTGATTCATCAGGGGACTGGATTCTCCCCCATCAACCTCCCTGCCGCTGATTAGTCTCCAAGGGTGACCAGTGACTCATTAGTCAAACTGAGATCAGCAAGTGGTGTCTGATGGCGCTATAATTTCTGCTGTATGGACCAGTATGTGCTGTGGTCACACTGGTCATTTCAATATGATGTTTGTAATCTGGCCGCACACACAGAAATCAAAACAAGTCAATATGGTAGCTTTGTTTAGGACAGGGACCCAGGCATCGTACCGCACATCGGTACGCTCAAATCGGTACGCTCAAAAGCTTGGATGATTCAAAAGTGTGTCATGCTGACACTGGCTGGAGTCATAAGGTGACGCTAACACTTATGAGTGCGATGCCTGCATTACCAGCTGGGTGAAAATAGAGCCCACTCGAGGCAATTCAGACACATGAAATCAGCAAATGTTCCCAAAGCAGAATAGATTGATTCCCATTATTTATTCACTGTCTAATTGTTTTTCTGTCCATTACTCCCAGGTGTGCTGTTTGTGGGCGCAAGTGCTCTGTGCATAGCGATGTTAGCAGCTATGCAGCAGGGGAGCAGTCACATTGCAGCTGAAGTGGATTGCTGCAGCAGAACAAGGCAAAAAATAAAACAAAAAGATTGATAAAAATGTTTTTTATGCACTCCCATAAAGAGTCTAATTGGCACAAAGCTCCTCATTTCTTCAACTACACTGAAGGCCTCTCTAGTGAAGTGCACAGATGCCATATTCTCAAGAGGACAAGTCACCTCACGATGTCCTGTCAGAGGGTTGCAGTGACTCACACGCATGGAGTGTACCGTGTGGGCAGCGGAGAGAAGGAGAGGGCTTTCAGGGAGAATAAAAAAAGCAATTCTCCATGTAGTTGATGAAATAAGTTCTACTGTGAGTGTCTCCTTCCACAGTTAAAGGAAAAATAGGATTAATTACATCAGGTATTTTATATGTTGTTGTTCTGGCCAATACTTCTATTGGTCAGAGTAACATTGTACTCACCAAATTAAATAGTGAAATATCTCAAATAGTTTCAAAAGGGCAAAAAACAGAAGTGGTCAGTTCACAACCCCAAGGTTAGTAAGATGTAAGGGGACCTTCGTTTCCTATGGTAACAGTAATAACCATTTAATTAAATTAGGGAATGATCAGCACATGGTTTACAAAAAAAACGACATTGACTGTTTTTCACCACACATTCAAGTGTAGCTTTTTGGAACAGCTATACATTATTTAGCTAGTTCTCTTCTAACCTCACCTTTACTTTAGTGCAGAGTTACACGAATAAATACCAATATGTGACTGAAGTTTTCCTTCACCGCGTATATCCCTACAGAGGAACATAAAACGTTTCAGACTTCGTGTCCTGGTCTGAAAAGTGAAGCTAATTTAAGTGCCTTAAACTTGATTCTTTCTAATGGCCATCAGGGGGCGACTTCCCTGGTTGCAAAAATAAGTCTGGTTGTACAGAAGTCTACGAGAAAATTACTCTACTTCTCACTTGATTTATTACCTCATAAAACATTCAATACGGCGTGATGTTCATTTAGTAAATAATGGTCCCATTTAGAGTAAAATAGACCATAAAGCGGGATATACTTGTGATTGACAGGTTGCTACCACGTCATTGTCTGGGCTAGAATTTGTCTGTGCTTTTGTCTTTGAACTTTAACCCTTTCACAGTGTGTTTTTATGAAAATTAATTGTAACATATCGTTCACCCTCTGCTGTGATACTTCTGGATAAAAGGAAAACAAGATGACGATGGTCAAACACCGAGATAGCGACTTAAGGTTTGGCCTAATTAGTAAACAAAGTCCATGTTTGGAGAACAGTGTTTAGTTTCGCAGTAAAAAAAAATCTTTCTGTTAGTCCATCGTCGTTCAAGCATCTAAATCAGGCCTCACTATGTGCTACAACTGGGTTTTAGCACAGAGGATTCCTCCATAACATCTCATGTATTTAGTCCCTGGTTGAGAGAATGAAGTTCTGTTTACTTTGTGTCTTTAGTTCTCTCTCAGACACTAGAATATGATGCACGGAGGCAAGGCTCTTCTCATTAGGCTCAGTTTCCATGAGGAGCTGGCCCAGATAAACCTGCTCAGCAAGTCTCTCCCTGAAGAGTTACAGTTTCTGTGCTAGATATGCAAAAAAATAAGCCAGCATCGAACGGAGCAAACTCTGTGGTAGAAAGATTTAAAGTCTGTTGTGCTGTTCAGAGAGCTGCAATGCAATCAATGTGTGTGTGTGTGTGTGTGTGTGTGTGTGTGTGTGTGTGTGTGTGTGTGTGTGTGTGTGTGTGTGTGTGTGTGTGTGTGTGTGTGTGTGTGTGTGTGTGTGTGTGTGTGTGTGTGTGTGAAACAGT
Organism: Myoxocephalus aenaeus; assembly: GCA_038501785.1. Taxonomy (NCBI): domain Eukaryota; kingdom Metazoa; phylum Chordata; class Actinopteri; order Perciformes; family Cottidae; genus Myoxocephalus; species Myoxocephalus aenaeus. Next base: position 3,197,943 of record JBAMJR010000161.1, on the reverse strand, counting down.
GAGAGTGTGAGCGAGAGTAAGAGAGTGTTTTGCAATAATTGAGTTTAGTCAAGAGTTACTGGGGTCTAAGAGCATTACACACTTGAGTGTGATTGATAAGTGGACTTGGCATTGTTGCTATGGTAGGTCCATAAGCAGTATGAAATTGTGTAAAGTAGCAGCATTTAGCCTTGGAACAAACACACACACACACACACACACACACACACACACACACACACACACACACACACACACACACACACACACACACACACACACACACACAGACTGTATACAGCAACACAGTCGCGTTTTAATGACTTTTGGGGACTTTACATTGACTCCAAGTCTTCACCCTACAATGTGATGATTTACTTTATTTGAGGATGCACATTTTGTGACTGTGTAAACAGGTTTATGTTTCCACAAGACGGATACAACGTGCCCACACATCCCAGTGCAGGACGATTGATGAAAAGTTGACAAAAAGTTGATAAATAAGTATACCTTACATTCAAGTTTTATTATGTTAACACAGGCGCAAACATTCCTTCAATATATTCTGAAAATGTACAGATTAATGTAGTTTTAAACCGCTGTACAGCAAGTGGTTTTGCACTACTTCTATCATCTAATGAGAAACAGTTTTAACCATCGATGCATATGCTTTTTGTTGTATTTATTATACTAGCTACATATGATTTATACCTTTAAAGCAGATGGATGCAATTTCAACATGTATATAAAGTCCAAAATAATTTTCAGTTTATTTGTTTGTTTTTGTTGAGACAATCTTATTACAATGTATGATGTATGAAGTTAACAAAGATGGATCATCCCTATCTGAATTAAAAGTCTTCAAAGTCATTTCACATTATTTGCAACTGAATGGGAGTGGATGAGCCGCATATGATATGAGATATGTGAAGTATCTTCAGTTGTGGCACATTGCTTTTAAAGGCTGCTTCAATTAACTTGAAAGAAACCGAAAATGTAAAAGATTAGCCGTCCCTGGTAATGAACACATTAGCCTCCGTTTGTGGAATAATTTTTTCTCGCTCAAGAAAATGACCCTCTTGACTACAGTGCATTACAGGAAGAGATCAAATGAAGATTCCTACCGACACACCGTACCTGCATTTTGTCATCAAGATGATACTTCTGTCGGTATTTTTTAAGTAATTTAACAAATTAATGCATCAGTGTCTCGTGTTGTTTAGATTGCCAGCCAATTTGTCTGATTTCCTCTTTTAGATCACGATGTAGTAATCACAGAAAAAAACAAGTAGCTGATGAAGCATTTAATGCCAACTACAGACACAATTTGTCAGAAGTGAAAGTATTGATGTTTGAGATCCATCCTCGGCCTCATACTCATTAATATAAACATGATATCACACACAAACAGCAGGGCTCACCTTGGTCCAGAGACTTGGCAGGAGCCCAGCTTTTGAAGTAGTCATCCTGAGTGGAAACACAACACAAGCAACTGGGTTATGAAAAAACAACTCTGTGTCGAGAATATCATTGAATTATTTTGCAGACCAGAGAGAGAACAGCCCAAATACTAAACCAAACTACTGAGAAATCCTGTCCTCATTATTCTCTCCTTTTGTTCTTTTATACTTGTGTTGTGTAAAAATGAATGAATGCAATAAAGAAGAGGAGGCTTGTTTGTATGTTTAAAAATAGTACACAAATATACAGAGAAACCTGCAGGAGACACACTGGGGAGTAAAGAATGTTACACGCTCTAGTAAATAATGGGTTAAACTAGGACAAAGACATTTAATGTCAAGGTCGAAATGGACTTCTGCTCTGAAAAAACTGTTCAGAATAAAGTGCTGTTGTTAATAAGAAAAAATGATACGAGGCAAGGAAGGATTTCGAGGAGGTAGTGTTGTTTTTTAGCTGCTGGGGTGTTCTCAAATCATACTTAAAGAAGTGCACATTGTCTTATTGTTCAGAGTAGACTACAGTCACGGAGAAAGCCTCTTCAATTGGAATTATTAAACTGAAAATAATTGGCTTGTCTCAGCTAAGCTCAGTTGAGAAGAGTTTTGTATTCGTTAAGCCAAATACACTTTGATTCAATGGCTCTATTCAGACTGGATTTCCTGCCCAGCCAGACATCTTTTATTGGGAGTAACAATTAAATGGCCCGTTATGAAAAGAGTCACGGCTTGAACATTGTTATTTAGTGTTACATGCATATCACATATAGGTGTAGGAAAGATTGGTTAATAGTCTCTGAATCAACATTTGTTTGACACAGACAAATGCAGGTGTCTAGGTGGTGTGTTTTCACTTTGCAATGCAGTGGTGAGAGAAGCAGCAGCAAAACCAGTTGTGCATTTCAATAGACCCCTGTGTTATGTGAACAGGTTAATGCTCATGATGCTGATGATCAGCTGATCTGTGGAGTGGAACGACTGCACAGTCCTGATTGAACCTTCACTGTGTGCGCCATTTGTGAGACATTTGCATTTGAAGGCATTAAGACAGGTTCATAAAACACTATCATGTAGTTGTAAGCATATAAGGACATTTTAAGGATTTTTCAATGTACTGTATTTTCAACAACTACAGCTTCTGCTATGAAGATACTTAAGAACAGTTTTACAATATTGTCATAATAAACACATATATCTGCTTACAACCACATTATCGTGTGTTATCAACCATTTACAAAAATGATTATATACCGCTTATAAATGCTAAAAAGAGGGGGGATAAAACGTTACAGAATTAGGTTTGCACTGAACGTAGTCTAAAGTGCTTTCTTTGAAACGCACACACACACACGCACACCACACGCCCACACACAGCGGCGGTGTCTGCATCTTAAGTAGTGCCCAGAGCAAGAAGGCATATGTGTGTCAGCGGGGAGTGAGCCTGTGTCAGTGTGACAGTGACCGGGGCAAAGGAAACCTGCCGGGTTGGAAAGCAGGATCTCTATCTCTTATTAATACATTAAGAGAGTGAGCTCTCCAAACACCAATCAGAGTAAAGCAAATTATAGCACCGGAAATAAGAAAGAAAAAAGCTAAAGTGTTGTTGAATTAATATCTACAGTCAGAACTAGAAACCAGAGACAGGTACTGAGTACAGGCTCAGTGGCTACAAACTGGCAATCAAGATAGGAAGACGGAAAATGGAATGTGTGGTCACTGTTTGACAGGTGAGGCTGAGAAAGAAATGCACGTCGTCCTACAATATAAAACATTCAATGAAATAAGGAAAATTCCTCCAACTCCATTGCCAGCTACAGAAAGGATTGCAGTTTGAAGCTGCAGAAAGAAAAATATCTATATAAGGCCCCAATAGGTCGTTAAATATTAGAGCCACTGTTCTGCTCAGGCAATGTTTTTTATCCTTTATATGCTAAAAAAGGATGACCAACAATCAATATGGGTGTAATGGTCAGGTATTTGCATACTTTTGGCTGTGTTTGCTTGAAGCTATGAGACCTACCAAACCTCTACAGCAACATTTTAATATGCTGAACTATACCACGTTATGGCTGACCAGCCACCCAACCTGCTGTGCATTTAAATCAGCAACACCTCTCCAGCTCTGCAACAATGTCTGAAAGCAAGTGCCAGCCGAACACTACAACGTGGCCTCCAGGAAGGTGCTGCAGAATGGTTTAAAATGGTATTATCAAATCACAAACACAATGGATGTACTTACCTCCGCTTCCTTTAAATGATTGCAGAGGAGAGAGGCAGAGGAATAGAAGGGAGAGAGGAGAGAGAGAAAGAAAGGTCAGTGATAATGGCAAAGTATGCTTTGTCTATCAGATCTATTACAACCCTGTGTTACTCATTCTGAATACTGAGCTCAACTCTAGAGATTCATTTAATAGGAATCAGATTCTGAAGGCGGTAGAATACTAAAGGACACGCACATACACACACTCACGCTCGCAGCATTATGAGATAGCCTTATTTGATGTGGCATGTAATTTGAAACACATCGAGGGCAAATAGTACAGGCTTAGAGGCACAGCATAAAGAGAGCGGCGGGGGACGAGAGGGGAAGGGGTGGGGGGGAGTTGTGCCAAAAGAGAGAAAAAAATAATGGAAATGTAGTGCCTTTTATATTCTGCTAAAATGTTGTGGAGAGGGTTAAAGTTTTTTGTGGAGGTATTCCTTATCTGAATGATGGTATATAGGATTGAGGGTGTTGTATGTTCTGCCCTTATAAGCTAGTACGCAGCAGCTACTTAATAAATGAAATACGGATGGAATCTCGCTTTCTGACGTCTGTTATAATAATGGCATTGAAAAAATCTCAACTGAACCTTAGAAGCTTGGCAGAATAGCAGTAACTGACTACTTAAGTTTTGGTCCCTATTTAAATGAACTATAGTGCACTGTCTAAAGAGCATGGTGTGTGTGCAACTCTACTTAGTTAGACAGCATAGTATATTCTTGTGGTAAAAGTGTGGTGAAAGGAGCGAAAGGGTTGTTTTTAGTCTCTCAATTATTCATATGTGTGTTTGGCATAACATGAAATAAACCAATCTATTTCAATGGTGGATTTGGCAAATTACCAAGCATTTTTCTGCTGTAAAAATGTTTCTGGAAGACTAAAGGCTGACAAATATGAATTTAAGCAGAATATGTTTTTGATAAAAACTTAAATTATTACATCTTTCTTTTTTTCAATAAATTTGACCTTAAATTTGTTAAAAAATCCTAGGCATCCACCACTTACATCTAATTCTACACATAGTATAATACTAAGAACACTAGTGTGGCCTTCACTTTATCTGCAAAACCAAGAGGTTGCGCAACATTCAAATGTTGATTTAGAAGTTGATCGTCAACGTTAAGAATAAAGCTTCAAAACTTCCAACTACAGTTTCTGCTCCTGATTAGGAGGGCACTCCATTTACTATTTCTTCTGGTCCGTTGTTCCATCTGGACACTGGTGGCGTTTTCTGCTGAGTTCATTTTGACCTGCAGCTCCAAATATGTTGTGTGTAAAGAGAAAGTGGTTCATCTGTTATCATTAGATAACAGCATTTACTGTGTCCTGCAGAGGACTGCAGCAGAGGACTGCAGCTGAGGTGCTGCTGCCTGAGGTGTGCTTGCACTGTTTTTTTACTAGCTGGTGTTACTTAAAGCTGGGGGAGGCAGTTTATTTAGAAATGAACTGTGATTGGCCAAAGTCTCCTGTCACACGCTATAATTTCTAAAGCCTGACAACACAACCAAGAGGAGTCTGGTTTTCTCCCAGACCACTTGAATTGCAACATACTGAAAGGTTAATATGGAATCTTTGCCTAATGATTTGCCCAGCTTTATGGTTTGCGGTTGCTCATTCAATATAAGTCTCAGGGATGACCTTTCCTTGCCCAAGACATCCATTAATATCAGTGCATTCATGTCAAAACTGGCTCTTGAGCTGGCTGCAATATTGCCCCAACGTCATTCAAATCGTTACAGGAGATAAAAAACTGTGTCGTTATTGTCATATCATCTTTGTTGGAGGTGGTGCTGGAAGTTCCAGCAGTGAGCTTCACATTGAGGGAAGTCTTTCAACCGTGTCCATTTAAAGTTGCGAACACTCAGCAGGAGCTTGTTGGCAAACAACAATTGAAGCGCTTAATTACGTTTTTTTAGGGCTTAATTAAAATCATTTACAAATGTAGCACAACAGCTGTCAGTGAAAATGGGATTCCTTTATTATAAAGCTGTACATGATGCAGTGTATTTAGCAGAGGCACCATTTTAATTATGCTTAATTGAGTGCATGTCTGTGTTAAAACATCATCATGTCTCAGTGAGTAGTTCCATTAGACGTTGCTGTTTATCAGCTGTATGATCAAGTTAAACTAGGCTCTCCCCAGAGCAGGAGAAGGACCATCACATGACTCAAAACAGAGATACTAGCAAGCGCGTAAATGTACCCATTATTTGCACTGCAGCAAAACGTCACTTTGTCAAAAGTGGGTTGTTAAAGCTGAATGCACAAATAACCAGTGTTTCCATTTTACGTTGAGGACAGGTTCACTTCTGTGATGACCTCTTCACGTTCGCCATTCTGTCTCCTAGGTCTCCAGCAGGTCGGTTAAATAGTTTTCCTTCTCCAGTTAAAAGTGATGGGCCTGAGATCTCATCTGATAGCAGATCCCCGAGGAAGTTCTTGACAGTAAAAGGTAGAGAAGGAACAGACTTGATACACAGGGGAAGCAGAGTGGGCCTCAGCGCGATTATCTTCTCTCAGCAAAATTCTAACCTTCACTGAACGTGTGTGTGTGTGTGTGTGCGTGTGTGTGTGTGTGTGTGTGTGTGTGTGCGTTTTCCACAAATACTTGCATTAAAATAAAAATAGGCAAAGCCATGCCTGTAGTGCTGACTGAAGATGTCATAATCGGGATGAGGATGCAAATCCGGCCTCTCAGTGGAAACTAAACAGCCTTAAAAATTTACTGCATACTCAATGCATTTTATTCATGGTTCTGGGACCTTGCCAAATTCCCTCTCACGTCTTTTCCCCATAGTCTCTAATTCATTTCCCTCTCCTCGTCCTCCTCTAGTTCCTTCCTCTGCACCAAGTCTCTGCTCTCCTCCTTAGGCTACATCCTACTTATAGCCAAGCACTGGTCTGGGATCTGATCAGCATCACGTAAAGCTGATACATGGGCTTCGTGAGCAGATGGCAGAACAGAGCATCAGATTACTTTATTGTTCGGCCTCTGCAGAAGTGAGGAATGCTGAGTAGGACCAGTAGAGGCAGTTTTGCTTCAACAAGGCAAAGCACACAACCAGAGGGAAGAAGTACTTCTGATGAGCCTGTTCTCACTAGAAACGTTGTCCTCGTTAGGAGGAAAATAAATATCTTTGTGCACTCTGTGAAGTCAACCAATGCGGTCTTCTTCATAGAATTAATTACCATACTTTATAACAACCTTAATTAGTTGGCCTAACCCAAATCAGAATGCATGTTTTATATGGACAGATATGATGGATCAGTAGTTTGCTACGTTACATGTTATTAACCTTATGACCAGCACTCAAACCCCCAAGGTGAGGTCATGGTTGTTATCCTCAACTGAGTGAATGATGTGAGTATAAACGAAGCTGGCATTACTGCGGCAGTCAAACTGAAATCATTTACACAAACAGTGAAAGGGGAGATGTTTGCGATTAAGAGGCCCTCCAACAGATCGTAGTCTTTTTAACCCTTAAATTGGCATTATTGCTATCTCAGGATTATAAATAAACAAGTTTGTATTCCTTTATTATATCCAGAATCTTAACAGACCTTTTGGTTATTTAGAGGTCCCTTGTTGACTTGTTGTCAGCAGGCTGTTCAGGCATGAAATGTGAGGCTTTAACAGTCTAAAACATTGAATGTAACATGTTTCAATGGATTAGAAATGAAAAAATAGTAAAAGACATCACTGTGTCTGCCATGAAAGCCTTCAGGACTATGGGATCCACCGTCTCCCAGGACCTCAAAGGACTTCCAACATAGACGCCATCAGGAGAAAGGCCCAGCAGAGGATGTACTTCCTGTGCCAGCTCAGGAAGCTCAGCTTGCCTCAGGAGCTGCTGATCCTGTTCTACACTTTAATTATCCAGTCTATTCTCTGCACATCCATCACTGTGTGGTTTGGGTCAGCCACCAAACAGGACACGAATAGACTGCAACAGACAATCAGGACTGCGGCAGTATGCCAATTTCTGTGCATGTACTTTAAGAGCAACAATTACCTGAGTTAAATTTCCTGTTTTTACTGGCCATTAATGTTGATTCTGAATCTGAAAAGTTAAATCTCTTAAAGTCTTCAACACAAATGCATCCGTAGCTGAGCTGTGAAGAAGACAGGGACATGAAGACATGCATTAAAGCAAAGGGAAGAGAAGAGTAAGAAAAGAAGAAGGGCGATAAAGGCATGTCCAGGAACAAAAGAGAGATTGAGGACTAAGCAAGAGGTGGGAAGATGACGAGGAAACAAAGACAGAGTGGGGGAGGGGAAGGGGTGAGGAGGACAGTCAGCAGAGGGATGGTAGTTTGCTTTCCTCCAGGGCAGCTCCTCCTGAGTCTATCCAATATTTGTGTCTTCAGCCTCCAGATTGACAGGCAGCATCTCATTGACAGTAACACTGAATATTACATGTGGTGCTGAGAAGGCACACATCTGCAGTTGTGTTTTAGGATAGCTACACAAACTAAAATGAAGAGTTTGTTGGAGGGTACTCAGACTTTCTGACCTCTCTCTCTCTCTCTCTCTCTCTCTCTCTCTCTCTCTCTCTCTCTCTCTCACACACACAGTTAAGCTGAAATCTTATAAGTCTTATTCCAACAATTAATTCCTCCCAGACTGTAACGTTACGTAAGGATCTGGCGAGCCAATGACAACATTTGTATTCACAGCCAATGCGGCTTCTCTAAACTGAGACAAACGACTTCTTTTCTTTCTGCTTACTTCCCCCCTTCTCCCCTTGGCTTTCTATTTTTATAGCCTTCATCATTCATCAATTCTCTTCTCCTCTACTCCTCGTTTTCACACTGCTGAAAACATCCCTCAACTGATCCAGAATCTGAACAATGTGACTCAAAGCCGAACATAAAAAATGTGCTTCCTTTTCAGTCTGTCCTCTCTCTTCACGTTAATGAGGGAAAACCCTTCACTAAGCAGCTTGTTATTCAGAATATCTTGCCATCTTCACGCACTTCAGATTCCTTTCTTCTTTCCAATACCCTCTCCAAACTCGCTTCCTTTCCTTTTTGTCACATTTCCTCTCAATTTCAGGATATTGAACATGAAAATGAATCGATTACAAGTGAAGAGGAGTCGGTGGAAAAAAGGAGCGAGAGAGTTAGTTTAACAAAAAAATTGTAGTGAGTAGAGAGGGGGCACCAGGAGGAAAAGTAGAGTTTGAAGAAACAAAGAAAAAGGGAAAGACAAAGGAGGAGACTGATAATGGAGCTCTGGGAAACAGCAATCTTTGCACATATTCCCTGGTGAGAGAAGAGAAAGTTTTAAGCAGAAGAAAGAACTGAGTGAGAAACACAGATTGAGCACAAATGACAGAAGTAATATGTGTAGAGACAGAGTTGGTGTAGAATGATGAATGCCACTTTGGACTAAATCATTGGTTGTCAGGGCTTCCAGTTATATTTCCATCCAAATAGCATGTGATACGTAAAAGGATACAAAGAATCAAATGAGAATTCCCATGATTCAGGACAAGAAAAGCCCCTCTGAACGGCAAAAAAGGTGAATTGAAAACTAACAGAATTCTTGAGGACTATTTGACAACAAAATCCCTATCATCTTCTAGAGTGAGTACTTTATATAGTGTTGCACCTGTTCGTACGCATGAGAAGAGGGAGCTTGAGAGAGAAGATTTGAGCCCTTTGAACACCTGGCTACTCGCTGCATTAAGTGAGTGTGAATGTTGACTGTTGGGTTTTGGAAAGTAATGACTGAACGCAGCCACAATCAGTACACTGGTGGCTTTACCGTCCCTATTCATCCTTGACTTGTGCAGTGTGCAGATACGTACTTACTTGACATTTGATAGAACACATGTATCATGAAAGTAAGTGTTTTCTTTTTAACGCTACATTTTGTGCTACAAATAACTATTTTCGTCATTGATTATTCTGTTTAGATTTTTTTCTTTTAATCAAACAACAGTTTAAAATTGCATTTCGGTGTCATTAACAATGATATAAAACCCAGAAAAGAGGCATATTCTCACATTTCAAAAAGGTACAGAAACCTTTGGCAAGATAAATCACTTGAACAATAATCAAGCACTATAGCTTGAAGGTTGAGTTACTAAATTGATGAACAAATGACTGACGGACTGAAAGTGTCAAGGTGAAAGGACAACAAATAAAATCTCAGCCACACTTTTGAGTTAAACAGATGAAATGAAACAGAGGAGAATGAGATAAAGGCAGATGGCTGAAGGAAACTGGCGAAGGCAGAAATAGAAAGTCTGAAACACTTTGCTTGTGATTCTGACTTTTTCTCCTCACACCTAGCTTAGTCTCGTGTTTGTAACTGTTCCCGAGTCACTTCTGTCTGTCAGATCAGCGTTTCTGCACCTATCAACAGCTAGCAGGCGTGTCAAGGTCAGCCTGGATCTAGATCTAGGGCCTGGGGAGACTGAGGCTGGTGGACACAGTGTAAGAAATAATAGATAAGACAGCATATCACAAGATTAGCTTGACACGGCTACAGGCCTTGTGCCTGCAGCCCCTGGCCGTGTGATTGGTTGAGGGAACACAATAGTACGAGTTGCTCCTTGTCTTTTTGTCTACTTGACTTCAGGTCTGTTGGACAAGTGGACTGTGAATGTGGGTCCTTGATCTGTGAGGTGAGCTCCACCAGCAAGTGTGCGGCGATACGCTCGATGATGATGAATGGACTTTGCTGGCTGCTAACAGTCTCAGCTCTCACACAGTGAATTCCTGTGGCTGCCATGCTTCCATAACCTCTCCTTGGTGTGAAAAAAGAGCCGGGGCTGTCTGGTTCCCGTGCTCCTGGAAAAAATACTCAACAGCTTGAACATTTCAGTTCCATCTGCCTCTCCTCTAGCTCACAACATTGTCACTGCTGAGCAGGATATACATCTTTAGATTGAGCAATACAAAAATGTTAATAGCTGACCCGCTTCTGCTGTTTTCTGCTTGTGTTGTCAACACTACATCTAAAAACCAAAAGCTGAATAATCTCAGTGAAAATGAGATTTATAAAGAAAGAGCGGAAATTACAGAGAAAGAAAATGTCTTTCTGCTTTCTAACTGGTGGCTAGATCTTCAATTGGTTGCATTACATGGAACCTAGGCAGATGAAAAAGATACATTGGCTGTAATTGAATCCATATATTTGCATTGATGAGCTGCGAGACGGCTCCAGAATAGAGATACATAAACACAGATGAGTATGACATGAAAAATGAGGGCAAAGGATGCAAAAGAGACTTAATATATATTCATATGGCAACTATGATTTTTCTCTCTGTGTGTCCCCGTGCAAGAGACTTAGTACCCTAAACAGATCCATTGAGTCTCACTGTGAAATTGTATGAAATGTGAAGAAAATCATGCAAAAACAGTGTGAAAGGCAGTATGATAGCGTGCTTACAGCTGAGCATTGTGGGCAGTTGATCTCGTAGTTCACTTACAGAACTCAAATGAGCTAAATTCACTCTGCTAACTTCCTGCACGAAACTACCCTATCTTTTTTTAATACCATCCTATCTGACAGAATCCCCTCTGCTCCTGACGGTATCCCACGGTGATAGTGCAGCCGTGGCGACGGGCCAAGTGTTAAGACAATCGCACACAGGCTCTCTTATCTGTCTGCTCCACTGGGGAAGCTCAGGAGGAGCTCAGGAGGACGGGGAGATAAATGTCCTGTCTGTACTCCAGGTGCATTAGTCTACTCTGTTTAATCGTCCACCTCAGTTCCCCTCAGTAAGTTTGTAAGTTTCCTCCACCCTCAGCGTGTCAGAGCGGTCCTGCCATCCACACTTCCCTTTCTCCCCAAACTCCTCCCCCGTTGCTTCCATTCTTCTCTGACACTTTCTTTCTTTTTTTTATTGTTTGCCTGTCTGTTGACAGTATAGAAAGTTCAAAGGAAGTCTGTGGAAAGAAGCGCTCATCTTACAGTGTGTGTGTGTGTGTGTGTGTGTGTGTGTGTGTGTGTGTGTGTGTGTGTGTGTGTGTGTGTGCGTATGTCTTTGTACTGATACATACCTGTCTCTAAGGCTTTGTCAAACTAAATGCAAACCAAATTAATGCAGAAAACATTCAAAGCAGGCCCCCAGACAGGCACACACACTAAACTTTTCACAAAGTGTTTTTCATGTTTGCTGTATGTGAACATTTGTTACTTTGTCACTTTGTTATGGAAAAACGCGGTCTATTCTATGTGGGGTTTTCTGGAGGTCACCTGAATTATTTCTACAGTAAAAGCTGAGCTCATCTATAATCTAAACCAGTGAGTACATCTTTACTGGTCCTTGTACAAAGGCAGCGATATATTGTTTGAGGTTATAGTTTCCTTCATGAACGTTATTACAGATCAACAAAGGAACAAACATTTAATATTCATGTTGAATCAAAAAATGCTGCTGAGAGGACTTTTAGATTTTTTTCTTTACAGATGAATCTGCAGAATATTTTCTCAATCAATTATATTTCACAGAGCTCAAAGGGATTTTTGATATATATATATATTTTAACAGCCAAAGATATTACATGTTTTATAATGAGAGACAAGGGAGCGCAGCAAACCACATTGGAGAACCTGGGACCATCACATGTTTTGCATTTTTTACTTAAATTCTACTTTAATCAAAATTGGTGCAGAGTATCTCATCTTTTTGATTAGGTAACTAATCATTGGAGCTCTGGCAGGTTTATTCAATTTTTTGTTGGCCATTTTTGACCATCATATTGATATGGTAATGATATAGAAGACTATATGTTTCTGCACAAGCATCGGCTTTTACTTGGTGTTGTTGTTACTTTTAGGATAACAACCCCCTAGAAACATACCCTTTTAAAATATCTGCTTAATTGGCATCACCTTGAATTTTGATCTGTATGAATTTGTGAATTTGCTCAACTTACCAAACTCTTCTGGGGTTTCAAATTACACTTGCACTTCTATTTCATGTCTACGATTAATCAACACGTACAGTATATGTTATGTCAGACAGAATCAAACTGCTGGGCAAAAACAATAACACGGTTTTGGTGAGTTTGGGGAAGTGGTATCATAACTATGTATTCATTTGCTGGAAGAAAATGTGAACAGGAATACTGTAAACTGTCTTAAATTTCAATATTTATCACCTTAGGGTGCATCGAGGACAATGAAGCAACACTGCAGAGGGCAGACGTCAAGCTCTGAACCCCAGTTAGAGGGCATGGCCAAAACAGCAGCTCCCCCCCAAAATAATATGGATATTTTTAGACAAACAAAGCACAGTTGCCGCTTGAGGGAAGGAAAGAGGATTTTAAGCAGAACAGCCTCTTCACTGTTTCACCCACTGTCTTATAAACACACAACAGTGAAACAGCAACTTGCATTACGTCTGATCAAAGTTAGTTGTAAAGATTACCAAGACTATAGCCACTGACACACACACACACACACACACACACACACACACACACACACACACACACACACACACCAGCCAGGAGCTAATTTCACACAGCCTAAAAGGCTTAGTCAGGAACAGAGTCAGTGAAACAAAGAGAAAAGAGGGCGAGGTGCTGATGTAGGAAAATGAGGAGGAGAAAGGATTAGAAAGGTGAATGCAGGATGCAAACCAGACGAGGAGGAAGAAGAGCAGAAGGGCGAAAGATGAAGCAAACATGGTGTCTGAATTAAGACGTTGCAGCAGAGAACTGCAACTTCAGGTTAGCTACAGCTGAGAGACGTCTTTATCCAAACAAGCACACTCTGTCAAAACTAAAGCCGACACAAACAATGCCCCAGATCCTCTTCATACTTCAAGATGAATAATACAGATATTGTTCTTTCAACACTGTTTGAGGCCCGATTCCATCATGTTTTGTTTAGTTAAAGTAGGTGGAAAGGTTTATATTTGTCTATACAGTGCACACACACACACACACACACACACACACACACACACACACACACACACACACACACACACACACACACACACACACACTACATGACATTAAACAAATCATCAGGAATTCAAAAGTATATTTGGATAATAGCAAATGACACATTCTGAACTAAATAATGACTGCTATCATTGAGTAAGGATACAGTACAGTATATACATGTTTCATCAAAGTGGCCTTAATGAGGATGAACACACACACACACATCATTGTTGTCAATGAATTCATGAAAATTAAGTAATCATCATGTAATTATTAAAACATTAAAAGCATGATATAGAGAAAAAAAATCACGAGTAATTTTTCTCTTTATGGACCAACAGTGTTGCGATGTACTAGAATGGCAAAGGTCTTTGCAGGGTGAACAGAGGACACAAAGGGACCCGGATCGTGCTTGACCTTTTCCAGGCTGAGCAGTTAATCCTGTCTGATCTGTTTCCAGGGATCCAATCTCCACAACCATAAAACCCATTTCACCACACACAATAACCCCTTGCAACTATTAGCAAGGGCTGGGTATCAAACCTCCGGTTTATTTATTATTTATTGATGAGACAGCTCAAGATTTAAAGCAAACATTTTAAGATAAGTATTCTTTTGGTATTGTAATAAAATGTCAGAAGCCGTACTGGCACGAGTATTTAAAACCCAGCCCGACCAACGGAAGGAGAGGAGGGGACCTTCCTGACCAGCTGAGCTGAACTGAACCTTTTCCAACCTTGGATCAGAGCACCACACGGACATTGCCTTCTTCAGACACAGCAAGTAGAGAGACAGATAACCACGCACACACACACACACACACACACACACACAAATTGCTGTGTTTTTCTCATCGCCTCTATCAGTCTAACCTTCTATTGCCTCTCTCTCTCTCTCCAAACAAACAGGTCCCTAACAAGCCCACATGGGGATTGGCCTTTCCAACCGGCTCATATCGGCACTGATTGGCTAAGGGATGTGTCTTCTCTCTGCAGGGGTTATACGATGATGTTGTCCAATTACTATGTTCTTTACTGTTTTGTTTTGGTTCACACCCTCAATGCTGCAACCTCATTGTAGTAATTGTAGTAGAAGGGGGCATCCTATTACTTTTACTCCGACCTGAGTCATGTCTGAAGTGGCACACAGAAAGGTCTTTCCTCTTTATTCTGCGCTAACAAAAACAAAATCTGTTTTAATGAGCCCTCCTGGGAGAAGCACCCTCCCATTGCTTTCATTGGTGGATATAAGTCTTATTTTTACCCGTCAGAGGTGAAACTAGGATTGGCAACCGTTGCTGATCATACCCTATTTTTTGTTCATCCGTTTGTGATGATGCATATTAGTCAGAAAGCATGAAGTCATATGGTTTTTGGTTGTCTACTTTCCCTGCTCCTTTTTGCTTTAGCAAGAAAACAGCTTGCAGTTGGAATCAGACAAGATTCAACAGTTACAATATGAAGACTTGGTTACAATCCCCAATGGTTAATTTAATCAAGAATAAATCAATCATCCATCCATCCATCATCCATCAATCCTTAACGTGTGTGATTCACTGTGTATCAAACATTACTTATTAACATAGACAGGAGTTAGTAAAGTATGTTCAGCAATACTGTGAGATTGTTTTTACAAAACCCGTCTGAGCTCACAGACTATGTGATAGGTCTGCACATGTTATTGTGCAAAGTGAAGCCTGAGTGACCGGTGTGATGATTGGTTCCTTCCGGGTGATGTCACGGCTATCTATAGATTAACCCGAAGTAATCGCGATGTTGTTTCATTGTTTATCTTTCATAGAAAAGGAAGGTTGCTTTAGTTAAAGCTGTGAGTCAGCACTGTGAGTTCTAGAATATTGCGATGTCATCGATACATTCTGAATCTTTGAAAGTGTTACGACGTATACCAAACTACTTTGACACCTCTACTCCAACCTGGTTTTCCCCTGAGGATGATCTTTTAATTAAGAAATTCATTATTCATGAACAATAACACTGTTGCTTCCACTGGTTAAAAAGCCAAACGTCAGCTGTCACCACTTAATGTAAACTCTGTTTGTAACTTGATGGCCTTTTTGTGTGCTCTGTTGTATATATAACATATTGATAATTGCATCTTATCCACTTTATAGTTTTGAACCAGGACTGTCATGTTTAGATAAAGTCAAAAGATTAAGGAGTATCTGTAATATCCAAAAATGTATCCTAAACAGCAACCTATTCCTAAAATACTCTGGTTCTGTGTTGGCATTGCAAATCTGATGCCTGCATCGTGCCATAGGAGCATCATTTGACAAATGAGGCGCGTCATTTAAAGCTTTCAGTGCGTTTGGGCTTCATCAGCCAAACCATGTGCTCCGATCTGAGAATCAATGAAGTTAATCTTGAGTCCCTCCCAATGTTATAATTATCCTGAACTCCACATGCGCTCTCAAACAGTGAAAGTGAGCTCATTGGGGTAAGTAGAAACTCTTATTGCTCTCTCTGCTCTCAGTTCTGAACCACAATATCAGTCGAGTGACTTGTCTTTCAGTCGTGCTCCAGAGGAGGTGCTTTTACACGCACCATCAACTTGAGTCTCTCCAGCTGCTCGCTGGAATAGCGTGTATGTCTAAACTTGGTGCAGCAACAGAGTTCAGCGGCTTATTCACCATTTTACATCCACTTATATCAGTCAAGTCAGCCTTCATGCTTCTATTAAAATCCTTCTTTCTTGCTGTGTAATTACGAGATCAGCATAATTAGATTGAAAACATCAGACTGATGCTAAAGATACTGAGTAGATACTGAGGCTTGGAGCCACCCATCCGCTTCAAACAACAGTGACTCCTCTAAGAAACACAGAGTGGATTTTTACAGTCATCTGTGCTTAAAGCTTCAACACAAAGTCTCTTTGGAGGCTGGTGACACAGTAATGCAGTCAGGATGACGGAGGAGCTTAATAACATTTCCAGAAACCCTGCTGTAAATGTAGATTTGTTTTGGTTGAAGCTCTGGGAGTGCAAGGTTCAGAGAGGTGCTGCGAATAACTAACAAGTTCTACAGTTCATCAATCACTCAGACAGACACCTGGTCGGCCAATCAATACAGGGGCTGAAACGTGCTGCGTGGGCCTGTCAGGTGTTTATCTGCAGAATCTTTATCAAATAAGAACTACAAAGAATGCATGATGAGATATAGTCTGTTTTTCATTATTTTCTTTTGGAAATGATTATGCCATTCACAAATAAAGAAAGCGATAATGACGAAGGACACATTTGTCACTCGTTTGACTATAGTTCCTTTTTCCTTCTCGAAATCCAACTGATGACGAAAAACCTGAACGCATCTCTTTATCATGACATCGTTGCTGCCTTACATTCTTCGTTTGTTTCCATTGTTGACCTAATAGCTGTTAAATGAGATTTGAGCATCTGCTACAGATGCAACATTCACAAGCTGATGGAGTTGTTCTCTCTTTGTTTCTCTCTTCTTTTCCTGTACAAATTATTGTTGTGATTATAGGTCTTAACTGTGTTTGTGTTTATGTGAATGTGAATATGTTTAAGCACTTTTATTGCCGGAGTGAACTTAAAAGCAATTCACACCCAATTCCCAAAGCCTTGTGTGTAAGATAAGAGGAAAATGTTGTTTTCATGTTATTTCGCTCTCTGTGTTGTTCTCTCAAATCTCTCACCATTCTTTGTCTTTGTCCATTTCTGAACCCGAGTTTCTGCTTTTAACAATAATCCTAATGGTAAATCTACAGTGTAGAATTAAAGCAAGACTTTTTAAAAAGACATTCCTCTTACAAATTACATTTTCATTTTCAAAATTCACAAGCAATATAATCCACCTTTATTCAATACACTGCTTCAGCCTTCCTGGTTCTGGTATGGGCTTTTTTTTTTTTTTCAAGCAAACTTTAGATACAATCACATTTTGTAGTCTCGCTTTAAAGTGCACACAATTTACAAGCATTTGGAAATTATACCAAAAATGTGAATGTTCAAAATACTATGATACAAGAAAACCCTGTTCCCACACTGACAGAGAGAGATGCACATGGTGGGAGTGGGGCTTTGAACTTACAGATATAAATTACAGTAATATAAACACAAAAGCACAAAAGAAAAGAGAAATCTGTAATCCTCTCGGTCATATCGTGTTTTACCAGGCACAAGCAGCGTTAACTGTTAACTGGAGGCAGCGGTGATATTGGAAGTGTGTGAGACACTATATAGTATATTTTATATCATACAAAATATACATTGCCTGGATGATTCTGCTGATCTTGCAAATTAGTTTTCATCTACAATATGACTATTTTTCATTAATTACGATTAATTCGTTCAGTTTTTTTTCCTGTAATTTTAGTTTTAGTATTATTTTATATTCCCCCACACTCCCATACATCTGAAAGATTTATGTTGTATCTATAATACGCTCTTCTTTTTTATCACAAAATTATACTCTATGCTAAATTTCCACTCTTCCACATCTACCAACCCACTAAATTGAAATCTTATTTTCAAAGAGCCTCCACTTAAAATTTGTCTCGGCTCCCATGGAGACACATTATCTATCTATCGGGAACAGTTCTGGACCAGTTAAAGCTCCTCCAGACTGCAAATTCCACACCGAATGAGCTGAGCAGATGAAAGATTGCATCTGTGACACGGCCACAGTCAGTAAGCAGAGTAATCACAAACACAATCATCATCACCATCATCACAACAGTTATGATCACCATAATCGGCATCATAATCATAAAGCTGACAGGGATGCTAATCAAAATGCTGATACTAGAGTGGAAAAGTAATTGAACTGGATATGAAGGTATTTATCTCCATTTTAAAGCCAGAGGCTTTTTTTATATTTGACTTCAAGGCACATAAATAGGACTGAAGCAAAGTAGCCTGTTCTACATTTTTTGTCCCTCTGAGATTCTTTGCTGCTATCTTTGTAAGATGTGTGTCAATGCATCAGGGAGAGAGATTTATTCAGTATTGAGAAAGGATGTTGTGCAACTAGGATGTTGTGATTGAAAGGTGTCAGCGAAGATAGAATAAGGGAGAGATAATACATCCTATTCACTGTTATAGAAACCAGAAAATATTTCAAATTTGAGATGCTGAAACTAGATGTTTGACTAGAATTATAGTCATTTTTGCTGAATTACTTATACAAGTAATCAATTATCCAAATTATTGCTGATAAACTGGAAGCAGACCCCTCAGATAAAGGCATATGAAGATATGTACTGTATGTGAGGAAAAGGCCATATAATGACACTCTGGCCTATGAGGTGTAATTTCTGCTCACCTAGGTGATACTCTGAGTCGAGCTGCATAGTTTCCCATCACCTGGAAACCAAACTACTTTTTTTCCCATGTGAATCGTATCTTCAAGACCTTTTCATCACCGCTGACAACATGGCATTGAGTCCTGGCCAGACTGCCAAGTGCTGTGATATGATGTTACATAACCTACAGTTGATATATCCAAGCTCTTATCATCTTGAGTACTGTAATTCCCCTCTGGCTGGGCTGCCAAAGTCTCACTCCAACCGCAGTAATAAGTTAATATCGCAGCCTGCTTCCACTTTGGTCGAAACAATTATGTAAACCAGGGTGACAACGTGAAGCACAGGAACTTAAACCATCAAGAATGGGTAAATACAGGATCAGATCCTACAAGGGAACGCAAAACCACAAGATGTGAAAACTGAGGCTACAGATCATACAGTGGCAGCTAATTTGATTTGCTAATTGAAGATAATGAATTCTACAAGTGCTGAAAGAGTAGTATATTTGTGTATAGAGATGAAAGGGAGCTCATAATATCTCTGGAGTGCTTGTTAAAAGTAAAGTTAAGTCAATGAGCTCTGTTTTATCTCTCTGGATGACAATACATTAAGCTTCATATGGCTGCAGGCTGATGACAACATGCACTTGACATGCAATTCTTTTTCCAGTACTACTGTGCAGTAAGAAAACACAATTAAGTGTAAAAAAAAACAGAAGCAAATTAAAAATAAATCACCAAACTGATGTCTCATGCAAAAACAAACAAACACAACAACATAAGATACAAGCAAATTAAGAAAAAATAAGATCAATTTGATAATACAGGCAGTACTGGAAAACCCATTTATTCTATTTCCAATTTGGCTGCCTGCATTTTAATCAAAATTATCTTTGGATGTTTCTTCCGCTCCCAGCTGTTAAGTTGCATTAACTGGAAGCTTTTGTTCTGCTTCACTCGTGTGTCTTGTCAAAAAACAGCAACAGAAAAGAAATCAAAGTGTTGGCTCACGTTGAGTGTTGGTCGAGGTCGGAGATCAAGGCAAAGTAAAAAAAAAAAATGGTGCCACCAATGAAATAGCGCAGAACAATGCCTGTAAGGGCTGAGTGGGGGACCTGCTGTGCAATACTGCAATTTCAAGGTTCCATTATTCACAGTCGGGATTTTTTACCCATTTTCCATCCATCCATTTTCAGTTTAAAATTTACGATTGAAGCAATACCCATTTTATTTGAAAATGAAGGACAGCGAAGGACCCGGTACACACACACACACACACACACACACACACACACACACACACACACACACACACACACACGCCCCAGTAAAAGAGCATGATAAAAAACATTTTTTTATCACAACCTCATGCTCCCTAATGACACAGTCCAATCTGGGATCCTAAGAGCAAGCAGACAAACATAAAGATGACAAAGAGGTCCTAGAGGGAAAATATTCACAGCACCTGTCTAGTACTGTAAATATTCTGTAGAATGAAAACAAGAGTACTGTGGTACAGCTCCAGGTTGGGGTTGGAAAGGCGCAAACCTCTATTTCCTTTGGGCAAAGACAACAGTAGCGTGAACCCAGTTGCAATGCCAGCTTCATCAAGTTTGTTCTTTTGTGCTTGTGCCTTTTTGGTGAAATCGTGGCTTCACTTGAGCATTTTTGCGCTGAAGTGGATGGAGGTTGAGTTTATGCAAATCAGGCATCAAAGTTCAATTTCAATTCTCCTTTTGGCATAACATTTTAGTTGTGTTCCAGCTCGCTTACGCCAACTCTTATCGCAAACGCAAGCACAGAGAGCATTTTTGCGGCTTTAATTGGCATCGCCGGACACGCAGACCTCTTCAGAATAAAGCTCTTGAAGGTGTGTGAAATGAGCTTTGACGCATTCACTTTGACTTACATTTTTCATCCAGTTCAGTGCACGTAAATAGACACCTAAAACACTGCAGTAAATGTATATCAAATGCCATTTATAATGGAATTGATGCCTTCACTGTGTAAGATTATTGGCAGATTTGTGTAAATATTGTCATCCACAACTTTGTTCTCAGGTCTTTACTGTCAGCTGATTTAAGATCGTCACCATTAAACAGGATTAAGGCGCTTTCCCATCTGCAGTTTGTGATTTGAGTTCACGCGGGTCATACAGCTCTTTGATAAATAATTTCACTGCACATGGATCTAACAAAATAGGAACCTTGTGTGCGTTTCTGCACAACAGACTGTTGGACTTGAATGTATATTCAAGATTTAAGTGTGAAATCATTTAGAGCATAGGACGCATCCTGAGGATCATATCCTGTGTCTTAATCACTTAATTAAACAAGAAATACAACAGTAATAATAAGATACAAGTTACTGTAATTGTAATTGTAGTCAAACTGCCCCTGGGATAAGTTTTTTCTGATGAAAGTCTGACCTGAACTCTCCTCCCGGCTCATTAGAAACTGTCTATTGCAATTAAAGAGGATGAGAGGAGCTGATGTGGTTGGTCATTATACTGAAGCTCGCCACATTCTGATACTGTATTCCTCCTCCTAATAATGTCCTCATCCTGCTTTGTGCCACAGCTGCACTTCTGCTTCAGGTCACTAAAATTAGAAAAATTAATTGGTCACACTTTTCTACATATATAAGTATATACAGTTTGTGCGTGTGTGTGGTTTTGTGTGATGACAACGCAGTAATAAGGCAGCAGGCTGGTTCCAAACACAAATCCAATACAGACTCTGCACCACAAAGCAGAATTGAACAGATCGACAAGAAAACTGTGCATGTGTATGCCAGCGTGCGCGTGTGTGTGTGTGTGTGTGTGTGTGTGTGTGTGTGTGTGTGTGTGTGTGTGTGTGTGTGTGTGTGTGTGTGACTACATGTGTGCCTGTGTATCGTGCTGAGGAGAGGAGATGCTCATGTTACCAGCAACACCACTCATAAAGCAATTTAAAGTGATATATTACTATATTACTTTTAATTTAGATTTGAACTGTTAATGACTGATGTCAGGGACTCTGGGTCCATCTTTGTGGTTAAATCCAATCCTGCTACAATACTACAAAGATCCAATTTCCCCCAGGGGATCAATAAAATGTCATATTGTCTCATCTCATCTTATGAAGTCAGCCACATCTGCAGACTTAGTTTGGAGCTGTTGAAACGAAAAGAAAGAAATTCTTCTCTGCATCTGCCCCCCTGGATGGGGGGCAGTGGGCAGCCCTGTGAGGCGCCCGGGGAGCAGTTAAGGGTTCGGTGTCTTGCTCAGGGACACTTCGACATGTGAGCTATGGGGGGACTGGGGATCGACCTGGCTACCTTGTGGTTGCGGGACGACCACTCATCCCCCCTGAGCTACAGCCGCCACGCTACTATCATCTACTGGCATGTACACACACACACACACACACACTCCTTTTCAGAGACACGGAGAAAAAGACCTGTGTGGAGTGTGTAAGCCATGACAAGGTCGATAATAGAGCCATTTTATATATATATATATATATATATATACAGTATAAAGAATGATATAATAGAAAAGGCAGTGACAGGCAGACACAAAAAGGAGAATGGAAAAAAAAACAATAGAAGAAAAACCACCAAAAGGTACACAAGTGAAAGAAAGATAGCAAGAGAGGAGAGGGAGGACACTTCTTCATGAAATATGATTTGCTGACTCCAGTGAGGTAATGACGCAGCATGGAGACACGTAGGACAGACCACAGATCACTTTGTATTTTTCATTTCTGCCCCTCTCACAGATTAATTGCCATTCTTCACAGACACACCTGGTAGTTGATTGGCAGTCTGTTTGAGGCTCGAGATCAGCACTGTTTGTTTGTGCAGCAGGACTCATTTCCAGCACTAATGACTTCGCTGGCTCTTCACAGATGATGTAAATAATGGAGCTGTCATTGTCCAAACTTAAAGGAAAAAAGTCCTCTCACAGAAATCACAGGCTCTCTGTTTCCTCTCACTCTAATTAGCCTGCTTTGAGATCTGCTGGATCACTTTCCATCGCCATCCCCTTCAGCTATTCATGTATCTGTGGTATTATCTTGTCCTTCGTCCTCTCCTCCTTCCCTATGATTCTCTCTACCCTGAACTCTCCGCTCACTTTCCCTTCCCCTCATTCATGTCGGGGCGGTTGACACTCTGTTGGAGAACAGAGATTAGCGCTGTGTTTGTTTGTCTCTGCGAGCGCCTGGATTCATTTCTCACACTAATGACCTGGCTGGTTATTAATGGAAGATAGCAGTAATGGAGCTGTCACTTTCAAAACTGATGTTTGGTTGCTCTCCTACTAAGTCACCTTATTTCCTTCACAATCTCTTCCACTCTTCTGTACACTTTACTATATGGTCACATCAATATGTTATCACTATCTTTTTAATTTATGTTGAACTATCTCTCAGGGATACGCACCACTATACATACAGCTCCTATCTATACATGTATTGCTGCTTGATGTGCTGTTATTAACACAATGCGAGCATCATAAGCAAAGCAAGACCCTTTGTACTACACAAGAATAGAGAAGCTCTACATTATTCTCATCATCTATATTTGTTCCAGGTTTATTTAAAGGTTTATGTCAGGTAAATGTTCATGAGCTTTGAAGAGGTTTTAATGGTAGAGCAAACAAAGTGTTTGACATAAGGCAGCGGTATTGGTAACATCATGGTTGTGACAAGTAGGAGTGTGATAATAATGAGGTGCATGGGTTTGTTTGAGTTCCAGATATAGATAACACAAACCTTTCTCAAAGCTAAACCAAATGCTATTTCAAAGCAGCCAAGTAAACAAATCAGATGTACCTGAGCATACAGCATAATCAGAGGGAAAGGTTTATATATATTGCATTTATTTGGCTCTTTTTTTTCAAAAGTAATTTATTTTTTAGTGAATACATTATTTTCCCATGCACATAACTTATGACCGGTTTGGGTTCAGTGTCCTACTAAGTGACATGTGGATGAGGCGGGTATCAAACCTGTCATTGCTCAAACTACTCACGAGCTAAAGGGGCTCATTTAACCAAGTTCACTTAATCTGGTATACAAAATAATACCTAAGTGGGGAACATGTAATAGGTTATGATACATCTGTGTCATGGATGCAGCAGAATATGTGTACTAATATGCAGCAAGACTGCATGAGGAGTAAAATATTGAGCACCACCAGTCACCCGCAGCCTTGATAGCAACTTTCTATTACTTGGATCGAAAGTGTCTCCTCTTGAGAAATACACTTTACAGCCTGCTGGTTCATATTGTGTTGCAGGGGTTAGTATTGTGCTGGTAGAAAATTGTTACAACTACGGAAACATAAAATCATGAATAAATAAAAACTCTAAAGCGCTATAGTTACTTAGTTTATCATTTCACGTCCCTTTCAAACCCCTACCCATGAGTAAGAACTTAACTGGCAGGGTTCAGCGACTTTACAATGTCTATATCATATGTAATACCTCGATAAACCATGTAAAGATATAGTGGAGTAACACCCGAGCAGAGAAAGAAGTCACTCCCTCTGCATGTGTTGCAATGAGCTTCTCTGTGTTTATTTTACACAGCAAGATCGGATCTCATTCGCATTGGGGTCCAATCAGCCAGACCACATGCCGAAGTGGCCTGGCTCGCATTGAGTTCTCATGGCAGTGAGGTGTGGACAATTTATCAATCCCCCCACGCAGGAGTTCCTCTCCGAAGCCAAAGGGGAGAGAGGAGGAAAACACACCTGAGACCCGCTGTCTTGTGTCATGTGAAGTTACAGCTGATGAAAAAACAACATTTCCTAATACTGCTGCCTCAAAATAAAACCTTTAAAATAACAAAATAACCAGGGGATTTCATTGGAAGGAATTTATATAAAAATGTGTTTTTCGCCAAATGAGCAGAGCTTTATTAGCAGCTATTCTTCAATGAAACAAGTATACTAATACTGCAGGGAAGACGGGTAAGCACCAGAAATAACAGAGGTTTTTCCTTTGATCCTGAAATACATCCAATCACTATCAGGTAGGTCACATTGAAGTGTCATGTGTGGACACATATTCGGACACGGCTGAGTTCTGATCTGTCGCACAATGCAGGAGTGTTATTCGCTGATTGCTGTTAACAGCAGTCAAACTACAGGCCACAAGGTTTTCAGTGTCGGCAATACAATCCAAATGCAGTGTGTGTGTGTGTGTGGGGGGGGGGGGGGTGTAAACTCAGTGGAGAGCAGGGCGCAGAGCTACAAATCTCCGCTGCCACACTCAAGCCTGGAGGCCAGTACTGTAGTAACCAAGGCTGTACCTGCTAAAACTCCTACAAACACACTTATAGGCTCTAAGTCGACAAATCATCTCGCCAGCAGCACAGACCTCTATGTGTGTGTGTGCACTGCCTGTGTGTGTACAGTAGATGTGTATGTGTGGGGAACCCATGTTGAAAGAAACAGCCCAAGTCCCTGCAGTCAAAATAACACACCAACCAGAAAATATATACACACAAACACACTAATTATTATGGTTATGCCAACAACAAAATGAGCAAATAGAAAATACAGACTTACCTGTTGTACCATCAGGGGGGAAAGGGGATCAGGACATGAAAGGAAAACAGAAAAGTAATATGTTAGCTTGCAAACTGACATTCTGCAAACAGCACTGTTTTCTGCACAAGCAAATGATCACGAGAGAGAACTGTTAAAATCTGTTTTTCTATCCAATCACTCTGTGGTACATCTTCATTTGAATGTAAAATAATTAAATGCAAATTGTCCAAATACACATACACACACACACACACACACACACACACACACACACACCAATGTTTCACGAGGACTGATCAAATGTGTGAGTGTGCCCTGGCAGAAGATGCAGCCAAAATTAGATCGGACCACAACCTGCTGTCCTAGTATTTCCTCTACCTCTGTTGGAAACATGGGGAGTCCGGGAAAAGTATATTCCAAACACACAAACACACACTTATACTGTACAAAATGTTTACCTATACTTTGACCTTCGCTGCAAAAGTATGAAACTAGGCCAGCTATCAAATCTGAGTCAGGAATATTGCAGTGTTGCCCATTCCTGCTCCCTTGCTGCGTGTCCTTGTTAAACTGGGACGGGGGAGGAAGTGTAAGAAAAGTGAATAAGACAAACACACACACACACACACACACACACACACACACACACACACACACACACATGAAATGCCCATGAAATGTTTCCGCAATAAAAGTAAAAACACATGCAAATAAGGGGTCATGAACATTTCATTTGATTGTGTGTGTGTGTGTGTGTGTGTGTGTGTGTGTGTGTGTGTGTGTGTGTACGTGTGCACAAGGGTGGATTATTATCACAGCAAATGCAATTTGTTTGCAGTATTGTTGATTACTTCAAATTAAATCAGCTGAAGATCATTAAACAGACCACTTAGAGTTTATGAAATGTCAGCTTCATTATATTGTGTATTAGGTTTATTAATACAACTACTTGGCATTAGCGTTGTCTTTCCCGTACTGTATTACAACCTTTTAGGGTGAATCTACACATCCAGCAGATTCAGATCAACATTGGCATTCATTTCCACGTTGCGGATATCTAATATGTCTTCTCCTTCAGCTCACTTAGTTTGAGTAGTCGTCTCTTTGGCAAGTAAATGCTCAGCTATGTTCTCCAGCTTATCGTTCATTTTGCCTTCTCTGTCTAACCAACATATGAAGCTCTAGCGTAAGTTCAGACAGGAAGACAACCCCCTCACACCAGGCGTGGCCTCTCACTCATACCGTCCCTCATCAGCAGCACGCACGTCATACCGGACGTCCCCGTCAGAAGTGTCAGACGCGTCAGACTCTACCAGCTGTTCAGCAGCGGGGCGCGCCCAGCCAATAGCGCAGACTCACGCCCTCCTCTCACGCATCTACAGATTGCTGCCGCTCAGGACAAACACAGCGCGATCTCAATCTCCTCGCGGAGTTCAAGCGCCAAATAAATTCTGTGTAACCATGGACTCATCATTTGGCATAATAAACATTAACTACTAATCACTCACTGTCTCTCCTGATTGAAGTGCTGGTTAAATCATATCTGTGTCGGTCAGATAAACTATCTGCCTGTGACTATACAATATCAGTCGCTCTACTGCACCTCAAATAAAAGGTTCTGGCTAAATGAATCCCATAATGGCAACCATTAAAATGGTGATAATCAAAGTGAAGCTTTCTTTGTCTGCTTGTATTCAGGAATGCACCAGATGTCTGATAAAAGAAGCTCCCAGTATTGACCAGCGCACCTTATTAACCAACTCAAAATCCATGAGGAAGTCACTGGGAATGTGCCAATCACGGGTGCATTCAAGTTTAGAGTACATACACAAACACACACAAACACACACACACACACACACACACAAACAAAAGGCAGACAGGGGAGGAGAGCTTTAAAGAGAGAGACCTTATTCCATGTGCGCTGCTGAATGTGTGGCTCATTCAAATGTGATTGAAGCTGCAGCTCAGAGGATGACTCGGTTGAGTTTAATTAAAGCTGTCAAACAATTCACAATTCTTGTGTCATCCTCCAATATGCATATGCATAAATTAATTCATTTCCCCACCCACACCCATCTCCCATCAATTGAAGCTTGACATGTGCATAATCAATCTCCTTTTATTCCTCCAGAAAACATGACTAGCCTTTGGCTTCACTATTCTTCCCATGTCTTTCCCCCGCCCACTGCTCCATCACTGGGATCGCCGTTGTCAACACACACGACGTGCCTGTATCATCGCAACTGTACAGGAATGGGAGATGTAGAGAGGGAGGAGAGGGAGGAGAGGGAGGAGAGGGGTGAGGTACAGACGATGAGGGAGGTGAGTCCCTTGCTCTGGTTGTTAGTACGTGGGAGGGACTCCAGTCATCAGACATCAAGACTTGCATGGACACTGAGCACCAGACCTAGAACAGGATCGGTTCTACTACTCAGTCAGTCACCTATGTCTACAATACTGAGTGATCAACAATACTGAGTTGATTGTCAACAAGTTGATGGTTATACAGGTCTTAGTTTGTCACTCTTCTGTAGCTGCTAGCACAGTGTGTGTGTGTGTGTGTGTGTGTGTGTGTGTGTGTCTGCAAGTGCTGTTTGGTCTCATAACATTACCGTGCATCATTTTCAGTCAACTCATTGAAACAACGTGTTGATATCGTCCATTCACATCATAGCACAGTATCCCATGATGATGCGTTAGAAACTCAAGCCCATGACAGACAGGAAGTATCTTGTTTGTGTAATTGCCAAGAGTTGTTGATTCAAGTTGTCATATTTCCTAGACCAGTCACTTTGAATGTTTTAATTACCCTATCATTTTGGAACTACTGGTCTGAACCATCGCCCTCTCACCCAGGCCTACAGAGGACTGATAGAGAGCATCCTCACTGCAGGCATCACTGTCTGGTATGGGAACACCACACAGGCAGAGATGAAGGCTCTGCAAAGAGTCATACAGACTGCAGAGAGGATTACAGGGTCAAAACTTCCCTCCATGGACTCTATGTATGTACAGCACTGACGTAAAAGAGCAGAGGGAATCATCAGAGACTCACTCCACCCAGCTCACTCTCTGCTCAGACACAAACACTGCAGGTACAACCTGAGACACAGCTGAGCGGACAGCATCATCACCCATAGAACACGTTTCTACAACAGCTTCTTCCCTGCCACAGTCAGACTGATGGCAAAACAAAACTGTGAATAGGAACAGCACGGAGGACTAACCTATTTATGTATTTATCACTGTAATAAAAAATATGTATATACCGCCGTATGTACAGTGTTTTCATATTTCATATTTTATATATTGTATAGTGTTCTCATATTTTATATATTTGTTTCTCTTTCCTGTATTTCTTATTTTTATTCTCTCTAAAACTGTTGATTTGGAGAGCCCTGCGCAAAAAAATCCAATGAGTCTGGACTGTTGGTCTAGGCACAAATGGCCTCTATAAAAACCTTGACATTTTTTTGTTTTGTTTTGCATCAAGAAACCTGTGTGTTGTAGTGTGTTGTAGATGTGTTGTAGATGTAATGGTTTTCATTGGGAAAATAGTGGGTGAAATTCATAATAACATAACATCCCAGTTTGATTCAAAGCAGGAACAAGCTTTGTTAAATAGTGCTTCATGTACAAATGCATGTAAGAAGTATCTTATCTGATCATATGTAATGCTACCTTGTCCATTCATTTAATTACTTTCATCAATTCTGGTGTACATGTAAAATGAATGAATGTCACTGTGACACTTCACACTCAACTTAGTTCCATTTTCTTCCGTCCAGGTACGCCGTCATCTATAACTCTTCAAATTATCTACACTACAAATACTATTATAAATTAAAAAATAACCACATTACTTTTAAATTAGAGTTTCCCCTCGGAACCTATATTATATGTGTTAAAACTTAAAACGTTTAAATAGGATACAAGGGATAAAAACACCATCTGGCTTAAATCTGGTTACATGTGTCTCCATGGATTTGAAAGTCAGCCTGAAACAGGACGTCCAGCCAGCTGTTACTTTGACAACGCTGTGGCATCTGACTGGAGAGCGGTTGCGTATAGTGCCAGTGAAAATGGTTGCGAAGTTGGCAGTGCTAACACGGGCTAACACTAACTTCAATAACAGAACCATCACCCCGACCAGCAGCAGTCCATCTATCTGAGGGGTTAAATTGGAGCACTGGGTCCCGTGACTGGAGGCTGTTTTTATCCACTTCTCATTTCTGACACAGAGCTGAAATAACTCACTCATCCCACACTGACAGCAGAAGCACACCAACATAGAAACCAACAACATACTGGGTTCTCCTCTTTAAAGAGTGGACAGCAACAACATGGTGGTGACATAATTACCCAATTAAAGCTGGAGGACTCGCGTAAATATGAATTTTTACCGCCACCCTTCAAGGACATGCATTACAAAAGAGGATATTTTATGTAATTCTATTAAATTTTTGTGGCACACTAAAATATGTGAACCACTATTCAAGAGATCACGATGGAATTTGGTATTGACATCCATGCACCCCTCATTTCAACAGCCATAATTAAATAAAGGATGGTGTATTAATATGATATACATTTTAGACCAGTAGACCTTGATAAACCAGAATAAACAGCTCTTCGGGGGAAGCAGCCGACAGCTCAGTTCCACTTAGTCTTTGGAAAAACTAACACTGTCTCACTACATTACCCAGAGGCCTATTGGTTTAACTGTCCACACGCACACATGCAGAGTCCACACATTTACATGCAGCATTCATTCAACCCCTCAGGGTTCAACTATTCATTACCATTACCTACAAGTCCCAAGAGTGTGTGTTTCATAAACAAGAGTGCACCACCAGGGAGTTACGTAGTGTCAGAAAACTACAAAATGATGCACTGAGGAATATGGAAGAGCACTATAAGCCACAGGAGGAGGAGCAGATTTGTGTGTCAATCTCTCCCTGCCTCCCTCTCTCCCGCTCTCTCTCAGGAGTCCCACATGAGCTGCAGCAGCAGACACCTCCTGAATTATTGAAGCCGACAAGACATCTCTCAAACTCACACACTCACACACACACAAACAGTAACTGTATCCCTGCCCTCAGGGGGAAAATTAGATAATGACCAATTCAATCTGACATGGTTTTAGAGACCATAAACATCAGAGTGAGAGGAAGAGAGGGAGGGGAGAGATGCTGACACTGATCGAAAGGAGGGCTGGGGAGGTGTGAAAAAGAGAAACAGACTGCCCATGATTTATTTCACACAGTGACACTCAGGAGTGGGAAGGCTACTTTCAAATGCAACCTGTGCAAGACTTGTCAGTAAAATATGCTGCATTATATAATTGATTAGGCTACCTCAGAAACACAATATGTCACCCAACTATCTATTCCAAAGAACAACATGTAATTTGACTGTTGTAATGATCATCTGCATCAGCTATCATGACGGGAAAAGCAATGATTGTGTCCATCCTCTTAGATACAACTACTGTAATTACAGAAAACAAGGGGAGGTAAACACATACAATCAATCAAAGCATGAAGCTGCTTTAGAAGCACAAGATATACCCTTATTACATGATATTGGAAAGAAGAGAATGTTGGTCCAGGGTGTGCTACATATTGCAAGTTATAAAAGACGATTATTAGGACTGAAAAAGGAAATCAACAACACTTTTTATTTATATATATGGATAGGTTGCAATGCCATTTGGCAATCATGGTCTCCAGAGGATGAATTGTTATTACTTTGATCTCCTTTCATAACATGTCATTACCAGGTCAAAATTAGAATTTGTCCAATTCTTTGGTTTATGACCTGCAAAACTAATAGCTTTTCTATTAGCCTCAGCTGTACTTTGTTTTTAGTGCTAATTAGAAAATGTTTGCAGGCCAACATGCTAAGATGGTGAACATATTAAGCATTATACCTGCTCAACTTCGGCATGTAGCATGGTCATTGTGAGCATGTTAATGTGCTGACATAAGCGTTTAGCTAAAAGCACAAAAAAAGAAAAACCAAATGACAGGAAGACATGATGTGATCGAGATACACAAAGAAAATAAATTAATCAAAATAAATGATCTTGCTCAACCCACCATGCGCTTCTGAGACAACTCACGTCAAATAATTGTGTCCAAAAAATACCCCTTTTGAGCTCAGATTTTTTTATATAAAACATCCTAATTATAGAGCGTATTCATTGCGGAGTAACAATATACCTCTCGATTTCTGTTGGCAGGTGTAATTGACATGAAAATGAAATCTAAAATGACTGCATACCATTTAGGTGAGCTAGTTCCAGGGTGTTGGTATAGGGTTGATGGAACTCAGCCCTCGTTAACGAGATTAGTTTCACCTGCGTGGTTCCTACTAGACGAGTTAAAGCGGCAGGTCTATCACTGTGCCAACGGGGACTTCCTATTTGTCAGAGTAACAAGCGGTCGAATACGGCTGCTATGGCTCATCTCCACTCATTTCAACTTATAAAACAGATGACAGAATATCAAATCATGCACTGGCATATGGAGAGATGTAGAGGGAGCAAAAACCCGAGGAAGAAACATCTGATCATACAAGAACCAGCGAGCGCACAGTGGGGGTGACAGCTTCATTAATGGCAATGGCAACAGAAACACAAAGAGGCAAAACTATTCTGACATATAGCGTATAGGTCTATATGTATGATCTGACATGATGATCAAAACAACCTATTATGCATGAAACTATGATACGCACGTTTCCATACACACACACACACACACACACACACACACACACACACACACACACACACACACACACACACACAAACACACACTTTCATCAAAACCAGCTGCTACCGATGTGAGTAAAAACCCACTGTACTACAGACATATGTTGACAGAAAGATTTCTGCCTGTCATTAGTATTATGTAAATTTAAAAACAACCGCAGACATCCATGAAAATGAAATATGGTAAAAAATTAAGTGAAGACAGCTTGAAGCCATATGGATCACAATGCATGCAGGGTAATGCATATTACACTGGAAATTATATTGAGAGTGAATCTGTTTTAGTGTTGAAATTATAAATCGAATAATCAATCAGACAATTGACAGAAAATGTGTAAACAATATTTGTTTGTATTTTTGTTCACACCAGACAAAACAAAAAAATTGTTTGTCACCTTTGCCTCTTTTTTATTAGTATTTGATGATCATTAGTTGCAGCCCCATTTGGTGTCATAATGATGGTGTGCATTGATGTTAGATGCTTAACAGAATGTATCTCAACACATGAGCAAAGCATATTGTAGGTAGGGGTGAGCGATGTGGATGGGGTTAGCCTGCTAACATCCGCAATTAGCATTAAAAACAACAGCCCGGAGGCTGAATGTCTTTAGTATTGCAGGTATTTGGTCATAAACCAAAGTTTTGAACAAAAACTAATTTTCACCTGACAAAAGGCACTATATAAAGAGTGATCCCTTAACTTTTCGTAGAGCACGTTTCTTTCGAGATGGGTTGAGATGAAATTAAAATTGTCCTTTTAACCCTTTTAGATCACATCCCCGGCCATATTGTGCACCTTTTTCACGACATATGCAAAAAAAGAAGCGAATCATGTACGAACTATTTTCTTTCAACCATAGTTCCTACGTGAAAGGGAAGAGGAAAATAAATGTGATTTTGGGGTGAGCTGTCCCTTTAAAGCTAAGTATAAATAGCATAGTAAAATCTCTTTCATAAAATAATTCATAAATTCTCATTTAATATATCATTATATCACCTACCTCTAAATGTAGGGTGCTGATAATGCTGGTAGCTAAATATGAATATTGGTTTGGTATGTGCAGTATAGGTGATCCAATGCAATCCCTCATTTAGGAATAGAAACTGAATTTTCTACACTTTAGTGTCATAATAACAGTGACATATGTTTAATAAAGATCTACTTTCTAATATAATATGGCTCAAAGTAAGACATACAAATACAAAAGTAGTATAGAGCATGTAAGTTTTTTTCCCCTCAATAGTCTGAGGGTGGTTTCTCTGTCTAAATCTTTTAACATTTGCCGCAAATCCGAGACCATCTCTTTAAAATAATCAACGGCAGGAGCGCTTCATATCAGCGCCAAATAGACCGGTAAAGACAATCCCCACAGAGAGAGAGAGAGAGAGAGAGAGAGAGAGAGGGGGGTTTGGAGGGGCTGCCATGACAAAGCTGACTGAAGCACACACATACACACACAATGTTTTATTGATGATGGATTCCACATTTCTCCCGTTCTTCCATTCTCTGTCTGTCCATCTGTTCTGCCCGCAGTGTTGATAGGCTTCACATGAAAGCTCCTCCTCTTCCCCTCTTCTCCTACCATCTCACTTTTTTCCCCATTTCCTCTTTCTTATCGTCAGCCAATATTACACTGGCAACCCTTTAGCTTCCCTGCTTTGTCTGTCTCTCTCTGTTCTATCCTCCACACACACACACACACACACACACACACACACACACACACACACACACACACACACACACACACACACACACACAGTCAAAACCTATTTATCCTGGTCATAGGGGACAGTGACCTCTGTCTAGCCTGTGACCGAATTGTCCTCCAAATGTTAGTGTGCATGTGTGTGTTCCTGCATATGTGTGTCTGTGTGTATGTGTGTCTTCCTGCCTCTTCACACACTTATTGATTATATCAAGGCTCCAATCAGGGTTACCAGGCCCTGTAAATTTACTGATCGATCTCTCCAAGAGCCTCAGGGTGGATGGGAATCTGTGCGTGTGTGTTGTGTTGTGCGGTGAGCATTCGTACACATGGAGAGACAGCAGCTGGAGAGAGATGTGAACATTTTCCACGAGTCACTTTAAAGGGGTACTACATGACAAGGAAGACTCTCCTTCAACACAGAGATTAGATCAGCATTTTCTCACTTGAAATCCATAGCTCACAGTCAGAAGTATGCATGCAGAAGGAAAGCATGGCAAAGGAAAAGGGATGAAAGGAGAAGGTGTATTTTGAAAGACACTGTTTCATCAGGAGTTAGTGGAGTATAAATCGAGAGAGAGAGAGAGAGAGAGTCAGAGAGAGAGAGAGAAGAGCCAGGAGAAAAGGGAGGTGATAAACGGTCTGAAGAGAAGGTAGAGAGGCAGCTTAAGAGTAGAAAGAGAAATGTAGGACAGAGCAAAGGAGAGATAAGAAAGAATGGCAGGTGTTCACCCAAGACTTCGTTTAATTGACGGAAATACTGTATGTCTGCAGGGGAGTATTCACTCAGGGGTCTGTGTTTGTGTGTGTGTGTGTGTGTGTGTGTGTGCGCGTGCGTGCGTGCGTGCGTGTGTGTGTGAGAGAGAGAGAGAGAGAGAGAGAAGGTGAAGGTGACTCCAGGGTTCGTATCGTCTAAGCTGCTTCTCTAAACCGCACCCCTCCCCTCCCCCCAGCTGCGTAATCAGGACACACGCATACACACCAGGGTGCAAACATAGACATTGCCGAAGAGGACCAGTTCATTTGGATGCAGTGGGAAGCTCCCAGGTGTGAATGTGTTTACCGTGTGTCAGAGTGGGGCTGAAAAAAAGAGTGTGCAAGCGCAGCAAAACCCTCTCCTCCATAAATGGAAGAGGGAAAAACATGTAATACAAGCTACCACACCGACCAGCTTTGCAATGAAAATAATTGCGCGCACACACACAAGCGCACACATGCACACACAGTTGACACACTATTTTGTAAAAGACAGACAGCGGGGGTCGGTGACTGGCAGCCCCAGAGAGACTGTCGTCTTGGAAAAGTAAATACTGAAGATAAAAGATGACAGAATTTAATTGTCACCACGAGACTGAGCTGAGACAGGCCGCTGGCTCTGACACACATAGTCGCAATGCAACCACGCAAACACACACACACGGTGGTTTGTAGCTGTCTGAGATTTTTCAGCCGAACACCAGGTCCACCAGCAAATGAACAGAGAGTCTGGGGACAGCATGCACTTACACAAATATATGAGGGAAATATGCAGCACACATCCGATGTCCCTCGCAAATAAGATTTAGTGCATTTCTGCAAACCTGACAGCACGCGAGTAGGGCGGAAGACAGGATTTCAGTAGGACACGAGAGAAAGGGACGGGAAGGAGGACGGAGATGAAAAATGACTCTTTCAGGAGAAAGAAACAGGAAGAAGAGTGCAAACAACTTTCCCACCTCCTGAAGATAAAAGTGTGTCTGCCTGGATGGCAATGACAGCCATTCTGTCACTGTTTGCAGAGAGAGATTCTGATAAGAGACAACAGGAGAGAAGATTAGACAGCAGAAGACAACCCGAGATGCCCAACAAGGGCTGGGCGTTTGACCAAATTAAGGTTCAAATCTGTAAAATGAGTAAACATTCTATCAATCTGGCCAGGCATTCAAAGCCAACTTTCTGTGCTTTTGGTAAAACAGGCACATTTTGGACTGTGCCAAAAAAAAGGACTGAGATCTGATCAGAGTCATGAAATCAGAAGGTCCTAATGATCAGTTCTTTACATACATTCTCAACGTAGATCAACTTCTGCTCTTGTTATACACAGACTCTCAGACACCAATGCTTTCTGAACCTTTTCTTCAATACAAACTACCCAATAATCTCCTTGCACTACATACATCCACCAATAATTGTCTGGCTCAGGCCAGAATAGCAGAACTGGCTTGAACCGGCCAGCTCAGCAAAACACAGACCATAATATGTGCAGTATTATCTGATAGACTTCACTAATATGTCAAAAGCAATTACACCAGGGACTTTTTTTTCACCAACCTTTTTACAAATGCTCCAATAGGTATATCATTTACAAATAGCGAATTACTGTAATTATCCACTCCAAATGTGTCTGTAAGGACACGTCAGGAAAAGCATCAGATGCACTCAACTAACAAATATACTGACTGTAAATCTGTCTGAGGAGAGCACACATGCGTTACCATCCCCATAAAGAGACGGCGTGGAAACTAGTTACACGTTTCATGCACCACAGTCTCAACCCTGAATGCCAGTGTTACCAGATAATGGGTAATGAGCTATTTTGTTTTACTGCTGCTGCTTCTACCACTGAATACCCCCCATATAAGCTTTTGTCCTGACCAGAATACTCTGATGTAGCCAACAGCACGAGGCAGCTGCAGGCTTACAACAAAGTTGACCCTGATTGAAACAGAAACACAGTCAAACTCAGTGCTGCATACAAATGTGTGTATATTCAATGCAGCTATACTTTATTTTTCATACACGATCATGCAAATTAAAGTGGTGATTGTAACTTGAGGAAAAAGAAAAATACCATTTGCTAAAATTACAACAAGTGATTTGGCAAAAAGAGCGACAAACCCCGGTCAAGCAAATTGAAAGATTAAGAAAATATTGAATTGGTCAAAAACATTTGGATCATCTAACAAGCTGAAGAAGCTCTGTTGCACACTAGAAACAAAGGCATCGCACTAGAACAATAAAATGACACTTTTCCACTAGACAACTCAACTAATCAGAATACTGGCTCAGCCAGCAAGCCTGTCCACAGACTTCAGTCTGAAGCCAAGCTTTGTGTCATTTATTCCACGAACGTGTCCTTTTGTTTTGACAAACCAGCTGAAATTCATGTATGCATCAAGTATACAAGCTAATAACACAGACATTGGCTTTGTTTTTGATTGAAGAAAATATTTTTTGGAACAGACAAAATGTGATAATGAATGACATATTTGATTTCTACTTCATGTCCTTTGTAGATTGGAGTGGACTAAAATAAGCCATCTGTCTGCATTACAGTCCTGTTGTTATGAATGTGCCGAGCAAAATAAAATAAATCAAATCCTATTTTCCTCATGTTTTCAAGATACTTTGACTCTTTAACTATGGACGCTCCAGGCAATATGTGGGAGGGAGCAAGCTCATCGGGAATGCAGAGTGAAACATGGCAGGCAGGGGGGAACACTGGAGAGGAGGAGTCACG
The DNA here is from genome assembly GCA_038501785.1 of Myoxocephalus aenaeus. NCBI lineage: Eukaryota > Metazoa > Chordata > Actinopteri > Perciformes > Cottidae > Myoxocephalus > Myoxocephalus aenaeus. Next base: position 3,160,512 of record JBAMJR010000161.1, on the reverse strand, counting down.
GCTGAGGGCAGATGGAGAGGGAGGGGGAGATAGAGACGGCCATGGTTGAGGAAGCACAGGGTCATGCACCGCTCCGGAGACAGAGGATGAACATTTGTGAAAGAGAGAAGCATGGAAGAAAAATGGAGTTCATGGAGTTCAGTGAGACTGACTGACTGACGACTATAGTGTGCATTATACTGCTTCAGGATGTAAAGGCTCATAAAGGATTAAAATCTGGCTTCCAATTATGACATCAAATTAACAGTTTTCATAATCCTGGTTGAATTTCTGGAAAAAAAAATAATATATTCTTTCCCATGTATATATTGATATATTCGTACCAAAGTTCCCCAAAATCTTAATGTTCAAGAAAGCAAAGTAAATATGATAGCTCACCTCTGTATTCTGTCATTTCAATCCAAATAATTAAGATAGTTGTAAGAATGCTTGTTTTGTAGTTTGGAATTGACTCATACAGAACCACATTTTCCTACTTTTCCTTCCTCCTGTCCGCAGCCCTCCACTGACAGTTTCCTGTTCATAAGTTTCACTTGCACAGGAGACCACACAGAGGAATAGAAAGTAGGCAGCAGTCTACACACACACACACACACACACACACACACACTGCAGGTAGTAGAGCCCTGCAGTGTGTACAGACATGACTAATACTGGCGCTGATCCAGTACAGTATGGGGAAGGTCAGCTAATAAGGCCAAAGTTAGCCCACTGTCGACTGAAATCTTTTGAGGACACCGTCATGTTTGGAGTAATCAAAAGGAAAAGCCTGTGTTTACACTGCTGTCACCATCAGCCTGATGACAACTGGTTAGACTGGAGAGTATGCTGGTTTGGTATTGGTGTCATTCTCCAGCTGAGGCCGTATTCGGAGAGGAACACAAGCTTGCCCTGAGAAAATACCAATACCAAAAGAAACTGAAGTCATGAGTAATTATGTGCATGGCACGATGCCTTCAGTGTAAATACATCTAACCCTTTCAATTTCCCCTTAAGTAGGTGTAAGGATGTTTAAATCACACTGTCTGGCAGCATCACATATATTCTCTTCCAGCTCTTCATTGAAGCTGTATAATGTTTACACTGAGTGAAATATTTAAACTCAAAACTACATTTGATGGAACTACCATTCCATCAAATAGAAATTATTTTGTTCACAATAATTAGACCTACACGTTGGTGTCGCTGCAGAGAGTCATGCCTCGACTTCAAATTCACTTTCAGCAAATGTACATGAAGCGCCTACTCTATTCACTAAGTTCTTCTTCAGTCAAAGGTTAATGTCATAGATGTTTTAACCATAAAGCAACCAAGGTTTCAAACCAAATTTCACACAATGATGGCAGTTTATACAAGAGTGAGACACACATGTCTTTGCATCAATATGCGCCTGTGTTAACTTGACAGAACATTGATTCAGCTGGAAAATAGTCAACTGCAGAGCTAACGTGGCAACTTCTGAGATTTCATCCAATTCATGCCTGATAACCCTGAATAAACAAGTCTTGATGATTCACCATAATGAACATCTGAACTACACAGAGACCGCCACACATGGGTGCACTAGCTCCTGTGTAGACGACAGACTTTTGCATTCACTGTATGTTCTTTTTCTGAGAAATCCCACAGGAGAGGCAGAACCAGACACACATCATTACTGCAGAGGCTGTTGTGTCTATTATGAAATTATACTGGACTCATAGCTGGAAATAAGTCACAGACTCTCTTTTTCTGATTCTGACTGAAAGAGATGATACATTATCAGTTATACAACCTGTAAGACTACTTGAAAGTGGAATTAAAAGATAACATTTGATAATGTCAACATTGGCAAGTAAAGACAGTCAATTCAGTTCAGGACATAATTCAGTCAGTCAAATCATGAGCTCTGCTTTCTGTTTTGTATATTTTCAATCATATGCAGAAGTCTGATGTTCTCAGTCTATGAGGCTGCTTCTCCCTCAACCAGGATCTGAACCTGCTGAGTTACTACAATGTGGATTATGCCTGCTGGCAAGTGCTCAAGTACTCATAGGGTGTATCAAGGGCATATAGCGCTCTCTCTCTCTCTCTCTCTCTCTCTCCCTTACACTCAGACGCACACACACATCACAAACACAAGGTCGCTAATGATGGTGCCCCTTTTGGCTGGATGTTGTTTCTCTCAGTTCAAACTCACATCTCTGAATCTGTTCCAGGATCTGTCCTTGTACTGAGCCACGGTGCTCACCCATTTGTCGTTACTGTTACCGGAGACCGTCGTTTCTCTGCTCAGCAAAAGAGCCACGACAGGTAGCAGAAAGAAGAGCATCTTCTGAAAGCAAAGAAAGAAAGAGTGAGAGAAAGAGAGAGAGAGAGAGAGAGAGGGACATGAGACAGATGCCATTCAGAGTGAGAAAACAGACACGGAGGAAGAGGATGCAGCAAAGTGTTACAAGAGCAGAATGAAGTGAGACAGGGCACTTTACCGAACACAGAACTCTCATAGTGTGACGCATGTGGGTTAGAATGTCACAATGGAACGTAAAAAGCATCTGAAAAGCGCCACTGTTGCGGCGTGGCCGTGGAGTGCTCATTTGATCAAATTGCTGATCCTTCTCCTAATCGGATTATAAACATTGGAGAGTTGTCACCGCGGCAGATGGGGCAACGCGACACGACTAAAGCTCGCAAGCTTCCCCCTCCGCCAATTTAAAAAAGCAATTAGCGGCGTCAACACTATTGCCGCCTCCCAGGAGCTTTGTCTGGGCTCTCATCTGCTTTCTCCCCCATCCGGCAGCAGCAGCACCATGAAAGTCGACAACTACTCACTTTCATTTCCAGTTTCATATTTCTTTGATACAAAATTTTATTAAATTAAATACAAAATAAATAAAAAAACGCCCATCAACAGCCAGCTCCTCACCTACCTGGAATAGTTCGTTGGTGCCCAATGTGTCGATTTCCGGGGGGAAATAAGTCCACGGCCCCGGGCACTCCGGTGGTACCCGACTGCTTGGATTGACGGTAAAAAGGGAGCTGCGAGGACGACCGTACCGGGAGCTTTCTCCTCCTCCTCAGTCACTAGACACCGCCTCTCTCTCTCTCTCTCTCTCTCTCTCTCTCTCTCTCTCTCTCTCTCTCTCCCCAATACGCACTCACCGTGTCACATTGATTTTCAGCAGGGGGATTTTTTTTGTGTTCACAACAGAGCGCGAGCAGGATTTAGGAGCCGTGTCGCAGCGCTGTTCCGGGGTGCACAAACACACATTTCATTTTAGTCACGCGCCTCTGTTGTGGAATTCAAGCTTGTGTCCACTATAGTAAACACAATTAAGATACACAAACCGTAAAATCGGCGCTGTGTTGGTGCTTGAAACGTCTCCAATTTTCAGTTCCCACAGCGGATGGATGGGTCGATACGCTCTGGAGCTCCACGGACAGAGGCGCAGGCCACACGAAACGCTCTTTTTGAAATGAAAACACAATTCATAAATGGGCCATATAACTAGGGCGTTCATTTTTAAGAGGAATATTACGATATATGTTTAAATATTTAGTCTGCAACTCTCTGCTGGATCTCTCTTTTGCTTTTCTTCGCTTACTCTCTTGTTTCCTTTTTCTGCCTCTCTTTGTGTGTGTGTGTGTGTGTGTGTGTGTGTGTGTGTGTGTGTGTGTGTGTGTGTGTGTGTGTGTGTGCGTGTGCGTGTGTGTGTGTGTGTGGAGTTCGGCAATAAATCCGTGTGTGTGTGTGTGTGTGTGTGTCTGTGTGTGGTGAGTAATACTGGCATCACTCTCCTTCATGTGGTTCAGTTCCAGTATGTTTTATTGACTAGTTTTGCACAGAGGAAACCAGTAGCTCGCTACAGCTCCGTATCTCCCTCAGTTTCCCATAAAATCTAGCTATTCTGGCTGACATCACAATTCTCTTTTGTAATGCTTGCACTTTTGGAAAGTGTTACCAGTATTAATCTAGTCGGGCACAGTCGTCAAAAGAAAGACTGTAGTTTCCTTTTGCAATTCTGTATTCATCTTGTCCTGCTACGTTGCAAAAGTCCCTGCGCTTGCAAATTTTTGTTTTTGTTTTCGCCAATACTGTATTATATTTATTTAACTACTTTTCATCATGCCATTTTAATGAATCTGGATTGTTTTGTCATCCAAGTTTCAGTGCTGTTTGAGCACTTTTATCCTCCAGGAAAACTAAACCTTAGGTTATAGGCCGACAGCAATTTCTCTTTTTATTTCGTGCTCTTGGTCCAGAAGCAGAGCTCATTAAAAATGAAACGGGTTAAACACAAAGAAGTATATGCAGTATTTTGTAATTATGTATGCTGCAGTGTAAAAGTGTGAAATCTTGCGAAATGACCTCCTAAATCTTTATTCATAAAATACTGTAGTTGTTTAATATTTGTCTACACTATGTACAGATTTAAGCATTATAATTGGGTGGAGAATGCTCATTACTTGAACAGGCCTTGCAGGTGTGTTGGTGTCTGATGGTGTCTTTACAATACAGAAAGCAGGATTGTTCAAGCAGGCTTTTGAGTTTTAATGAAGCAAACACTGCATATGGAGGAACTCATTTTTCAACACCATCTGCTTGCTAGGATTACAGTTTGGGGTACAAAAACAGTAATGCACATATCATAAAGTTATTATTTATTAGTTACGTGTCATTTAGAGTGGCAGCTGATTCAGAGTTAATCAGTCCGATGGCTTGTTGCCAGACATCTGTACTGTTTAAAAAACAGTCAATGTCTTGCAAATCTACAGCGGTGACATCAAAATATTAAAGCTAATGGATAGAACTAAAGGTCTGCATAATACAAGCTAATAATGACACTTCCCTCTTTAAAAACATGTCTCTCACTGTGCCATCTTACACTGTGAAGTACGAAGTAATTGGTGAAATTGGAAAGTCCAATAAGCAGCTTATGAGCTGGATGAATATGAGACACTTGATTTTGACATTTAGAGGCTCTTACAAGACATTTATACAGAGTATATGTTAATAGTTATGTTGCCTGTGTTAAATGGGTATCCTGACATTTACAGTAAATCTGGATAAAGTTGAACTACTCGGAAATGTATGTGTGAAGTGTTTGTCCTTCAGCTCCCGCCCAGTGGCTTATTTACAATTCTTCTTTCACAGCCTTTTGAGCTAACACCTAAAATTCAAGGCATGGAATTTGATGTTCATTGTAATTGACAATTGGCAATACTGATATTAATGACAAATATATAAAGAGAAATAAATAGAGAAAAGGAGTTGGTTACCTGACATGATGCAAGACACAGGCACATTATGTTGCACAGTGTCTGTTCACACAGTGTAAAATTGAATAGCATCATCATCATATTGGTGGACAGTGAGCATCAGAGATATGTCTTTGCTCTTGTCCTTTCAGATTTTTCAAACATTAGGAAAAATATCTCAATGTCAGATGTAATCTCGGGATGTTTTTAATGATTTTGAATAGAAAACCTGATGCCATTTCAGTTCATATATCATTTTAAGTATTGTTCAATGTCATTGTGTTGTTAACACAGTTTAGTCAGAGACTCACCACTCTGAGTTTTGTTAGCGTGTGTCAATTATTGGATGCCTGGAAGAACTCAGTTCGACAACTTCTCTCGTTCTCTATATTTATTTACTAAATGATCACAAGTAAAGTAGCAAGCGCTGCAATTGCAAAAGCAGTGAGTGGTACAGCCAACACGCAGGTTGGTCAAAGAACAACTGCCCCACCACGGAAGTGGGGCCTTTCATACACAGTTTATCGTCACAGGTTCGTCTCGCCTCGTCCTAACATCTGATTCGCTCTGTCCTGTCAAGAGGAGGAGAATCCCGTGTTCTCATCTTTTCTCACAAGACTGGAACGTGCAACGACCAGTCTGCTTCCAGAATGTCAATATACTGATAAACAGTTGTGGGTGTTGAAGTGCGCAGGCGTGTGACTACCTTCCCTTGGGAACTGGACATTTCATAGACACAACAGCTGCATAGCTGTGTTATACTGACCTCGCTAGCCTGAACTTTAATAGACATGAAGAGTAATACAATGAAGAATATCTACAGAATATAAGGATTTATATTATCAATCCCCCTTTTTACATAATTTATTATGTAAACTAAACAATAATATAAAGCTACAACAATGGACTATATCAGTTCATAACTCTATGTGTTAATTATTTAACAGAGTGGAAATCTCTAACAGACATGGGCTATATCAGTTCATAACTCTATGTGTGTGTTACTTAACAGAGTGGAAATCTCTAAACAAACACAACAGCACACCTATGTTATAAATGTTTTTATAAGAAGCTAACATAAAAAGTTATCAAAAGTTAATATAAAAAGTTATAAATGTCTAAGCTAAAACCACCTATATCCAGGAGCTTACATATCCCTCATACTAGAGAACCTCCTCTAAGCACATAATATGGCACAATCAAAAACAGTATAAAGTCACACGCCTTCTACGTGGGTGCATGTGTGGGTGAGAGAGAGAGAGAGAGAGAGAGAGAGAGAGAGAGAGAGAGAGAGAGAGACACTATATGGGATATGGTCAACCATTAGCAAGTTATATGTATAGAAACGGTTGGTCTAACTCGGCCTCTTCTTCGGATCCATCGATGTCGAATCTTACCATACCATCCTCGTCATTCTCCTCCAACAACTGTATCTCTTCTGCTAACAGAGCCATTTGGTATGGCCGGGGCAATTTAGAGTCCACTGCTGTGGTGATACACTTCAGGCATAATTGTCTAATACATGGGATGCAGCAACATCCACATAAGGCCATCACTACTATTCCTATCACTATGGAGAGGACTACAGATATGATTACGCCTTTCCACTTGCCGAAGATACTATTTAGCCAATCGTTCAGGGGGTTCTCTATGCCTGAGTGTTCCGCCAATTCATGGGACATTGATCTCAGACCAGCTAAGGCCTTAGTAAAAGATCCATCTGGGGCCGTGTTATTTGGGATGAAAGTGCAACAGGTTTGGCCAAACATTGAGCACACTCCCCCCTTCTCTGCTAACAGCATATCGAGTGCCATCCTGTTCTGGTAAGTCATTAGGGAAGTGGCAGACAACTGTCCATGCACTCCCTCTAAGGCGTCTCGGGTCATGTTAGTCAGACGCTGGATGTTGAAATGCACATAGTTTAAACGGTCAACATTTTTGCCTATGGTTATCATTGGGATGATTGACTCAAAACCGGCTGCTATCTGATCTATCAATTTGTACTCGTCTGGCACTCCTCTGGGTACTCCTATGGCGTCGAAATAGATTGGAGAGCCAGCTTTTAGGTCAAAACTTCTTTTCTTTCTATCTAGGGGGCTCTGGGGTTTCACGTGACTGACGAGCTCTTGGGCACCTAGTGGGATTACTCTGATTGGGACTATTAGCGAAACTGAGGCACAGGTTCCTTGCCAGTCACTAGGGAGGACATTCATCAATCGTCTTCCACCACAGAACCAGTATATGTCTGACCTAGCATAGCGTAGTTTAGTTACATTATTCCAGTTGGTTACATTGACGGTACTGCGGCACCAGTCTCCGGGCATATCACCTAAACATATCCCGGTTGCACTGGTCCTGGTTAGACATGTATAGTTATTCTCCATTGGGGTGAAGATTGGTGGTACTGCATTCACCGGGGAACATGGGAAATACTTATCCCATCTAACGCAATCACTTCCTGGATTCTCTCTCATGTGGAGGTCTAGCAGACAGTCTAGGGTTTTTGGCTGGCTCAGCACTGATGGCACGGTCCATAAATTAGGCCTGGAGGCTGCACAAGCAACACAGTTTGTAGCGTTTAATCCCTGTGCTGCCAGTCTTATCCAATCCATCCAGTAATTGGTCTGATAGAAACCTGTTTCCACCGCTAATTTTTCGTGTATGGTAAAATCTTTCAGCTCCACCCGCTGTACTCCACTTGAGGAGTTACCAGTGTCCGGGGCTGAGGCTGGTTTTATCTGATTTTGTGGTTGTATAGTAATTCTTATCATCCCCATTGGATCTTTCCCCGGCACATCCACCCCCACCAGTAGAGAGAACGTGTTTTTATTGCCCTGAAATGGTGATACCCTTAGGTCTGTTATGGTGATAATGAGTGGGTTAATTCCTCCTGCTTTAGGGGTGGTTACTTGACCTCTGATTAAACTGATCTTCCTTTGGAATGTACCCCAAAATCCCCCCTTCTGGGTCCACCCCCCTGGACTAGAATTCCAATACACATAGCTCCAGTCTGGACACCAGGGGTTGCTGCCTGTCGGTTCTCCCCAGGGGAAGATGCACATGTAAACATCATACCCTCTCCAGCCTAGCTGGTTGCTCCCACAACTGAGGATGCTACACAGATCTACCTGGAAAGCCTGAGACCCAGACTCGTTCTTGATATACATGACTGGGTTTAGATCTGGTGGTCTGCTTCTCTTCACTCTTTGCAGGGGAGACCTGGTGCTTGTGACAGGGGAAGACGTTGTGGTTCTATTTTCGGGCCGGTCTAGGTTCTTCAATTGGAGCTCCCACCACATGAAAGGAAGTCCCACTGAAATACTTATAATTACGAGGACCAATAGAGTGGCTCTAGTGTTGCATCCTAGTACGGTCTTCATTGTTGCAGTGTCCTGAGTATTCCTAATCCTAGATGTTCTATCATTACCACTGCTGGGACTGATAACAATCAGTTTTGAGCTCAGTGTCAACTTCTACGTTACTTTTAAGTATTAAACTAGAGTCTTTCTTTCTTAGTCTTAGTCTTAATCTTCAAGTCCCTGGCTTTCATTCAGCGTTGCCCTTCCTGCTTCTCAGGTTATACCTTGGCTCTTCCTCGTCTTCATAAACTTCCTCCTTTTTCTCTTTTTCCTCTGAGGCTTTTGCCTCCTGGTAGTTGTCCAGCTCTTTTGAATCGCTCCTGACCTGGGCCAATGTTCTGTCTTCTGGGGTCAGAGCTCGCGCACAATGTGTCTTGTGTATCCAATTACTTATTTTATCCTCTTTCAACCACACCTTTACACAGTGTGAGGTTACCTCCGCAACCTTATACGGTCCTTCCCAACGGGGAGCCTTCCAGTTGAATCTGGCTACTTTCCTCAGTACCCAGTCATCCACCTCCACAGGAGCACCCTCTCCTTTTTCTCCTTCGCACAGGATCTCCGTCACCTGTTGAGAGATACTCATAACAGCGTTGTTCAACCTCCTCATGTAATCTGATATTTCCACATGCTGGTACTGCAACTGACTCGCTGTGGTCGGCAGGGTGGAGGTCAGTGGACATGGCATTTTCCTACCCGTAAGTACTTCATGGGGACTTATTCCCAACTTAGAGTTTGGACTTGACCTAATTCCATATAGTACTATTGGGAGAGCCTGAACCCAGCTCAACTTAGTGTCCGCACATACTTTCCCTAGGCCCTCTTTTATGGTCCTATTTGCTCTTTCTACCAGTCCCTGAGACGCTGGATGATATACTGCTCCATACTTATGGGTGATGCCAAATGTGGCCTCTATTTCTTGTAGTTCTGCACTCGAGAAATGTGAGCCATTGTCTGATCTTATGACTTCTGGAATGCCAAATCGAGGTATGAGTTCCCTTGTTAACCACTTCACCACATCTGCCGCCTTCTCTGACTTTGTGGGGATAGCTTCTACCCATCGAGAGAATGGATCAACACATACCAACAAATACCTTTTCCCTTCAACGCGGTTCTCAGTTCCCATGTCTGTAAAATCTATGACAACTTCCTTCCATGGGGCCGTTGGGGTGGGAAAGCTTCCTAACCCTGCCTTAAGCGCTACCTTGGGGTTGTGTTTACAACATATTTCACAGGTCTGGACATAGTATTTAGCTATGTCCTTCATGAATGGATGCCACCAGTTCTGAGAAAGCAAAGTCACCATTCGCCCACTAGCACCATGTCCTCTGCTATGTGCTTCCTGGCACAACATGTTCAACAGACCTGCGGGGGCTACTACTTTCCCTTCATGGTTTCTCCATATCCCTTCCTCATCTTTTCTCGCCCCCTTTTCCAGCCAAGCCTGTTTCTCTGTTGGTGCTGCCTGTTCTTGCAATCTTATGATGTGGTCTGAGTCTAATCTGTCTTTCTCTGGCTCTTCTGCTTTCTGCATCATCTGGTTCTTGGGCCTGTATCCTGCTGTGCTCTTAGCTACTTGGTCTGCTGCATTGTTTCCCTTCACTATCTCGGAGGCATCTGTCTGATGTCCCTTGCACTTCATCACTGCTACCTGTTTGGGTTCTTTTAGGGCATAATAAAGGTCCAACAAGGGTTGTAAGTGTTTCACTGGGGTACCATTACTGGTCACAAAACCTTTCCGTCTCCAATGGCACAGGTCTATGTGTGCTGCTTGTAATGTGTATGCCGAATCTGAGTAAACATTCACTCTCTTCCCCTTTGCTGCCTTACATGCTTCTGTTACTGCTGTTAATTCTGCTGTTTGTGCTGACGCTGGTTGTGGAACTATGCCTGTCCTTACTGTCTCCCAGCCCTCAGGTGCTCTTCTCACTACCGCATACGACGCTACTATCTCTCGGCCTAGTGTCTGATGGCTGTGTCCGTCGCAGTAGTAGGTGTCGTCTGGGTCAGTCAGCGGCTCCCTCTCTAAGGTCTGGTGCAACTTCATTTCCTGGTCCGTTGCCTCTGCACATACATGCTCGTCCCCATTGCCCATCTGTGTTGCCATGTTTTTAGTTGAGGCCTCAAAGTGTATGTGTGTCTTAGTCAAAAGGCTTTGCAGAGTTGCCTGCCTTGCCGCGGAGAGTGTGAAAGCGTTTGACTGCAAGAACGCCACTACTCCGTGTGTGGAATGTACAACAGTCTGGTGCTCCATCGTTAGATGAGCTGTTTTTATCAGCGCTTTCCCTATAGCCGCTACGTGTCTGACACACGTAGGATGTCCCACTTCCACATTGTCCAATTTCCCACTATAGTACATCAAAATTCTCCTCCCCGCGCACCCCTCCCCCTTTTGAAATAGGACGGAATTCACAAATCCGTCCTTTTCATCAACATCAAGGTGAAATGGTTTAGAATAGTCGGGTGGGTGTAACGCGGTCGCACTGGCCATGGCCTGCTTAGTGGCTATAAACGCAGCATCTGCTTCATGGGTCCATACTAATGGCTTCGAGTAATTTCTATAGCCTGCCCCCTGAATAAGTCTCCTCAACGGGGACACCTGTTCTGAAAAATTAGCAATGAAATTCTTACTCCATGTCACCAACCCTAAAAACTTCATCATGTCTCTTACTGTTGCTGGCTTGGTGTGTTGTAAAATCGATGATTTCTGTCCCTCAGTCATAGCCTGCCCTGTCCTGGCCACTATTCTTCCTAGAAAAGTCACCCTCTGTCTCCCAATCTGCAACTTAGACCTGGTTACCTTGAACCCATTCTTCTGTAGCCACCCCAAAACTACCCTTGTGGCCTCCATAATGGACCCTGAGCTGGTTCCTGCTAGCAAAATGTCATCCACATACTGCAATAGCACCACCCCAACTGGTAACTTCAGCTTTGCCAGAATGTTCTTTAACACATGGTTGAATATGGAGGGCGAGTCTAAATAGCCCTGTGGTAGGCGTGTGTATGTGTACTGACTTCCCTGATATGAGAATGCAAACATCTGTCTTGAACCTTCAGCCAATGGGACACAGAAAAACGCATTCGCCAAGTCAATGCAGGAGAACCATGTCTTGTCTGGACCCACAGCATTCAACATTGTGTATGGGTTAGGAGTGTCATAGTGAGTCGGCACTACAACCTTATTTATCGGTCTCAGATCATGGACCATTCTGTAGTCTGGTTTTCCAGGTTTAGGGACCGGATTGATAGGCGTGTTCCAGGGGGACCTCGTTCTCTCCAATACACCTGCTCTCAACAGCCCTTCTATTGTCTTAGAAATCCCTACAGTTTGTTCTGCCCTTAAGGGGTACTGGTGACGATAAATCGGAATCGTCCCTGGTTTTATCTCTATTTCAACGGGAGCCATCGGAATCAGTCCCACATCAGCTCCCCCTTTTGTCCAAAAGGTGTCTGGAAATAAGCCTAGCATGTTTTCAGTGCCCTCATGATCAGTGTTTTCCCTACCATGTGTGCGGCTAAGCATGTGTGTCTCTGGGACTAACTCAACCTCCGATGTGTGTGCAATTCTGTACATGTTTTCAGATGGTGAGTAATGCAAGTTTTTATTCTGTGTGGGCACCCAGTCCGTAGCCTCAACCCCTGCTTTAACCATTGGACCCATGTTCTTTGCTTCGCCCCCACTCTGGACCAGGATCGTGATGTGTGGGGCTGAGGTGTCATCGAGTGCAAACAAAACCTGCAACTCTGGTGTCAACTCTACAGCCGCCGCTACCCCTTGCTTCCCTGCATAGATCTCCCGAGCCTTCACCGTTGGGTATCCATGAACCTCACTCTCGTGTTCCAGGCCTTCCCACAGGATCTCATAATTCTCTTCTTGTATCAAGGAGTAGTTAAAAGTACAATGTTGTGGGTCCACTGGGATTGAGTATGGATGTAGGACCTTGAACCAAGGTCCCCATTCCCGGATGGTGTCATGCAAAGGTGTAATGTCATAATCATTAACTCTGCCCCACCAGACCTCCGCTTCCCTTTCCAATGTCTCTTCAGTCTCTAGCTGAATCATTTGGTGACCATTGTAGCGGGGTGTGGCACATTTCTGCTGGGTCCCATCAGGGAACGATACTATAATACAGTCTTTAGCCATCTGCATGGTTACGTTTTGTGCACACAAAATGTCTCTTCCGACCAGATTCACTGGGCAGGCAGTGGAGACCAAAAATGATTGGTTAAAACAGAGCGATTTCCACTTACATGGAACTTGTATTGACAGCGGCCACTCTTCTGATCGGCCCGAAAATCCGACTACCGGCACAGTATTCCTCGATGGTGGTAGTGGCGTATTTATCGTGGAATACCTGGCTCCTGAGTCCAGCATGAACATATAGTCCCTTCCATTTATTGTGAGAGTGACCATAGGCTCTGGATACAGGTCGCTGTCAGCTGTCGGATCTGGGCACCCCTATGGCATTTGTGTCTGGCCCGGGGCCTGGTGCCACGGACCACTATTGCCTTGTGGCTGTGGCTGTGTGTTAAGTGCTTGTTGGGGCGGGGGATAGACATCGTAGGAGTACTGAGGCGGTCCTGACTGAGACTGCTGACCCGGTGGCACCTGTGAATAGCCCTGAGGTGGCCCTCGCTGATACTGCTGACCCTGTGGTGCCTGTGGACAGTACTGAGGTACTCCTGGCTGATACTGCTGACCCTGTGGTGTCTGTGGGCATGCAGTAGCCCAATGTCCAGGCTGCCCACAGGTGAAACAGTTATTATATCTGTTGCTTCTACCATTACCCCTACTTCCTCCTCTACCCCATCGTCTTCTCGGTAGGCTAAACCCTCCATACTGTGGGGCCCCAGTCATGGGCTGCTGACCCGGCTGCTGACCCGCCTGCTGCGGGAGATATGGTTGAGGGTACTGGGCTTGAGGTGATGCAACCACGGCTTGCTGTGGCTGTTGATAGACCGGTGCATATGGATATGGCGGAGGGACTGGATACGGACCATACGGGCCGTAAGGGCCGGGTGCTTGTGCTGGTACCTGCTGCTGTTGCACTAAGGTCTGTGGCATTTGCTTTGCTTCTGCCTTGGTCAGGTTCACCTTTTCCCTGCTCTCTTTCAGCTGTGTTTTAGCCAATTGCAACTGTAGGTTACTCAGTTCTGTTTTCTCCTTATCCCACATTTCCTTCTGTTTATCCACATGGTGTTTCACCTGAGCTTTCCAGAGATCGTACTCCATGTCTGCTAGTCCTACTGTCCCTTTCAGCTGTACCTTTATGGCGTCAGGCACTGATGCTTCTATCGCCCCTCTGAACAACAGTTCCGTCGTGTTACCATCGATGGGGTCTTCTCCCAGTTTGCTGTTCCACAAGCCCCTAATTCTGTTCAAATAGGCTACTCCCCCCTCTCCGTCCAGAGGTGGCACCTCATTAAGCTCTGTGGTTCTGACCTTCACTGGGTACGTATATCTAATCACAGGCCAAAAATCTGCCACCGAGTGTGCCAATGGCTCTCCATCGGGCACATCCGATGTTCCCCCCATTCTTTCTATGTGTTCCAGCTCTGCTAAAGAGGCGCAGGCTACAAAAATTCTCCGAAAATCTCCTACCCCCGGTACACTCCCAGCACATTGCTCCAAAAACCCCCTGATCCATGCTGCACCTCCCTTTTCAATTTTCGGCAGTCTCTCCCTCATCATTGCTACATCTGCCAGGGCAAGGGGCGAGTATGTTGTCTTTTCGTTGCCGTTAGCACCTACTGCAGTCAGGAGTGGACACATATATTGGCTTCGTCTGGGTATACTATCAGTTGCTTTCTTGAAAGTCAGTCTGGTCATGTCATCACATTGGTGCACATTAGCTCCCTTGGTGTCTACTTTCTGATAGTATCGGTCTCTGCCTCGCCTTAAACCCCCTGGACCTGGTGGTAGCTGTGGCGGAACACACCCCTTTACAATTTCCTCCCTCTCCTGTTGTTCCTGACTCTCATGTTGCTCCTGTTCCTCCTGTCTGTCCTGTTGCTTGACTGCCTCTTCCCAACTTCCCACTGAATCCCCTTCTTCATCAATCAAACCTGTCGACATTCCCTTCCAACCAACCCCTAGCCTGGATGACACTGTTTCTTCCTCTCCCTGTCTCCCTTCAGATATTCTCCCTGTGTCTTTGTTGTCGGAAGTTGAGGGTTTAGGCTCGGTCTGGGGGCATTTTTTCCCTGTACTTTCTTTCCTTGCACTTCCCAAACCCCCTCCAGCTAGAGTCGACTCAGACTTATTCTCCAGGAATTTCACCGTTTCATTAAGGAAGTGGTTTATCCCTCTCTCCTGTGATGGCTCTTGAGCGGTTACTTGCAACAGCCCTTTCTGAACTACCAACACCTGTGTCTGTCCTGGCTCTGTTGCTTTCCCTTGCCGCAAGGGCATCTGGTGGAATGGATTCGGGTGTGGGTACAGGTGCGGTGGGTATGGTTCCGGGGGTGCATTCACGGCTGCCAGCATTCGTGACGCCTCCTCATACGGGCCAGGGAGATATGGTGGTGGCACTGCTGTCCCTGAAGCTAAGTCTTTTGGGCAACACTCGTCGTCCGCTCCCAGCTCAGCTTTCCCTGTTTGCGGCATCTGAACTGCCGTCTTACCAGTTATTGCTGCGTTCATTTCCCCCAGGAAATTCTTACAGTCTGTCAAAAACCCTTCTGCCTCTTCCATGCTTTTCCTCTGTTTCCCACAAAATATCCCTGTTCCTGCTAGCACTGCATGAGTTTGCTCTCTTCCCTTCTTAGCCATGTTCAGATGGCCCACTAGTTCCCTGCCTGTCGGTTGTGGAGATTTCTCGCTTCCGAGCATGCCCCTTTCTTGCATACTTCCTGCCCATTTCACATATCTTTTTGATGCATTTCTCCTATCTCCCTCTTGGGTTTTGTCCATAAACCTATGATATGTTCTTAACAGGATATGCCCTAATGTACCTTCTGGGCACTCCTCCCATAGCCCGATTGTTTTTATGGTCTTTCCCATATTGAACAGTTTATGGAGGTTTGATGCGGCCAAAAAAATAAAAAATACCTTCATGAAACTAAAAATGATTTTTTCCCTTTTAAATTAAAAAAAAAAAAAATTTAAATTAAAATAATAATAAAAAAAAAATTTAAAAAAATGTAATTAATAAAATTCAAAAGAATTTAACAAAAAAAATAATAATCTCAAAACACAATTAAAGAACCTTGAAAAAACCTCAACAATAAAAAAATTAAAATAATGTGCCAAACTGCGATCAAATCAATATTTGCTTTCTGTTGATGTATGAGAGTGTAACCTGATCTAAAAAACTTATTTATCCTTATTCTTACTACTTATTCAACTCTATAATTATTATTATCCACCAGCTCTGACGTCCGGATGGTGTATGACAACGTCAATTTGGTTGCGAAAATGTGTTTTTATGTGGATATTAATTTTGGTGCCAAAGGGTTAAATCTCACTGCTATACCCTATCTGCCCGCTGGGGTACGAGTGTCCTGTCCCTACCACTAGGGGCACTATTTCTTATTTTGGGTGTAGTACTCCCCCTTCTATCTCTCCTGTGTCTTGAGATGTTCTTGACTCCCCTTTTCTTCTATTTCCGGTCTCGCCTTTCCTGTTCTGCTAAGAGGATTAGCCGATATGCTAGGCTAAGCCTCGTGGTTTACTGCTCTCTTGACCTGTATCTCTTCCAAGTCTCCACTCTGCAGCTTCCGGAAGCGTTTCGCAAAAACTTCGTCACGCTCAGCTCTGTTCTCCCTATCTTATCAATCCTGACCTCGTCCAGCCGGCCACAAATCAGACCGTCAGAGGACACAAATCAGACCGCCAACTCCCACAGCACCAGAAAAACTCTTTTCCTGTTCTCTCTTTTTCAGCACGCACAGCGACTCCCCGGTCGTGTTCTCTGTACGTTAGACCCTCTACGTTAGGTATTTCAACAACTCCCACAGCACACGCCTCCACGTCACCAGCCGGACTCTCTGTGAGACCGTACACGACGGTCACTTTCCACAAAGTTTATTTTATTTTCATTTACACGTATCCTTCGAAGCCAGGAGAAAAGGATGCATTACCCAATACTGTGAATCCAATCGAGAAGCTTCTACTGTATCAGAGAGATACAGCGCTCGATTGCTGAGGACTTATAACGCCAATTCAACAATATTGTTTTATTTCTCCCTGCTCCGTAGTACCCTTAGACTATGATTTTCCCTTTTATTCCCCTTCAATGCCCCACAGATATGTAGTCTGGTCGAACACCATTCATCCGAGGAATTTTCAGTTTCCTGATACACACGGATTTCAGGTCTCGTTAAAAACACCAAGATCCACAACAAGCCTCCCACACATTTGCCCACACAGCATATGAAAAACAACAAATCTGTCCCTGTGTCCTTCCCTCGCCTTATAGCGGCATCGCTCCCTGCGGTAAACTGACCGTACACGTGGACCCAGTCTCTGCGTGCTTTGAATATAGTGGCTCAGTTGCCAGAGGTATCTACGTATCTACGAACTTCAACTTGGTCTCCCAGAGGTATCAACATAGCATACGGACTTCAACTTGGACTCTTATCAGAGGTATCAACATAGCATACGGACTTCAACTTGTTTTATCAGAGGTATCCACGTACCTACGGACTTCAACATGAACTTCTATCGACTAAGAGTCAACCTCCGGTAGCTCTCACGAGCGTACCTTATGTCCTAATTAGACTCTTTATATATTTTTTACCTAGATCCCTACCAGCGGACACTTATTGTCTTTCCCTATAAAAAAACCCATGGAAATATGTGCTTTGTACTTTACGTGTGATCAGGGACAATTTTTTAACTATTTCTAAACTATGGGTAGAGGCTTTTCAGCTGTTGACAACTAAATTTAGTTTAGCCAATCACAGACATTTTATTCATCTGAACAAAAGGTTGTCTGCTCACCTGTTATCTTTGAGGCGCCTCTCGTTGTCAACCGCCAAACAGCCGCCGGCCCTCGGCAGGGGGCCCGGGAAACGGACGTCACCGCTCTTTGTCTTTATCTTTGTCCAGATCAACCAACCGACGTCGGGGTCACCACTGTTAGCGTGTGTCAATTATTGGATGCCTGGAAGAACTCAGTTCGACAACTTCTCTCGTTCTCTATATTTATTTACTAAATGATCACAAGTAAAGTAGCAAGCGCTGCAATTGCAAAAGCAGTGAGTGGTACAGCCAACACGCAGGTTGGTCAAAGAACAACTGCCCCACCACGGAAGTGGGGCCTTTCATACACAGTTTATCGTCACAGGTTCGTCTCGCCTCGTCCTAACATCTGATTCGCTCTGTCCTGTCAAGAGGAGGAGAATCCCGTGTTCTCATCTTTTCTCACAAGACTGGAACGTGCAACGACCAGTCTGCTTCCAGAATGTCAATATACTGATAAACAGTTGTGGGTGTTGAAGTGCGCAGGCGTGTGACTACCTTCCCTTGGGAACTGGACATTTCATAGACACAACAGCTGCATAGCTGTGTTATACTGACCTCGCTAGCCTGAACTTTAATAGACATGAAGAGTAATACAATGAAGAATATCTACAGAATATAAGGATTTATATTATCAGTTTAAAGGATCCAATCCAGGCCCACTTCAGTCAGGTATTCTGGTACAAGGAAGAGAGGGAGGGAGGAGAGAAGGAAAACATGAATGTTTTCCTTCGTGTGTGTGTGTGTGTGTGTGTGTGTGTGTGTGTGTGTGTGTGTGTGTGTGTATGTGTTGAAGAAAGCCAGTGAGAAGCGAGATGAGGAAGTTTGCGCGTGATGTTTGAAAGTGAGCAGTGGGGTGTGATAGATTGTTTCTTAATGAGCTATGTGTCTGTAACTTAACGTGTGCTTGAGAACTTCAGTTCCACTTGAGCGACTCCAGAGAAAAGCTCTGTCAGTCTGCCTGAGAAATGGAACATGATCATAAAGCATATCAGCCGCTGAGATGATATCTGCCTGGGCTGTCCCACTGTGCAAGGTGCAACATGTTTCACAATATAGCACTTACATCACACAACAATGCACATTTCTGCTGGGTGCTCTTCAGGCCATTCATAAATCCAATCATACATCTGACGTTCCACATAGGATGAAAATAGGAAAACTCATAGAGCATGAAACCCACCGGCAAATGGGATAAAGAGTATAAATGTCTCAGCATCCCGATGGATGTTTTTATACACCGGGTACATATCCTAATCAGTTCCTCATCAAGGGCTTCAGTGACAGTAAACAGAATATGTTGTTGACTTTCCCAATCTATAAACAGGACTAATCTAGCATACAAATAATAATGGGATAAAATTCAGCATGTAAACACATTAAACACATCTGACTCTTTTAGAAACAACCCACCAATCAGCTTTGATGTTTTCCTCAGTTATTCGGGCACTAGAGCAGTTATATGTCATCTTTTTTCAAAGCAAAGAGATGGGTGCCTTTTTTGTCGTTTCCCTTGACAACTGTATGAAAAGCTGGTTTGGAAAAGTTCTAAATGATCACAGCATGTCTTTGTTGAGCTGAAAACGAAGCTTCAGCCTCAAAAATAAGAAGGGACAAAATGAAAAAAAAGAGAACACTATATGAATATGCATTGAATAAATTAATGAAATGGGGATGCATTGCTTGAAAATCATGTCCGGACAATTTTAACATGAAAAAAAAGTATTGTTAAAGTGACACAATGACATATCAATTCTAGAAGACTACGCTTTGTTGGCCTCCAACTACAGGAGTATCTTCAGTAGTGTAGGCAACTGTGAAAGAAGGCCTGCGTTAAATGGTGAACTTGTGTGATTTGGACCCATTATCTGGCATACTGGTCACATGAACATGTAGAAGTGTCGCCAGTTTTTTGGAAATCAACTTTGTGCAGCAGGGCTGTGTGGTTTATTGCACTAGTTAAACGCTGCAGGCAGAGGAACTGTCCGTGGTGCTGAAAGTAGCCACACTACTTGGAAAACAGAAAAAAACACCACATTCAAAATTCATCCCTCTCCTACAGCAGGAAAACTTTTCTACATTTCGGTTACATGAACAAAATATAAATTGGCTGCAATAAGTAGTGTTATATTTACTATACAAACATTAGAGTGGTATTAATCTTCTCAAATCAAACAAATAAGCGTATTTCCCAAAATGTCGAACTCTTCCTTCATAATACCGAAATTAGGATAGTGCTGCAGGCCTGTGAAGGTTCATGGAGGACTGCAGGCAGAGGAACGCTTTCCATGGAGCTGCAGGTCCTAAAATCAGAGAACGATTGATTGACTGGCTGATTTTCTATCTTAAAAGTAGGTGAAAGAGCCAATCAAGGCAACAAGACTATCTGAAGTTGTGTTTGCTTTCTAACCAAAGATAATTTGGTAAACACTGTGCAA
The DNA here is from genome assembly GCA_038501785.1 of Myoxocephalus aenaeus. Lineage (NCBI taxonomy): Eukaryota > Metazoa > Chordata > Actinopteri > Perciformes > Cottidae > Myoxocephalus > Myoxocephalus aenaeus. The sequence goes on along the minus strand of JBAMJR010000161.1, from coordinate 3,140,512 downwards.
TCACCTAGAAAATAACAAACAACCCTAAAATATTGTACACCTCTGGAGGAACCCCATAATGTAGCATCTGGCCCAACGTAAACATCCCACAATTTCAGACATTGATACATATACTGTCAATAAAAACAAGACATACAGACACACACAGAGAAAAGCAAAAGAGAAAGGAGAGTCGGTGGAGGTAAACATTTGCCTAATTGTCTTACAGTATGACAATCTATTCCTATTTCAAGAGAGACAAGACACAGACAGTGAGTCAGACAGTGAGGTTACAGCCAAGGACATGAAAGTAAATAGTGAATAGGTAAAGCTTAAAAAAAAAAAGAGTTGTTCAATGGTATAGACCAGAAATACAGAAAAGATATAGGGGCTCTAACACCATTCTGGTCTGCAGCTCATGTTGTGTTTGGGATCTAAATATATTCTAGAAGAGCAGAGGACACAGAAGAGGAGAAAACAGTTTAGTGTTATGAAACTAGCAATGACACCGAGAGGTTATCTTCTCACAGCAGCCCAGTGTTCAAGAGGACACAACAGAGAAAGAGTTGCGCTGCAATGCAGCACAGCACCAACAACTGCTGGGGCGGCCTCCAGGGTAGCAGTGGGGAGGGAACATGACAGTTCACCAAGGTTTCCTGACCAGGCAGTTAGGAGAACCATTCTCTAGAGGAGATTCTCAACAGAGGAACAACATTACCCCAGGGAGGGATGTGTGACACCATGTCAGGACTATTATCTGCAATGAGGCAGAGCAGCCCCCTCTCCACCTTGTTCATAATGAACAACTTTGAGAGCTATTTCCTCCCATTAGGAATTTTATTTGTGTTAGTTATGTATTTTTGATTTTACTTCATTATATATGCCATGTTTATACTGAGTGTTGATGCCTGAACAGCCCATATCTTTTCTCTAACTGGTTTGTGCTACACAGACTTCAAAAACAAAGGGGGCAATAGAGTTAATTCTGGGCTTTTGTTGCCTTAACTGCAGTGTGCGTTCTTTATAGTGTATGAATATAGTCTGGCTTGTCTGAAGGGTTACGTGATAAAAGACACTTCAAAGTATAACACTATTATTCCATAGCACTTCTCAAGTGGTCTTTATTTGTTACTTAAGATAGAAGAAAAAAACTGTTTTACCCTTGTCTGAAAACACGTGTTAGTATTTCTATATGTATGTGCTTCACCAGAGAGAGAAAAAACACCATGAGTGTTGCTACCCTGTTTCACTACAAAATGATGCTTCCATACAACTAAACCACACTCTCAGTTACATTTTGACTGAGAGGGCTGAGAGTTTGAAACATTTCATTAACGTTTAAATTACGGTAAAACACATAATAAAATGTTTAAAAACTACTTCCTTAACTTTTGACTATAACACGTCTTGGTTAGGTTTGATGCAAAAAAAAAAACATCATGGTTTAGGTTCAAATGACTACAAAATTTAAAAGAAAAAACAAAATGCAACAAAAGTACTTGGTTCACAAGGGACACAAACAGCAGTCTCCTCGGTGGAACCCTTGTCCTATCTACCACCCCAACCCCGTTCACTGAATCATTTGAAACGTATTTGTGATAGGTCAAAGGCAAATGTAATCCCAGACAAAATGGGTTTCACTAAAAAAGTCGTTCATATTGGAGTAGGGGGGTGTAATTTTTAGGAGAAAAGGCTAGTTGTGTTTTTCTGTGAATCTCAAGAATACAGTTCATTTGAATTTGGTGCTAATGAGGAAAGATGATAGGCCACTGAAATATTCCAGTCATGAATGAGTTAAAGGCTGTATGGGTCAATGTTTAATTTCTTCTTTTTTTTGCAATCAGGCACTGTAAACTGAGTAAAATGCCGTGTAATTTTCTGGTTTGGGGGATGATGACCAAAATATAGTGTGAACACACCTGTCCTCATCACTGCTTCCCAGCTTGATGAGATACAGCACCTTGTCTACCCACAGCGACAGAAAGGGAATTCCATAACTGGCCACAGCAGTGGGCCCAAGGCTGCCTCAGAGTGGGAGGAAATAGATTTCCCTTATCAAAGCTTTCTCAAAGTGAAGTTGCAGCCGTGAGAGTTCATTGCATTCTGAATCTGCAGGAAAAAAATTGTAAATTCCCTCCCATTTCATTATTTTTCTGAAATTTGCAGACTGGTTAAATTGATACTTTTTTTGTGTAATCATATTATGCAACATGTACAGATGTGTTGCCTGCAAATCCTCCGACAGACAAAAGCGGTGGAGGTATCATTGTGGATTTCTTACTGCCAAAACAGAAAAAACTAAACAAAGAGAAAAAAGAAAGAGACTAAATACCAAAGATAAGAAGGACAGTCTATAATGTATGAGTAGACAGTGTCTACACAGTATCCCCAATGAGAGCTGGTTTAAAATGAGCAAATCAATGCTTGGAAACTCCATTGACTCCTTCAAACCTGTGTTTACAGACACTGCCAGTATAAATCAGTCTCTTTGAGTGCTCAACAAATCACTCATTCCTTCAACTACTTGACAATGACCGGGGTCTGACTGCCAATTAAAATGCCTTTTCTCCATTTCTGTCAATCAATCTATCTCTATATGTCGTCCCAATCATTATATTTTGTGCAGGTCAAAAATAATCCCAGAGGAGTGCTCTCTACCTCATACTAAGACAATAGTCAATCAAAAAGATGAATTCTTGGCATGTTTGATTGGAAATATATTAATATTCCACAAGAAGGCATTTAACATTCAACTGGCAACTTCTCAAAGTTTAAGTGCAGCCTGACACACCGATCGTTTAAGTGAAATAAAGGGATAACAAATTGGTATACAGTGTGTCTTCAAAAGTATCTGACATGATTGGCTCTTAAAAGAGGCAACAACTGTCGGTATGTAAGTTATTTAGTAGAAAGAGAAGGCAGTGAAGACTGATCCCTTTGTAAAAACTGAAAATTCTTATCTCAAGTACAACATATCAAATAAAAAGTACAATACAATCCTACATACTCGTTTCTTTGAGGTCTAATGCATCAGGAAAACAGGCAGTTTTTGCTGTTTATTTGCATTTTGCAGCCAGGGACAAAAAACTTAAACCCGGGATGAACGGAATGGTTCATGGTGTTGATTCACCCTTGTGCCCTGCCGCATAGCTGCAAATCCAGTCGCCTCAGCTGCCTCTGCAGAGGGTTGTTGTTGTGGGCAATACTTTTAAATCTGCATTTGAGTTTTCCCGCCACACAGTTCTCTTTCAATGAGGGGGCAGTGAAGAGTGATTCAATTAATTTATTGGACAAAAAAGATAAAATAAAATAATCCTTTATTAATCCTGCAGTGGGGAAATTGCAGGATTACAGCAGCCTTGCATACAAGACAGACACATAGTAAAAACAATCAAGTAATATAAATAAAAATAACAATAAACAGTAGTAAAAAACGGTAAAGAGAAGAATACAGTAGCAATTTCTAATTAAATATACAGATGGAATAAAAAGTATATAAAAGTACTTAAATGTATTTATGTTGCACCAGATGAGTGCAATCAAAGTGTCCACCGTGAGTAAAGTGTCCAAGTGTCCAAAGTGATTAAAGTTAAGTGTTAGTGGTCTACTGTGAGCTCAGCTTGTTATGCAGCCTGACAGCACCGGGAAGGAAGGACTTACGGTACCTCTCCCTCAGACACCAGGGATGAATCAGCCGGTGGCTGAAGGAGCTGTGCAGCACTGCCAGAGTGTCCTGCATGGGGTGGGAGGCGTGGTTCATCAGGGATGAGAGCTTAGCCATCATCCTCCTGTCTCCCACCACCTCCACAGTATCCAGAGGACACCCCAGCACACTGCTGGCCTTCCTCACCAGCTTGTTTAGTCTCCTCCTGTCAGCCGCCGTGATGCTGCTGCTCCAAAAGACCACTCCATAGAAGATGGCTGATGCCACCACACAGTCTTCAGGAGTGCCCCCTACACCCCAAAATACCTCAGTCTCCTCAGCAGAAAGAATCTGCTCTGTCCCTAGAGCATGAGCGTGGTCGGACCAGTCCAGTTTGTTGTTCAAGTGAACACCCAGGTACGCGCGTTTACCCCAGTGGAAGTCCACCACCAACTCCTTGGTCTTGCTGGAGTTTATCTGGAGGCGGTTCCGCTGCACCATCCTAAAAAGTCCTGGTTCAGTTCTCTGTATTCCCTGTCATCATCGGCGGAGATGAGGCCGACGATTGCAGAGTAGTGTGCATTGTAGAAATAGTTAAAGAGATACAGTAAGTTAGAGGTCTTTGGCGTTCTTTAAAATCTCCTGAATGCAGCCCTCGAATATGTACATTGCCTGAATAAAAAACAATCTCTAGCAATCTCTAGTTGTCTCACCATTGAAGATTTTGTGGTTTTCCAGACATTTTAGTCTTGGAGGGATATCAGTCCAGTCCAATGTATATTTAATGTTAGTGCTGGTGGTGAAACAAACCCTCTTGGGTGATGTAAATGAAAATGATCTTATTATAAAGCACAGTCTTGCATATTGTGGCTGTCCTATGACAAAAATATATCTCCAAAACGTAAACTTTTCAAGAACTTTGTAAAACAGTTTTTAGTTGCGCTTGGTCACATCGCAGCCAAATAAATATTTCAACCCATTAGGGAGCATGTCTTTCTTCAACCAATCTGAAAACCAAAAATCATCAAGTTCAGATACATGACAATGACATTACTCTGCAGGTCCCTTTCTGCCTATTTCCGACTTTTTCCAATCCATTCTTTGGCCCAATCAAGTGTTATTGGTAGATTTCCTCACTTTTCCTGCACAACTATTTGCTGCCTCACTTGACTTTTCTCCCACCCATTCTCTTGAGCTAGTTCTCAATTCTATCAAGAGTCTGATCATCCAGCCAGTCATTTGTTTCTTGCTCCCTCAACCCAACATTGTTTTCACTGCAAGTTTCCTCTCTCGTCTCTCTCTTCACTTCCACTTCAGCTTCAAAATGCTGAAGTACATCTCTGGTTTATTCTCTGCACTTTTTTATCCTCCGACTTTATATTATTCTTACTGCCTCATCTCTCAATCGCTCGCTCACAACTCTCTGTAGACTTTGCATCATGGCTCAGGATGAGTCTCAGAGCAACCCTCTTATCTGTTTTTCGGGGTGTGACCCAAATTGTTTCGGGCAGGCACTGCATGGCTGCCATTGCCAGAGGTCCTTTTGTTGGGCAATGATTCAGAAAGCTGCAGTTGAAAACATTCACACAGATAGAAGGGTACAACAGAGAGACAACACAGACAGTTAATTGTCTCCCTTTGAGCTCCATCGCAGGGTCATGCAGGTTTATACATTAGATGTCAGTCACCCAAACAGCATCAAGACCTTTCCAAGGGCAGTGCAAGGGTTTCATGGGTTTACAGTCAGCGCAGAATCATGCTACTGCTGTCAGTAAAGAAAACATAGCAGAAAGTTAAACTAAAGATGAAAATGGGAGAATATATGTGTAACCTGTTGGTTAAAGTATAAAAGATCAAAAAGCACAATGCTATAATACAGAGAGAGACAAAAAGAGGAGACACATTGAATTGACCAGGTCTGTTATGCACTATGAATATCCTTAGTGGCAACAATAAACTCTACCTGGGGCACTGGCTTAGATCTTACATATTCTCTTATTGCACTCTGAGAAATAACTTTCTTCACACGCACCAACACACAGGGTGTGAAATCTAATTCCCTCCTTCTGTTAGCACAGCAGCCACCTGTGAAGATTCATACCTCTTGCCCTCATCTCCTTCTACTGAAAACAAATGAATCACTGGTGAAGGGAGAAGAGAGAAGATGAGGGGAAAAAAAGAGAGAAACAAACGAAGCACAGCCAGGGTTGCCAGGTTGGCAGCTTATCAGCATCTAGCAACTTCAAAACAACACATGAGGCCGGAAAAAGACACACGCTACTGGAGAAAACTGATAGTAAAGCAACTGTTAAAACACAGATAAACAGGTGAGACTGTTGCACGATTAGAAAACACTGTAGTAGCTACACAGCAGGTCATACAGTGGAAAGTAGAAGGTCTATGTTTACTCAAGTACTGCACTACAATACAATCTGGAGGTACTTGTACGGACTTTAGTATTTACATGTTTATGCTACTACTTCATTTCAGACAGAAATGTTGCACTTTTGCAAAGATTGGAGAAAAGACTGAAATATGGCTATAGATTAGTGAAACAGGATCAGGTTATAATATCAAGGGACAGTGATGCTGAAGCCGAGAAAGATTTTGACAAGAAGTTTATTTGTTCAAATTCCCTGCAATGGTGGAGGAACTTACCATTGAGATATCCTTGAGCGTTTTGTTTTTGGCCTTGTCAATAGTTTCAGGCGCAGAGAGAGAGAGGTAGGGCTGTCAACGAATAATCGAAATTCGAATATATATTCGAATAGTTGTTAAAAACAGAATTTCGAATGTGAAAATTAATATTCGAATGTAAAAAAAAAAAAAAAAAAAAGTATTTCGGGGGATAATTATCGTGAATCTGGCAACCCCTGCCGCGGCCGCGATGAAGTGTCCTCTTTTTGTGTGTGTGTGTGTGTGTGTGTGTGTGTGCGCGTGTGTGACGAGCCGTTCGGGGCAGAGTCTATGACCCGGAGCAGACGTGAAGCTGGTTGAGGCTTTCACAGGGTTTTGCTGTTGTTGTGGCGTAGGCTGCGGCCCACAGTAGCCTGTTCTATGTTCCCTTAATAAACACACTATAAGCCATCTAACGTCTTGTAGCTGTCCTGACCCAGGGTCGCTACACTATGTAAGCTAGAGTTAGCTTACCATTCAACGACAAGCAACTTGATCTCCAGAATGGGGGCGGAATGAACACCTAAACTGAAGAATTTTGTATTTACACATATATTCGAATATGTTCGAATATATGTGTTTTTTTAAAGGGAATATTCAAACGTCATTTTTTAGCAATTTTGACAGCCCTAGAGAGAGGATGAAGGATGAAGCTGCAACATTGAATATTCAGGCCTTATACAGCTACTCTGTATTGGCAAGTACTGTATGTGTTGTTATTTGTTTGTGCCCACAAGGAACAGCTAATGATCAGTACCATAGGTTGAATATCAAACACTGGATTATGTTTAACTCAGATCAATTGAGAATGACATAGCAAGTAAAGCAATGACCGTCAGTTTTTTTTACAGATAAAAATCACTGGAGTGACAGCATCGACAATAATGTAAACAGAGGTGTTGTGCTTCTTATTAATCACTTGTAGGGTTCTAGTTTATCTTGACATGTTGCATTGTTTACAGACTAGAAGGACTATCAATGCAGCCAGTGTTGACTGGGAATTCTAGTACAAAAAAGCCAATTTGCCAGTGACCACACAAGTCCTCTGTGGCTGTAGGTTCCCAACAAGCGATGGGCACACGGTGGCAAGGCAAGGCAAGGCAAGTTTATTTGTATAGCACATTTCAACAACAAGGCGATTCAAAGTGCTTCACATAAAACCATTAAGAGCATCAAAACATAATGCAGAGAAAACAGGATTTAAAACAGTTAAGAAAACATTAAAACAGTAGAAAACAGGATTTAAAACAGTTAAGAAAACATTAAAACAGTCAAAAAGCTAAATAAAAAATAAAAATTGAATAAAAGTTGCAGTGCAGTTTAAGAAATAAAATGCAGTAGTGAGATGCAGCAATTGAATCTGGATCAATTAAAGGCAACAGCAAACAGAAAAGTCTTCAATCTGGATTTAAAGGAGCTGAGGGTCTCAGCAGACCTCCAGCTTTCAGGGACCTTGTTCCAGATGTGTGGAGCAGAAAAGCTGAACGCTGCTTCTCCATGTTTAGTTCTGACTCTTGGAACAGAAAGTAGACCCGTCCCAGACGACCTGAGGGGTCGGGATGGTTCATAAGGTAGCAGCAGATCACAAACATACTTAGGCCCTAAACCATTCAGTGCTTTATAAACCAGCAGCAGGATTTTAAAGTCAATTCTTTGTTTGACAGGAAGCCGGTGCAAAGACCTCAGAACTGGTGTGATGTGATCCACTTTCCTGGTCTTAGTGAGGACTCGAGCTGCAGCGTTCTGAATCAGCTGCAGCTTTCTGATTGACTTTTTACAGAGGCCTGTGAACACACCGTTACAGTAGTCCAGTCTACTGAAGATAAATGCATGGACAAGTTTCTCCAAATCCTGTTGAGACATAAGTCCTCTAACCCTTGATATATTCTTCAGGTGGTAGTAGGCTGATTTTGTAATTGTCTTGATATGGCTGTTCAGGTTGAGGTCTGAATCCATAACTACACCTAGATTTCTGGCTTGGTTTGAGGTTTTTAACGTCAGTGATTGAAGCTGAGCGCTGACTTTCAATCGTTCGTCCTTGGGACCAAAAACAATTACTTCTGTTTTATCTTTGTTTAATTGAAGAAAATTCTGGCACATCCAGTTATTGATTCGGTGGTCATTAAGTACTCTTGAGTACTCTTATGCTGGAAAGCTGCATCAGGGTTTGGTTATTAGTTTCGGCTATTTGACAGAACACATATTTAGGAATATACTCAGTGTGAGAAGAATATCAAATTAATAAATGAACGTCTAACAACTACATTTTGACAGGGGCCAAAAGAAGAGGTATTGGATACATATTATTTGATATTGCACATGGTGCATGGTACGTGGTGCCAATTTCAAAACAAATGTGATCGCAATTGACATGAAGTAACAACACTGGCACGATGTCCCAGAATATCTCTTTCAGAAATTGTTGCGAAATTCAAAACTCAAAATCAAGGAGCGATGGAACGTTATACAAGCAGTATAACAGAGTCCGGCCCACTGTGTCTCTGGACGCAGAGTTGCAGCTGGGGGTTATAGATGCCCTCAGCTGTGTTTTCACTAAAGGCCCTCACTAATGTTACAAACCTTTTTTCACGGCAGACATTTTTACGTGCCAGAAAAGAACAGGTGTATTCAATAACATGGTAAAAAAGATGATAGCTGCATTCCGCTTAGGAGAAACTCTGGTATTGTCCATGCATAGCTAACTGGGACACTCATTGGAGTCATTGGTATTGTTATCAATTTCCCCAGTGCTTTTCTTACAATCACTCGTCAAAATGTCTGCTGTGAAAAGGTCCATTGTCAGGCCTTTTGGAAAGAAGTAGCCTACTTAGGCATCTGTTGCCCTGGTAACTCATGTTTTTGGAAGAAGATACAAAAGAAAGGTTTGGTGAGAACTGGTGGTCTTGATGGGTTTTTGTTCAATTGTATTGGTATAGCTCAATATCACGAAGCACAAATGTGACTCTGAGGGTTTTACAATCTGTACAACATGAGAAAACAGTGTGTTGTTCAAAGAACAGAGAACTATAATTGTATCCCTTTTTCTCATGAAATTATATGTGAACTGTTCAATGCGCCCCAAGGACACGAAACCTGATAGTTTCCAACAGGCACAATGGTTTTCATTGCATAAACTGGTAAACTGTGGAGACTCAATGTATCAGCTTTGTATTTGTTTGTGAAAAACCCCACAGCATTGACTCCAGTAAATTAGAAGCCGCCAGTGAGCCTCTATCAATCCACAACTAGAAATTGCATTTCCTGCTGAAAATGCGTTGGAATGCAAAAAGCTGAAGTTTTTGCATTTTGAAGTTGAAGAGGATTTGAAGATTTCCTACATTGGATCCCATTCATTTTAATTTTCATAAAAAGCTTAATAATTCAAGTCAGAAATATGAAAAGGTCATTGCCATCGTGTCCTTAAGGAGCTGAACATGTTAATAGCTGATCGGTTTCTGTAGCTGAATATATGAAGGAGGAGAAGAGATTAAAAATACGTAAGGAAGTAATAGAAGAAGATATATAAATTGAACGAGAGAGGTATAGAAAGATAGAGGGAGGGAATGAAACAGAAGAGAGAGAGAAAGAAAGAAAGACAAAAGAGGGAGAGAGAGGGGTATAGAACAAGAGAGGTATAGAAAGAGAGAGAGAGAGCGTGAAACATAAGAGAGAAAGAAAGACAAAAGAGGGAGAGAGAGGGGTATAGAACGAGAGAGTATAGAAAGAGAGAGGGAGAGAGTGAAACAGAAGTGTAGAAGCCATTATATGATTTGTGTTTTACCTGTCTGTTTGATTCGTTATGTTTTGATGACGCAATGATGTCAGGGGGCGTCAACGTTATACTGTATATAGACGTCACCTGAGTGCAGGCAGGTGTGTTTTTGTTTAGAGAGCGGAAGGGGAACCTATTTTTAACTGCATTAAGGAAAGGATTGTATTAAGACCGCATAAAGATCGCATGAATACCGCATGAAAACCGCATTATGATAACGCATTAAGACCACATTAAGATATCGACATATTGAAACGTATTTAGATACAAAGCAGGTTTTTTCCTGTTGAAGAGGAGTTTTCATTTATTTTTCTGTTCAACAATAAAAGGATATGAAGTGACATTACGAAAATGCGCGTTATTTTACCGACCGCTCCTACAATAAGTTAAAAATAGACCATCTGAACGCCAGTCCAAGTGGAAATGAGTGAAGGAGCCCGGAGTCGCTGTCGTTTGGATTAAGCTGGACTGCAACCAGAATCAGAATCACCGGTACCGTGAGTAACGCGCTGGTTACGACCAAACATGAACACAAAGGAAACTAAAGAAGTGTTTGATGTGCAGACAAATTAATCCATAAACTGCCTATAAATTACAAAATCAATGAACCTATAAGCGACAGGACACCGCGGATCAATATCGCTGCCCGGAAACAAAGCACGGCCGTGTGCATGAAAGAATATAAATAAATAAAGAAGTAACTGAAATACTAACGAATATTCCAACAAAAACTGTCGGATTTATTTGGAAAAAACACGTACAAATGAATATTAAAGGCTGAGAACGAAAACTGAAATAATGGCGGAAGGAAGTGAATCGGGAGCCAGTATGACTGAGTTGAACGCAGCGCAACAGAGAAAAACGTTTAAATCACTGAGGGAAACTCTCACACTGGACACGGAAAATGAATGAAATAAAGACAATGATGAGAGCGGGTGCTGATGTTGACAATGTGAATAAAGCTGCAAATGACTTGCTAAGACTGCTGGATGAATTTAAAGGGTCTCATGATTCTGTTCAGTTATTGCTGCCTGAGGATGTGAGAATGAATGAAAACCTGGACTGGTTAGAGCCCAAAATGACTGATTACGATGTGTTTATGTCTGAGGTGGATCAATGGATAAAATATCAGCCTGACCCACAGACTCTTGTGGAGGCTGTGGACAGTGTCTCACAGACTGGCTCAAGGAGTTCTAAAGGTTCCAAAGGTTCCAAATCCTCATCCGTGGTTTCAGCACGCATGAAAGTAGCTGCAGACAAAGCTGCTCTGCAGGCCAGAGCTGAAGTTCTTAAAACGAAACATGAACTGGAAATGGAAAAGCATCAACTGAGTTTAAGAATGGAATCCCTGGACTTGGAAGCAAATATTGCTGAGGCGGATGCAAGGCTAAAGGATGCATTTGAAAGTGATGAAGTATCAGAATATGGAAAAGAAAGGGAAGAACAAATAAATGCATCTGACAAAACGGAAGGAAGCCTCGCACAACTGGAGTTTGCACGGATAGGAACCATACCTAAGACACCCTTACAGAGCCTGATGTACACTCAACAGCGACCACCAACTGGAACCACAGAAGGGCCTGAACAACCACCAAGGGCTCCAACAAACCCTCACACACGCAGAGCTGTGGTTTCTGATGGACCAGGCAGACAAGGTGAATCCACTCCCAGAAGTGAAATAGCTCAGAGCATTGATCTCACAAACATTATACAAAGACAGACAGACTTAACGGACCTGCTAGTGATACAGCAGAAAGAATCTAAACTCCCAAGAAGGGAAGTGCTGGTGGCAATCCTCTCACTTTCAGGCCATTTATGAAGGCTTTTAAGCACAACATCGAGGACAAAACCAAAAGCAATCAGGATCGACTGTACTTCCTAGAACAGTATACTGTTGGACAGCCAAAATAACTAGTTCAAAGCTGCTTTCACATGAATGCCACAACTGGTTACAAGGAAGCAAAGCGCCTACTTAAATATCACTTGGGCGATGATTTCAAGGTCATATCTGCGTACGTCGAAAAAGCCTTGAACTGGAACCAAATATGTACAGATGATGGAAAGGCACTTCATAGCTACGCCCTCTATCTGAGAGGCTGTGGTAATGCAGTTGAGGGCTCTGCATACATGTCAGAGCTGGACTCACCCTCTAACATGAAAAGACTTGTTTTCAAACTCCCATTTAAACTTCAAGAGAAATGGCGATCTGCTGTATGTGATATCACTGAAAGAACACAGCAGAGACCTAAATTCCATGACCTTGTTCTGTTTATGGAAAGGCAGGTCAGAATCATTCAAGATCCCGTCTTCGGTGATATACAGGACGCTGCCGGAAGCACAAGTGGGAGAATATCCAAAAGAGACTCACAGTATACGAGACCTAGCAGCAAGAAAAGCTTTGCTACGACTGTTGTGCCCAAGACAGAAAGCTACAAGAACACTAATGCACGGGACAGGGCAGACAGGCCAGAGGGCATCCGTACAGCCATGGACGCTTTCGTCAAGCCTTGTGCTTTTTGTAAAGGAGATCATGTGATGGAAACATGTGAAAGAATAACAAAGATTCCCCACGAGGAGAAAGTCGAGCTGCTAAAGAAACATGGACTCTGCTTTGCCTGCTTGGTCAAAGGTCACATGAGCGAAGAATGCAAGAAACGTCTCACGTGTCATTCCTGTGAGAAGAAACACCCCACTGTCTTGCATATAGAGAACTTTACTCCAGGAAATACCAAGCCAGCATCTAAGCAGGATTCAGACACCAGGACCAATTACATTGCTAAAGTTTCATCGGCGGCACAAATTGCTATGGTCTCATCAGCAGCACAAACAGGGGACAGAACCACAGACTACAAGTTAGGAGTAGTACCTGTAAAGATAAAGGCAGCTGTTTGATAGAAACCTATGCGTTTCTAGACCCTGGAAGCACTGCTACCTTTGTCACGGAGAAACTGATGGAACAGTTGTCTGTCAGAGGAAAGAAAACAGAGATCTTACTCCGAACGATGAGTCATGAAAAGCCTGTTAGAACCCATGCAATAAGAGGACTGGAAGAATGCAGCCTGGATGGTAACAGCTTCATAGGGCTTCCTGAAGTCTTCACACAAAATGCCATTCCTGTCAGTCAAGAGAACATTCCTACAGAAATGGACATAAAAGGATGGTCTTATCTGAAGGAGGTCAACTTAAGGCCCATCAAGGCAGAAGTAGGCATATTGATCGGTGCAAATGTCCCAAAGGCCATGGAGCCACTGAAAGTGATCAATAGCCAAGGAGAGGGGCCCTACGCAGTCCTAACAAGCTTAGGTTGGACTATAAATGGACCGCTCTGCAGTACTGCACCTATGGATGAGCATGGTCGACCACAGATAACGCCCAACAGAATATCAGTGGTCAAGCTGGAAGAGCTCCTTATACGCCAATACAACCAGGACTTTTCAGAGTTGGCCTACAATGAAAAACAAGAACACTCATTTGAAGACAAGAAATTCTTGCATGTGATGAACAGCTCGGTCAAAAAGAAAGATGGCCACTATGAAATACGACTTCCGTTCCGTCAGGATAACATCAGCCTGCCAAAACAACCATCAGTCACCCGCATAAGCATTTTGTCTGTGTTGAACTCAGTATACGATCCTCTTGGGTTCATAGCACCGGTCATGCTGACAGGGAAAGGAATACTGCAGGACCTGTGCAAGCTAAATTGTGGATGGGATGAATCAATACCAACTGCTTACATAGAGAGATGGAAGGAGTGGCTGAAAGATCTTAACCTGATTTCCAGCCTAAGAATCAGGAGATGCCCTAGGCCACCAGATTTTGAAGTTACTAGAGCACAGATGCACCACTTCTGCGATGCAAGTGAGCGAGGTTACGGGACAGTCAGCTATTTGAAGCTGACCAGTGACAGTGGACTAGCCTACATAGTGTGTTGTGATTGGGAAGGCAAGAGTGGCACCGTTAAAGGTGGTGACAATCCCAAGGCTGGAGCTTGCCAGTGCAGTATCCTCGCTGCAAGGATAGACAGGATGCTGAGAAGAGAGCTTGAGTCAACGCTCGAAGACTCAGTTCTTTGGACCGACAGCACCGCCGTCTTAAAATACATCCAAAATGACGCCAGAAGGTTTCAAACCTACGTGGCTAACAGAGTGACCACTATTCGGGATCTGACACACAAATCCCAATGGCGCCACATAAAGACTGGACTCAACCCCGCAGACAGCGCATCAAGAGGCATGAAAGCTGAGAAGTTCCTTCAAGAAGAACACTGGCTGAGAGGTCCAGATTTCCTGATGCAACCGGAAACAGACTGGCCAGTGATCCAGGTACCACCCACACTGTCCGAAGGTGACCCGGAGGTCAAGAAGGTGGGTCTGACTTTCACGACAAGTGCACGGCAGAATCGAAGTCCACTGACTCGTTTTATTGAGCACTTCTCATCATGGGACAAATTGATTCGATCGTCAGCCTGGCTCTTAAAAATCAAAGAAACTCTGAGAAAATTGAACTTAAAGAAAATGAGTGACTCCGACCCAACTGGGTCACAGCTATCTGTGGAGGATTTAGGCAAGGCCGAGCAATCACTCGTGTCCTATGTCCAACAACAAACCTTCCAAGATGAGGTGACCTCTTTACAAAAGGGCTTACCCATAAAAAGAAACAGTAGGATCTATAGACTAGATCCCATCCTCCAACATGGAATCCTGAGAGTTGGAGGCAGACTAAGTAAGCTGGCAATGCCCGACAAAACCAAACATCCTGCCACTTTGCCCAAGGACAACCACCTGTCAAAGATACTCTTACACCACACCCACGCCTCGATGGGTCACTGTGGAAGAAATCAAATGATCGCAAAACTCAGAACAAAATACTGGATCCTTAAAGCAAATCCGGCTGCGAGAAGGATCACACAGGATTGTGTACTCTGCAGGAGATGGCATGGCACAGCAATGACACAAAAAATGTCCGACCTACCTCTACACAGGATAACACCTGACTTGCCACCCTTTACCCATACTGAACTGGACTACTTTGGTCCCATAGAAGTCAAGCGTGGCCGCAGCAAAGTGAAAAGGTATGGAGCCTTGTTTACGTGCCTCGCATGCAGAGCCGTACACCTGGAGATGGCCTACTCAATGGATACAAGCTCCTGCATTTCTGCACTCCGACAATTTATCTGCAGACGAGGCCAAGTGAAGGAGATTGTTTCTGACAATGGTACAAACTTCGTTGGGACAGAACGGGAGCTTCGAGAAGCACTTACCCACCTTGACATCAGCAAGATACAGCATTCGATGCACGCTGAAGGTATCAAATGGACATTCAATCCACCCTATGGTCTTCATCACGGAGGCGTATGGGAGCGGCTCATCCGGATAATCAAAAACATCCTCTACTCCATCACAAGGGAACAGACCCTGGATGATGAGAGTCTCCAAACAGCTCTATGTGAAGTAGAGGCAATCATGAATGACCGGCCCATCACAGTCTTATCTCAGGATGTAAAAGATCCAGAACCTCTGACACCTAACCACCTACTTCAAATGAAGCGAATGCCGACTCTTCCACCAGGGCCCTGTTTCTCGTACCTGGCTAAACAAAGTCAAGCAAATGTCCTAATCTCCACTGACACCACGATGTTCTAACAGTACAATGGCAAATAAACTCAGAGGAACCTCTTTTATTTCTCCGCTGAGAATTAGGAGATGATCATGAAGGGATATGAGGAATTTATTACCTTAATCATTCACAGCAAATGCATTGCGAATATTCGCAACGCGTTTGCAACGTTTTCGGTGTGAACGCAGCTTAACATCGCCCCGCTGCGAGACATAAGCGTCGCAAATATATCAGACAAGTTAAATGTGTCAGTTTTGGGAAAATGTATCGGCTAAATTTAAGTCCTTCATCACCCAAATCAATCAGATTATATTTATTTAAATGTATCTGCTGCCAGTAGTTTACTAATTAATATATACTTATTAATTAGTAAACTGTATGTGCATATGTATCATGTACTATGTGTATATACATGTATGTGTAGATTACCATATAACTAGGAGTTTGAATATGTGTATGAGCGGATCAGTATATATGTACTATTCATCAGAAATTCAATCAATTGAAGCAGTGAAAATAAATTGTGTGTGATTCTCTGTATTCTTATCATGAGTCCACCTTAATCATGTTCTAAAATAATGATATGTATGGCGTACTAATAACACTGTCATATAATTATGAATGCTTTCAACACATCCATCAGTTACTTAAGAGCTAAATAAACTTAAGAACTGCACGGCATGCAGCGGCTGATAGTCTCTGTCTGTGAGACGGGCGATCAGCTGCGCCTGTGGTGATCAGTGTCCGCGGCTCGAGAAGCTCTCGTAAATAAATGATTCCTTGACGGCAGAATCTATTGCGCCGCGTACAGGAAGTCATGAGGATGTGAGAACGGATCTTGGCGATCTGAAAGAACTCTCTCCCTATAAAACTAATATAACTATATCGTTCTTTCATCAATGAGGAAGTGAGCTGCCTTTTTTGTCCGGTGGGAGTGGCCAACTTATCCAGTGAATTTCAGTAAGCCTGCTCTGGAGCAGGTTTACATTTTTGGCTGTGTTGCTATGGTGATTTATCTAAGCTTGCTTCGAGAAACTGAATAAGCCTGACCTACGTCATCTTATCCTGACAATTAGCCCGCTAACTCAGTAAGCCAGGTACGAGAAACAGGGCCCAGGACTCTTCGACAAAGGTGATACCTTTGCCAGAAGAAGATGGAAACAGACCCAGTATATAGCTGATCTCTTCTGGAAACGCTGGACACGAGAGTACCTCCCATTACTACAGGAGAGACAGAAATGGAATAAGATCAAAAAGAATCTAAAGCATGGAGACATAGTGCTGATCATCGACGAAAGCTCACCACGCAACTCCTGGCCCATGGGCAGAATCACCGAAATCTTCCCCGACAAAAGAGGACATGTACGTCGGGTCAAGATCAGAACACAAAATGGCACCTTGGAAAGGCCCATCACAAAGCTGTGCCTTCTACAAGACATGACCTGATGAGACGGGTCCCTTTGCCTTTACTTACTGGACCCCTGAAAGGACTTTATTTGAACCTTTTCTTTCTTCTTTCTTCTCTTTCCGTCAAGAACTTTTTGTTGAACTTTTTGCTGAAATTCGATGAACCTTTTCCAAAAATGGATTATCGGAACTAAATGGATTACTTTTTTGGCTTATTTTTGAAATTCTATGGACACGTGACAATCTTGAATATTGTCACAAAGGACTCTTAAGAATTGGCTTCTTATGTATACATGTGTGAATTGCCCTATACCGGTCAATTAGGGGCCAGAGTGTAGAAGCCATTATATGATTTGTGTTTTACCTGTCTGTTTGATTCGTTATGTTTTGATGACGCAATGATGTCAGGGGGCGTCAACGTTATATATAGACGTCACCTGAGTGCAGGCAGGTGTGTTTTTGTTTAGAGAGCGGAAGGGGAACCTATTTTTAACCGCATTAAGGAAAGGATCGTATTAAGACCGCATAAAGATCGCATGAATACCGCATGAAAACCGCATTATGATAACGCATTAAGACCACATTAAGATATCGACATATTGAAACGTATTTAGATACAAAGCAGGTTTTTTCTGTTCAAGAGGAGTTTTCATTTATTTTTCTGTTCAACAATAAAAGGATATGAAGTGACATTACGAAAATGCGCGTTATTTTACCGACCGCTCCTACAGTCGAGAAAGAAAGAAAGACAAAAGAGGGAGAGAGAGGGGTATAGAACAAGCGAGGTATAAAAAGACAGGGAGAGAAAGAGAGACAGGCAGAGATAGAGGGGAGGGGGAGAGAGAGAGCAGGAGAGAGTGAGAGAGAAAGAAAGAAAGAGAGAGGGAGTGAAGAGAGATGCTAGAGGGGGTACAGAGTGAGAGAGAGATGGAGGGTTGGTGGTATAATAAGAAACTAACATGGAGGGACTTAGGACCAAGGGGAATGCAGGTATGAATGTGTCATACACCTCATACACATGGTGCATTGTCACTCTCAACAGAAAGCATTATTTAATTTTCACAGAATACAGCTGAGCGCGCAGGGGTGACTTAGGTGACAGGGTACAAATGTTCAGTCATGGTTTCACATTTATAAAATTACACCAGCAAACTGTATTCTGGGTAAAGCCCGCCCACTTATCATGATACTTCGTCACACAGGAGAGAGCGTCTCCTGTGTGACGGAGTTTCCCAGTGTGTCTGTGTGTGTGTGTGTGTTTGAGTGTGTGTGTCTCTGTGTGTGTCTGTTTGTGTGTGTCTCTCTCTCTCTGTGTGTGTCTGTTTGTGTGTGTCTCTCTCTCTCTCTCTGTTTGTGTGTGTGTGTGTGTGTGTGTGTGTGTGTGTGTGTGTGTGTGTGTGTGTGTGTGTGTGTGTGTGTGTGTGTGTGTGTGTGTGTCTGTCTCTGTGTATGTGTCTGGCATCAAATTCACTTTTCTTCCACTATAGCAGTTTGAGTGTGTGAAGCTGCACTGATTAGTTAATTTGACGCACCTGTGTCATGAGTGACAGACTGAGTTTTTGCTTTGAAGATGACCTCCATAGACTTCAATGTATTCATTTTTTTTTTCATAAAAAAGGTTAATATTTCAAAAACTTCAAAGGCAAGACGCCAAAATAATGATACTTTCTGAGAGATAAGACTCTTACGAACGTGTGGAAGTTGTTTGTGGGTCTGTAGGTGACACGATGTGTCTCTAGTTGCAATTTCGAAATCAGGTACGATCGTCACGGGGAGACATTTTAGCAGTAGGCCGCAAGGTGAACCACGAAAAGTCTTCTAGAAAATGATTCCCGCTCCACAGTCGCGCATCTACACAATCTTTAGCTCATAAAAAAGAACGAGTCGTGCTAAGCGACCAAAAAAAAGTTCGTCGCTGAATTTCCAGTCGATTCTCGATGCGTCTATGTTTCATGCAGAACTATTTTCTTCAGAGCGTAATAATATCTTGCTCGCGAGTGGTGGCACGGTTCGACACGTGATCATGCTACACCAATAAGGTAGCTGATTTTTGTCAACAGAGTTGCAAGATGGCGGCCACCGTGCCTTCATCGAGCAGTACGGACGACGAAGAAAATACACCGGAGTGTCTTAATACATCGAAAAGCAAATATTGTTATATGCATATTACTTTAGTCAAGCACGAGGAGGTACATCATTTCACCACTGCACGATGGAATACTTTCAGGACAAGCCTACAAAAGTGGCTCGGGTTGAAGGGTGAGTCTCGGGACGTGGCTGAGAACTTCAAACACTGTGTTGATGTGGAGTTTGACAATATTCCCGAGGATGCTGGCTTCCATCACACGTGTTATCGTAGATTTACGGACAAAAACGCCATCTCAAAGGTGGAAAGACGTCTCGCACGTGAGAGGCAAGAAGCTACGGAAGACCACGAGGCCATTCCATCAGCTTCTACCAGCACGAGTCCAACAAAGAAACTGCGATCTAGGTCAGGGCTGCCAATCGCAGGCTCTGGCCCCGTCCTTCCTGCCCTGTGCATAATTTGCAAAAAAAAGGAGAAATTCATCAACCGAGCAGGCAAACGACAAAGGGATCCTCTTTCAAAGGCTGAAACATTAACAGCAGGTAAACACACACACACACACACACACACACACACACACACACACACACACACACACACACACACACACACTGTGGTTGAGTGACTGAAAGGTACAATTATGTGTGAGTGATATGTCAACAAACTCATTGCACTATCCTTTTTGTTTCGTTAAGGCCAATTGCAGAAAGCTGCAGAGTTGAAGGATGACCAAAGTATATTAATACATATAAAAGACAAAGACTGTGTGGCTCTGGAGGTGCAGTACCACAAAGGCTGCTACAATCAGTATACCAGGTTTTTGACGAGGCCTGAAAAACCAGAGAAAGAACAGTAAGTTATTTATTATATTGCATTTCAAGGAGCTACTAACTTAACATTATAAAAGTAAACATTCAAACTGCATTCTGTTGTATGTGCACACAATCACAACACTTAATTTCTTTACTTCTCATTCATATGTGTTTTAGGAATGAGCCCATGTTTGATGTCAGCTATAAGATATTCTGTGAGAGGATAATTCGCCAAAGGCTGATTGTCAACAAAGAGGTGCTGAGAATGGGCCAGCTGAGGAAGGCCTTCGTTGAACTGGTGAAGGTCTTGATGCTTCAGACTACAGGTAACTGCAATGCATTTTTCTCTCAAGTCTTATTATTTGTCATGTGCAAGGCTAGCTTTACACACAATGTGTGTGACAGGCTTGTTTGGAGAAACGTTTTTTAAGTCTCGCTGTTTGCACAGACATGTACCAGTCGGCACCAAGGAGAACTGTGTGTGTTTGTGATGTTGTGTGCCTTTCTTGAGCATCTTTGGTGTTAAATGTGCTGTATGGCAGATAGGTTCTAGCCTGAAATGTCTTGTACCACCTCCACCACTCTCTGCTTTTGATGGTACCCCTGTGACTCTTAATTGTCACTGTTTTGTTGTGTTGCAGACAGGATATGTTGAAGAAGAGGCTGACTCGTGATTTCCCCCAACTGATGTTTCACATCCCCAACAAGCGCAACATCTGCGAGCTGGTTTTTGCAGAGACTCTGTCAACGGATACACTCGTGGACATGCTACCTTATCCATCAGGTGCGGAAACCACACAGTCTAGTGAGTTGAGCCAGACGGACAGCGAGACTGAACAAGGGACAACAAAGTGCCAAACAACACAAGAGGACGTACCTTAAGGCTTTTAAAAGTTTAGGTACCAACTTTAACTTGGAGCAGTCAACATTTGCACTTCTTTAGCAGTATGTATGCCACTTATATGATCAGCCAGCTGCCGAAAATGTAAATGAAGCTACCTAGGTACAAGGCTTTCTGTATGGCATCATCGGCCTTGCCAGAATTATGCATTCCCCCTACTACTGATGCCCTCCATCAGCACTGCAAAAGGGCAAACTACCAGGCTGCAATAATGAGGTCCTGTCTCCAAGGAAACATAAGTGCTCCATCACCTGCTGGACATGGTTGGAGAATAGAGGATGGGACCTTGCACGTCACCGGGATGACCAGAAATCCGGCCCCTGACAGTGTTTTACATGTAATACACTGCGGCTGCAAAAGTGCCTGTGAGACAGGCAGATGTTCCTGTGTTTCTGCAGGACTGTGTTGCACAGACTTATGTCGTTGTTCTAATTGTGCCAACACAAAAGAAACTGAGGAACTGGAAGATGACTGTCCTGACACTGAAACCGAGGGCTGAGTTTCCTTATTCTGTTTTGTACAGTTGTGTGTGTGTGTGTGTGTGTGTATATATCGTGTTTCATATTTTTCATAAAGATTGTTTTTATGGTTGATCAGTGTTTTCATTTGTGGAAGAATGAATGAATGAATGAATAAACAAATGGTCATTGGTATAAGTACAGTTACTGCCTTTTATTGATACAAGGAGGTTTATTTGTCTCATTCATAGAAATACTAATGTAAAGCATTTAGTGAAATTTCGTTTGGTGTTGAGGTGTATTCCCAGGTATTTTAAGAGATCAAGAGATAGTTTTAATGCCATATGCACAGTAAAAGCTTATTTTGCTGGGTGCTCCTAACACAGAATTACAATAATCTTTAAGGAAAAAAATAAAATAAGCTTAAGACCAAAAAAATATATAAATAAAAATAAGGCACAAAATATAGTGACAGTATGCACAAGAATATGTATAACATTACATTACATGTCATTTAGCTGATGCTTTTATCCAAAGCGACTTACAATAGTGCATTCAATCATGAGTACAAACTCAGAACAACAAGAATCAATAATCACTAAAGTACAGTTTCTTCAATAGAGTTAAATTACAAAAATTACAGAAAATTACAAAAGTGCTATCAATAAGAGACATCAAAGTGCTACTAGAGTGCTAGTACAGTGCTACCTATATAACCTATATAACACTTGATCTAAATGGCTTAACATAAACATAACATTATCGTACATTTGCCTCATTGTTCTTCTTGGACGCGGCTATGTATACGGCACTGTTTAGAATCCATTTGGCCCACTTTTGAGGATGTTCGAGTGTTTTCCTCTTCATGGTAACGTTATATCGCTCCATGGGGGCCGCCATCTTGCCATTCTGTTGACAAAAAGCAGCTACCTCATTGGTGTAGAACGATCACGTGTCGAACCGTGCCACCACTCGCGACCAAGATATTATTACGCTCTGAAGAAAATAGTTCTGCATAAAACATAGACGCATCGAGAATCGACTGGAAATTCAGCGACAAACTTTTTTTTGGTAGCTTAGCACGACTCGTTCTTTTTTATGAGCTAAAGATTGTGTAGACGCGCGACTGTGGAGCGGGATGAAACGATAACGGGGTTCACCTTGCGGCCTACAGGGAGATTTAATGGGAGGGAATGGAGGAAGGAGGAGGACCTCCTCTAACATATAGTCTGATTTAAGCGACGTCTGAATCTGTTGGATTCAAATCGACACAAGTTTATGAAGTAAGACAGTATTTCCAACGTTTTGATATATAAATTATGCCCAAAAAGTTAGTATTCTGGAGTAGATGGCAAAAAGCAAATAGTTTTATGACGAAATCTGGAAGGCTCTGTCCACTCAAGCTGTGACATCACCCACTCTGAGCTGCACAATACACACCCATGTTAAACGCAGAAAAGGTCGGGAAAAAAGCATAAAACTAAAACGCTGACAGTTAGAAAAATATTAAAGATATCCAAAAGCTGAATCATACGGTAATAGCTGAAGGTTTTGTCAACATTTTAAAGTTGAAATGATGTCTCTACCTGAACGCATGGCGAACCCTTAAGCTTTTGAAGTTGAAGAGATTTAAGCGGATTTGAAGATGTTCTTCATTGGATTCCATTCATTATTTTTTTCATAAAAAGCTTAATTATTTGAATATTTGAAAATATATCAAAAATATGAAATTATAGAATAATAGCCGAAGGTTTTGTCAACATTTGAAAGTTGAAATGGTGTCTTTAGCTGAACGTATGCAGAACCTGTAAGCTTTTGAAGTTGAAGTGAATTTGAAGATTTTCCCCATTCGCTGCCATTCATTTTAATTTTCATAAAAAGCTTAATAATTCAAAAATTTGAAAAGTCAGAAATATGAAAGGCCATAGCCATCGTGTCCTTAATGAGCTGAATATTTTAATATTCGAACGGTTTCTATAGCTTAATATATGAAGGAGGAGAAGAGATTCAAAATATGTACGGAAGAAATAACGGAATAAGTTGAATAAAGAAGAGGATAACAATAGTTGGACTGCTGAAGCATTCCAACTAATTATGATTAAATGTAAGAAAACGTCTATCATAATCAAATAGGACTATGAGGAGACACTGAACGATATATGGAAAGTGTATCGAGAAGTGCAGGCTAAAAGCTACTGCGTTTAATTACTATTATATAAGTAATGCATTTTGTAAAGTTCCCATATTTCCACTGGACTGAGCTCTCTGGGTATATAATCCATGCGCTGCCCCCTGTCTGTGCATGAAACTCAAGATGGCGTTGCAAGGAAACACACCTCTTTGAACAGCAAGATAACTTTGATGAACTTCGATGTGAACAACAGAGAAGCGCCAACAGGAAGTTCTGGATCCGCACCACCGAGCTAGGAAGAATAAATGGCTTCACATATTGTGTTTTGTGCATGTCTGACACAGTGGCGTCCCTAGGCTAAAACATCCGGGGCTAAAGCCCCGGATGTTTTTTAATTAGCCCCGAATATTAATTTTCAAAAAAAAAGAAAATACGTCATTCACCCAAAACAGTGGCGTCAGGCAGCAGGCGCACTTGCAGTGTGCGGCAGTGTGCGGCAGTGTGCGCCAGTGTGCGCCCCCCCTATTATACAAGTCGTCATTTAAGTTTCTCTTTCCTATAGAACAGGTCTACACCTTGTTCTGTTATTAAACAAACTAAACGGACGTATTTTATTGATCTTATCCGTCATTTCTGTCTCTAAATGGTCGCGTTAACACTTCTCCTCTGCTCTGCATCGCGCACGGCGGAGTTCCACCGCGATGCGCACAGACACGTGCGCGCGCACACACACAGGTGAGCACTGAGCACACAACAGCGGACAGAGAGCGTCGAAAAATATATCGCGTGAAAAGCAGACCGCTATATCTGCGTTTTAAACGCTCCCAGGGTGAAGATGGCAACAGCAGCTCTCCTGTGAGGAACAACCGGAGTTCTCCTCACACCGGAGCAGCTCTCCTGCTCCAGGTGAAAGAGCCAAAGTGCTCGTGTCTTCTACCAACAATGAGCTGCACACTACACTGCAATCGAGCCTGCTAGCACCAGCTTGAGGCAAACTATTGCACCATGGCGTCTTATCTGGGTGTGCTGTGATGCACATGAACACATATACCCATAGAAAGGTCTGCTACTAAATCCTGCCGTTTTTAAATGTATTTTCATTGCAGTATATTCGGTCCAAATACGACTCTGTGTGTAATATTGATAACTAAACTAGGACCAGAACTGAACCATGGTGAACACACTTCCATTATTTGGAAATTGAGTAACGTTTATTGGAAAGGAAAGTCAGGCGTGGTACATCACGAAGCTTATTATATTTTCATGTTTTTTGCTCTAACGATTGCATGTAGTCTTTTGTCATGTGAGACAGCATCGTTCTCTCCTTTTATTTGCTGTTTTCTTTTTACTTCTGGCAATAAATATGGGCTTGCTTTTCCCCCAGAATAACTTTTCTTAAATGAATAAAGTGTGTATTGTACTGAATGGAGGATGCTGGTTGTCAGGGCCATGTTTTGTTTGACTTAGTATCAGCTATAACTGAATGCAACATGCAATCATGAAAATGAAATAATTCTGGCATAACAGTCTTTCATTGTTCAAGGTTTTTCTTGCATCCACCCCTTCACTGTCCTTCCTTTGCTCTGTCCTTAACAGAGCCTTGTGAATACAACTTCCTATCTCCCACACATCTGTATCTCCTTGAGGTGTGTGTGTGTGTGTGTGTGTGCGCGTGCACGTGCGTGTCTGTCTGTGTATAACATGTGCTCCTGTAGGATAAAACCATTTGTGGGGGTTTACAGCCTTAGGTTGTACACTCGGGATTCTTTTGTGTGATTTTAAATGTTTATTAACATAATTACATTGTTGTGTGCCATTATAAGTAATGCAAACAATTTAGTTTAAACACATTATTGAAATAAACAATATACAAGCCATTGTTAAATAATTATGGTGCATTGTGAGTTGAACTACAGCATGTAGTTTTTCTTTATACTCTCTTGTCTTGTGTTCCCAAGGAAAGCCACGTAAATAGGAGAAGGGCAGAGGAGGCGGGACATGATATAGCTGGACTGGGCAATGATGGATATGAAAGTTATTGACAGCACATAAATGGGTGAGAAAGAATGCGAAGAGAAGTGAGTGTAAAAGACAGTTTGGCTTTTTTAGTCTTCCAACCACTCAAAGCGCTTTCACACTATTTGTCATTATTCACCCCCTGATGGGAGGGGCTGTGGTTCCACCTATCCATCAGGAGTAGCTAACATTCATACACCATACAGCTAAGAGAGCAATTTTGGGGTTGAGTGTCTTGCCCAAGGACACATCGACATGGGCTAGCGGAGCCGGGGATCAAACCGCTGATCCTCTGATTGAAGGACGACCCTGCTCACCACTGAGCCACAGTTGCTATCAAAGACCATACAGCATATGAAAAAGAAACAGTCACAAGCACATTAAAAAAAAACATGGTCTGAATTCAGCCAAGTGAAGTGTTTTAATATACAATGATATTTGAAAAAGAGATGGAGATAGTATGTTGTTGTTTGTTGGACACAAATAGGAAATTCAGAGAATAGAAGCAGAGATGCATGTAATGCTGTTGACACAGTCCAAGATCTGGAAATAGATCTAATTTCTCATCCACTCCCGTAACTCCCACAGCCAAGCTCTCAGCAAACCAAACTCATAATTATAGTTTCTAGTGAACAAAGATAGGGAGGAATAATTAGGCAGCATTCAAGTTGGTAAAAAGTTTCTCCATTACACTCTCTGTTCCCTCCATCATTCAGCGTCTCACTAATGGACAGAATTATAATTGGCGGAGGCGTTCCTTTTGTAATAAACGAGCTTGATGGTCATCAAGATTTGTATAAATGCTTTCTTATCGGCGAGAGATTAGAAAAGACCCGTTAAGGCAGAATGCCAGTGTGTGTGTATCTGAATGTGTCCGCGATATGACCGTATTAGATCAGTACAATTGAAATGTCTCTACGATCTGCTTTTACAGAGGGATTGTTAGAGGTTCTCTCAGTTGCAGTTCTATGGCTCCAGCGTCTTCCCTGCTAAATCATTAGCGCCGCTGCTAAACGATTAGCACCGCTGCTAAGTGATTAGGGCCGCTGCTATATACAAAAATCCCCAATTGCAATAAACTCGCTATCTCTACTTAAAGCAGCCAGAGTCGGGGACAAGCAAGGATTATAGATGGAACACCCCAAGACCGTGACACCATTTAACAGTCTGCTATTGGTCTTTTGAAAGCTCGAAAGCTGACACATGGAGCGCAGATAGCGTAAAGATGATATCGTTGGTACTGGTTACAGACAGACTCAGTTAGTGAACGACACACTAACGTGTGTTTTGGTGTTTTTAACTGAGCTAGACCAAAGGATATTTGGTTAAAACAGATCGGTGATGCAGCTTTGTCCTTATTGTTGTCTGTGAGGTGTGCTGGAAGCGATGTAATGGAGCCTCAGTGCTTTTTACGAGGAGTGAGCACTGTGCCGGACTCAGTTTAAATAATTACCTTTTAATTGTTTGTTATTGTTAGAACTGTAATGGTATTATTAAGTACTCTTATCGGTACTCAGTTTTGGAAAGTACTCAAATGTGAGTGCTTGTTCTTGTACTTGGTTTAAAAAGAAAAGGTTTTCTGGGCATCCCCCTTTTTGTAGCTTATTTGAAGTAATTCATTAAAATAGATAAATAGATAGATACTTTATTAATTCCGCAGGGAGACATTTTTTTCGCTCCAGCAGCACATCTACATTAAATGCAGTCAGACATTTATTATTGGAGTAAGATTATTTAATTTGTCCAAAACATGACAAATACGCTTTGAATTTTGTATCATATTGCGAAACATTCAGATTGTGAAATGTGGATCTGGTATAGATAGGCATTGAATTGTCTAAAAAGGGAGATCTACTCACCCAATATAAGATGGATAGAAAGATCTCTTAAAATGATGGGAACATCCTATCAAAACAGATTACATATTCATGAACTCATAAAATAAAAACAAGAAAAGATGAATCTAGATAAAACAACATGAATTGTTCATAATCCCTGCGGGGAAATTTGGCTCATTGTCTCTGCATCACTCAACATCTCAGAGGAAGGCAGAGGCGAATATCATTAATGTGGAAAATACCCTCTCTCTCTTATCTTTATCAAAAACACACACAGAGGGAAAATATCTTCCATACACAGGGCCGTATTGTGTACAAATAATCAGTGCATCTAACAAGATAATCCCTCCATACTGATGTGTAGTAGTGATGTTGATTGAATGTCAGGACAGGAATGAATTTCTGCTCTCTCCCCGTTTCACCTCCAATACAAGTCAAGAGTCAAGCATAAACACATAAATTCAAATTATATTAGGACACATGCCACCACAGTGTGAGGTCGTTCACGTACACCCACAAAAAGAACAATGGCGTCTGTTGCCCCCCATGTGGGCGAGAGGAAGTCGGTAACCATAACAATCCATTTTGTATGTGTATACTTTCTTGTGGATTGTATTTCTCTTCCAGAATCTCTCCATCCATCTGCTGAAATCCTATTTTCATGACAAACAATAAGACACACGCACTCACTCAGTCACTGCTCCCTGTAGCTGCCAGAGAGCCAGATGAAGGAGGAGGGAGGGAAAAAAAAAAGCTGAGAAAGGAGGGGGAAACCATTTGATTCGCAAGACGTCCTGAAGGACAACCAGAGCGTGCACACGTGTATTTGTGGTTTTGCAGCTGTAAGTGTAAACCTATTTCTAGTGTTTACATATCAGCCAGAACATCAGATGTGAAAGCAGTACAAATTCAACCCAGTGTCCACTGAATAATGATCTCATGCAGCTGTTCTGCATTGGTATATAACTGCATGTTTAGTGGCAACATTTAGTGCCAATCCAGAAAGTTGATGAGATGTTGAAAGATTAAATATGTTGTAGTGTGGAAGTCAATTAAGTTTGACTTTCAAGGTCCCTGTAGATAACTTATTTCAACAAACAAGTATGAGTGTTTTTTGGGCTCTTTTTATGTCCACTTGAACAGAGTATCAACTGGATGGCATTACTGAAGTGTGTGTGTGTGTGTGTGTGTGTGTGTTTGTGTGTGTGTGTGTGTGTGTGTGTGTGTGTGTGTGTGTGTGTCCTGTATCTGGACAGATGAAGTTGCCTACTGTTGCCTATTTCTAATGATGACCACAAACCTGAGGGAGAGGTACCGCAAGTCTTTTCTTCCCGCTGCGGTCAGGCTGCACAACCAGCTGAGCTCCCAGTAGACCACTCTGACAACTGAACACTTGAACTGAACTTGGTCACTTTATCATTGAACTGAACTTGGTCACTTTATCATTCACCTGGTGCAATATTATTACGTATATTACGTGTATTTACGTGCAATACGTTTAAGTACTTTTCTATTCAGTCTGTATATTAATATTCTCTACTGTTTTACTGCTCATTTATATTTATTTATATTACTTGTTTCTACTGTATTATTCTTCTTTTTATTCTTTTTATTCACTTGTGAGCAAGGCTGCTGTAATCCTGTAATTTCCCCACTGAGGGACTAATAAAGGATTATCTTATTTTATCTTATCTTAAACTATTAACTCAGAGACTAAAATGTGGAAGTCAAAATGGTCCATCTCGGTCAGGGAGTCATGATTTTCTCTTCAATACAGTAGAAAAAATGCCATCCATCCTTCTGGCCCATTCAGCAATAATCTTTTAAGTGGATGGCTCATTTATATTTTAGCACTGAAGTGAGAATTTGGCAAATGTGATGGAAAATGATTAATTTACAAATATCAGATTTGCGACTGTGAGAAAAGAAATGCTAAAATGGTTAATTTGTCATGAAACGTTAATAACACTAATACAACAGAACATTTGCAAACCACACCCGGCTTTAACATCTTGAAATGTCACAGTAAGTTAACAGTATTCCTCCCCTCTTTGGTACGTGTGGGAAGCGAGAAATGCTGTGGGAAGAAATCCAATTACGAACCTCTTCCAAGAGGAAATAATGAAAATTCAAATGGGTTATGTAAATTCTGCCTGTTAAGTGGCTGGGGACAAGTGGCCAAGTATGAGATTGTGCACAGACGCACACATGCACATGTTAGCCATTTTGCTTCTCAACACTTTAATTTTCAATATTGTAATCTGATTCCATTATTTCCGCCCTGTCACCTATTTGATAGCGCTACTAATGTTGCTTAATAAAATTTGTTGACAAAGGAACGGCGCTCAGTCCTGTTCTCAATATATTGAATTAGCTGTCTGGGGAGTGAGGAGGCGAGGGAGAAAACCCAGGAGATAGATAACCTCCCCCAGTCACTGTCGGCACACTGAGAACCTCTGAGAATCTCTCAGTCTCTCTCTCTGGATTAATATGGTTTCTGTACGCTGCTCACTGACTTAATGCAGCATGAAAATAGAAGAGTGAAAAAGGAAGAGGAAAGACAGACAGTGTGCAAGAAGGTTCAGAAAAATAATAGCACTGAAGAATAGGCAGTAGATAAACAATAAAAAGACAGAGCAGAGGGTGAAGTAGAAAAAGGGAGAGACGAGTGGACGAGCGATATCGGGCCTAATGAGAGGCAGAGTCTGGATGAAATATGAGAGCAGAATGTGAGAGACGGCAACCACGAGAGGGGAGGGAGGAGAATGAGGGTGATGCATAAACTTCGAGAGAAAGCACCAGAGAGATTGGGAGGAAATGGTTCGGAGAAACGGCCATGACGTGAACAATATTTTACAGTAAAAAATTGGAGGAGTGGACAAGAATAATGGTTATGGAGGAGGAGTAGGGCATTGGATTGGATCTGTGTGAACTCTCTCTAGATAAGAGCACTTCCATATTAATACTACGCAGAGTATAAAGGTCAAGGTTGTGTGTGTATGTAATCAAAAATGAGGATATGTCTTTGCCTTCTTCAAAAAGAACAGTTAACTGTGAGCCCCCTTGTGATTTTAAGCAAGGCCAGAGGGACTCGTTAGTATGACAGTAAACTGAACCCAGCCTTTGAATATCTATCACTGGTTATCACTCACACTACTGGTCTTATTTATTCGGTTTCTTCTTCTCCTCCGACCCCTCCATGGGAGCAGTGTAACAACCCTGTGATCCTCTTCCTGCTCCTCACCTTCTTTTAAAGCACAACGGCCCTCAGCACTTCAATCTGCCTTTCCTTTTTGTCCTGGATGAGGACATGACACGATGTGTGCTAGAGATTGTTTTGGAGGCTGCGATGCCTTTGTCATTTTATCATAATAAAAATGACTGAAGGGCAAAGGAGAAAGGAAGGAGGCGGCGGCGGCAAGGGAGTGACAACAGGAGATAGCGAGAGTAAGCGTAAATTGAATAAAGGGTGTAAGGGAGAGGAGCATGAGAGGTTGGAAGTAAAAGTAGGCTAAGTAAAGTCTACAAAATAAGATGTGAACAAATGCTCCTTTCAGGCACAATACAGTTGCACAAAAGTACATTAATTCCAAAAATGTTGAGTGAAAATGTTGTACTTTATGTATAAGATGTATTTTATTCAATAAGCAAGTTGAAAAGCTTTCGCACTGAGAAAAGGAGATGAGACAACCTGGTACAGAGGAGGCTGATAAGAGAAATGGAAATGACAGGGAGTAAGGGACCACTCAACTTAGAGCAGCCGGCATCCCACACGGGCACCAGCTCTCAGCATGTGCTGATGGCGACTGCTTTTCCTCAACACTTTAATGCTGCATTCTACTCGTGCGAATTTGACACCAAAAAAAAAGTACATGCAAAGTAGGGCTGTGCGGTATACCGGTTTCAGATTTCTGTATATGGTATGAATTTTTCATATACCGTCATACCGGGGCATAGCCAATTGTCGCTCTTCAGCAGGCAGCAACATTTATTTTTCACAGCTGACCGCTGCGGGTGCGTTCGGAGCTTGTTGTATTGAGACTGAGTCATGGTTTCTAACTTTATAACAACAATTTATAACCCACAACTAACACTCTTTAACAGGGTAAAACATCATGACACAACAGTTTGTGACACATAAACAATTTGTAACACTAATAATTGTACATTTATAAAATTACACCGCCGAACTGCATGCTGGGTAGAGCTCACCCACTTTCACATAAACTCCGTCGCAGGAAGACACAGGCTGCAGTCGAATAGTCCTTTTTGGTTAGGAACCTTCCTAACTGAGTGAAATGACCCGGAAGTACCTAAGTGGCCGCCATGATAAGTGCTGGTTGAATTGTGCAAACGCAAAGGAAAGGAGCTTCAATGCTTCCTAACTTAGCTCCTTTAGCATGGGAACCACTGGACCTTCCTTTATGAAAGGAAAGGAGAGAATGCCGACCCACAATTCCTTGCAGCGGCAACATTTAAAGTGACGTATCATTCGGCCGTTCACGAGAACAAACGATCATGACCGACAAACGCAGATCATGTAAATAATCATTAGCATAACTTGGAAATACTTTCAATAATCTGTTAAACCTGCTGGCAAACTATGAACGTTACGTTGCTGAAAACTGCTGTAAAGTGATCAAACTGATGTATTTGATATTCTCTCTCTGGTGTTCAGCCCTCATTCTTTCATTTTATTTTACTTCAGTTACAGAAGCTTTAATGAAAGAGTTAAACTGGACGAGCTCTTCAGTCTGAGTCATGTTTCTTCTGATTATCATCTTTTTAATCAACAATTTTTTCACATTACAATAAAACACTATCAAGTCAACACGAGTTGTGTGGTGTTTCATAAACTGTTGTCTGCATATTTTTAGGATAAGATTATAATCTGCATATAAACCATAACAACATAAAGCGATATGAGACATTGTTAGTGTGAGAACGTATTTAATTCAGCATGTTTGAAACTGAACAAAGAGACAGTTTAGTAGCTTTGTACTGTGAAAAATACCTTGGTTTCACTTTCATATTCCTTCTTTCATTTCTATTCCAACCATCGTTAATAAAATAATACTATGAACCAGGTTGTTTATGTCGTCTGCATGACGCAACACTGTAAGAAGACGGACGAAGTATTTAAGATGCGCTTTATTGTCCGAGATGGACTTCAACATTGTAGTTTCACCGCTGCAGATAGACTGACGTCACTAACATGCGACTTCCTTCCCATCATAACTACGTCGCTTAGTGAAAGTGGCTAAACACCGCGGTTGTCTTTTCCTAACTGCGGCAGAATTTCTCCATGTTTAGCTTCCTAACACTCTCTATGTACCAACGTAAAAACAGCTGTTCAACACTCGCAACAGCTTTTCAGTTGGCCGGCGGTCTTTTTCGGCATCAATGAATGAATGTTTTTACTTTAAAAAAATACCGTGATATACCGTGAACCGCCAGAATCTTACAAAATACCTTGACATACTGCCCAGCCCTAATGACAGACGCGATAGGTTGTGAAAAAGCAAATTTTCCGCCGGACGGCGCGAATGACACGTTTGAGGTGGCGCGAATAGCGCGTTTGACGCGGAGCAAACAGAACGTTTGCCCGGCCGTCATCACCGCCGTCTTGCCGTTGCTGAATCAAACTGCTACTGGTCTGCTGCTGAAGTAGCGCTGGTAGCGTCATTCAGACGCTGTGACTACGGATAATATTATGTACCCAGATATGATGGAGTTTGATGTTCCGACGTATGTGGAATTTACACAACAAGTATATAGCAGAACTAGTGACTATTTCCATGTTGGATGGTGGAAACTGTAACTGTTTTTACGGAGATAAGCCAGACGCAGTTCCTGGAGGAGTCGGTGAAATTCACCGAGCTGTGTGCGGCTACGGATTGTGTTATGAACCCAAACACGAGGGCGTTTGATGTTCCGACGTTTTAGGGACTTCCACAACAAGTATAACTCAGAAATAATGGTTATTTCTTCCATGGTCAATAGTGGAAATGATAGCTCTTTTCACGGAGATAAGCAACTGAGATAAGCCACCTCCCGAAGGTTTCCCCGTGAAAGTTTTTTTTCTTTTTCTTTTTTTTCTTTTTCTTGTAAAGCCCTCCGAGGCAAATTTGTATTTGTGATTTTGGGCTATTGAAAATAAACTGAATTAAATTGGTCTGTATTTTAAATGACATCCTTGAAGCCAACTGTGGTCTGAAACTGCATTTAGATAATGCTATGGAGTCCTTGTGTGTAGAACAAGAGAGAAAGCATTCTGTACTTTCACATTTCAATTATATAGTAGGTTAGTCATGTATTTAACATATACTACTTAATTTAATACGCTCTGCTATTTTCTTGTAGTGTATACATTGAGTATTTTTCATACTTCATTTTTTTTTTTTTTTTGTAACTTTGCTTACTGCTGCCACAAACACATTTCCCCCTGGGCATGGATAAAGTGTAATGTATGCATGACAAATATATGATAACAGAAATTGTACAAAAGCCTCAACTCCCTCCCTATTACTTATAGTAATCACACTTTAATTCATTATCTTTGCAGATTCAAAGATAATCAGTGAATAAGAGAGAACTATTCCTCTTTCTTTTTTTCCGCCTTTCAGATCCTCCTTACGGCTTTATTGATATTATCTTGGTAACCCAACAGAGCTGAAGCGTATTCAACACATCTGCATGCACTGAGCTGTGGCTTTCCTTGGCCAGAAAAAGATTTGTCATGTGCGGCTAGCGTGTGTCAATACACACACATAACGGCGTACGCAGGGTTCTAGAAATACCAGGGTCCAAAAACTGAGCTTACTAGGGGGGTTCATGGACATCTGAAAATTCAGAAGAGGCTAGAATGATTACACAATATGTAAAAATGAATATTGACCATGTTTAATTAAAGTGTTCAAGTAACATTAAGTTCACACTACTGATCTCTCTCACTCTTCATTGTCTGTCCATTTCTCTGTTACTCTCTTGTCCCTCCTGCCAAAATGTATTCAACATAATTTACCATAAAAGTTGGGTTACAAGCCGCTACTACGTTCTGTGGGTGTCCTCGCTGGTTCCTCGCTGTAGCCAGCTAGCGCCCGACTCGGGCAGAGGGGACGCGGGCAGTAGCAGCAGCAGCGGGGAGCTAGCAGCAGCGCTAGCTTGCTACAGCGGGGACAACCACCGGAGGTAGTAGCGGCTTGTAACCCGGCTTTTACGGTACTACAATTATATACACCTTCTTTATTTCATCTTTGTGTTTGAGTTTGCATAATTTTTTATTTTAATTAGAGAAATGTGTCTCAAACAGTACAACAACGTAAGCAATCTCATCTCCATCACCTTCTTGCGTTGTTTCTTTCAGTCCCCTCACCTTGTCCTGTATCTCTTCCCATCCCGAAGTTGAACCTTAATTTACAGAATTCTTTAGTTGAATCACGCTTTGCATGGATTCAGCTGCCTGTCCTGTCAGCAAGCAGTTGACAAAGAACCACTCTGTTGTAGTGATGGGTCATGCGCACAAGCATCGGCTCTGAGAGCCGGCTCTTTGTAGTGAATCAGAAGAGCCGGCTCGCATCGAGTGAGAGCCGGCTCCCAGTTTTTTGCCCATTCGCTGCTTAGGTTTCACTTTCACAGAGGTCTGTTATGATTGGCCAGCATGGCGACCAGCATGCGGCATTCACGTGAGAATTAAGGATGTGTAAACAGAGAGGGGGCGGGGCAGACACACCACTTGACTCCACTGCAAGTGAAGAGAGAGACAGAGCGGTGAGGACTGAGGAGCGTGTGTGCGTCTTGCATTGTCGTGTCGTTTAACTATGAGTGACACTAGAAAGCGAAGCAGCATCTGGCTGCAGTTTAAAGATATTGGGAACAAGAAAGCAGAGTGCCTTCACTGCAAAACGAAGGTCACTATAAGAGCAGGTTCCACCACAAACCTGCATAGACATACAAGAACTGTCCATCCTACAGTGCAGTTAGAGGAGAGAGGGCAAGCCAGCTCACCATCTACTGATCCTGGTGTGTCTCATACCAGAACAACAGCTGCTGTAACGTCTACTGCCATCCCCATGCGTGCAAGTATAACCTCTCCTACTGCAACTCAAAGCAAAATAAGTCAGTTTTTACCTAAACTGATGACCCCAGCCAAACAGCACAGTATTGATGATGAGTTGGCTAAAATGGTAGCTTCTGATTTTCAACCCTTTTCCATTGTGGAGGACAAAGGAATGAAAAACTTTGTCAAAGCCCTAAATCCCACATACACTCTACCCAGTAGAAAAACACTTTCCCAAACAATGATCCCAAAACTATATGACACAGAACGTGCATTATGGCAAGAAAGGGTGACAAAAGCTCCATCAGTTTGCCTGACAACTGACTGCTGGACCTCCAGAACAACCTGCTCTTTCATGTCTGTCACTTGCCACTTTATTGAAGATTACAAGATGACATCTTGCCTTCTGGACTGCTTCGAGTTCACCGACAGACACACTGCAGAAAACTTGGCAGTGGAGCTACTAAGAGTGGCAAAAGAGTGGCAAGTAGAGGACAAAGTGGTGTGCTGTGTGAGTGATAATGCTGCAAACATCACCAAAGCCATAAAAGTTTTGAAGTGGACCCATCACCCATGTCTGGCGCATACACTAAACCTGGTGGTTAGAGATGCTCTGAAGGTGATCAAAACAACCGTGGATAAGGTGAAGGCTGTTGTGGAGTTTTTCCACAAAAGCACAGTAGCAGCACAGAAGCTAAAGTCCACACAGCGCCAAATGGGGATTCCTGAACTGAGGCCCAAACAAGAGTGTGCCACCAGGTGGAACTCAACATTTGATATGTTGAAACGAATGCTTGAAATAAAAGATGCCATCATCTCCACCCTGGCCCTCATCAACGCATCTATTGAGCCATTAAGCCAAGAGGAATGGGAGCTGGTGAAAGAGGTCTGCGCCGTCCTGCAACCATTCCAGGAGGTGACTGTGGAGATAAGTGCAGACAGGTACCTAGAACCATTGAAGCATTGTTTTCTCTACTACTATTCAGTCACTATTATACATTGCAAACACAACACATACAGTATAATGCATCACGTATAATATGCCACATACTTTTAAAAAACTAAATTCTAAAAGTTGCTGTTTTCTCTCCTTCAGCTATGTCACAGCCTCGAAAATGCTCCTGCTTTGCAAAGGTCTGCAGCTGGTGACAGCCGAGAACCAATGGACAGTAACTGTGCAGAAAGTGAAGGAATTAGTTGCAGCTCTTTGTTCAGCCATGGACCGCAAATTTCTGCGGATGGAGTACAACACTGTCCTTTCAGAAACTACCTTATTGGATCCAAGGTTTAAAAAACTTGCCTTCAGTGATCGTAGAGCTGTTGATGAAGCTCTTCAGAGGATTAGTGCAGCAGCAGCAGCAAAATGCACCCCCAGCAGCCAGCCAGCTCCACCATTACAGGGCCAAGTGGAGGAGGAGCAGCAAACCTCTGCTGTTTGGAGGCTTTTTGATGACAGAGCTACAGGAGATGCTTCAAGGAGAAATCCGACAGCTGATGCTATAATGGAGGTGAGGAGCTACCTTGAGGAGCCCCTCATCCAGAGAGCAGAAGACCCACTGAGCTGGTGGCAGGCCAAGGCCTCAGTCTTTCCACTCCTGGTGAAGGTGATGGAGGGGAGACTATGTATTGTTGCCACATCAGTTCCTTCTGAGAGAATCTTCTCCAAAACAGGGCAGATACTCACGGAGAGGCGAAATCGTATCAGCCCATCCAAGCTGAGGCATCTGATCTTCCTGAATGCCAACCTGCCCTGAGGACTAATGCTGTTTGCTGGAGTTTGGTTCTGGTTTTGATTCTGTTCTGTGGATTTGTTTGAAGTTTATTGTTAATTTGTGCAATAAAAAAGTTTAATTGAAATAAACAAATGTAAGAGTGGTTTTGTCACAGAATAAATGCACAGAATTAGGCATTATAAGGTCTCTCATAAAAACACTGAAAGCAAAAGGGTTTTCAACACATAAACCATGATTTTTTTTCAAAGTTAAGGTAAAATATAGGCTACAAAAGATCCTAAATAAAGAGCCGTTCGGGAGTCGAAAGAGCCGGCTCTTCTTTGGGAGCCGAGTCAAAAGAGCCGGCTCTCAGAAAAGAGCCGAACTTCCCATCACTACTCTGTTGAGTAAAGATGTTGTAGCAACGAAATAAACACACACATGCACACACACACACACACACACACACACACACACACACACACACACACACACACACACACACACACACACACACTATGACCTTGATCAGATGAGCTGTAAATCTTGGTGTTGTACCAATATGTCAATGCCGAACAAAGTTAATTCTTTATGCAGAAATACCGAGGTCAGGATCCACACACACACACACACACACACACACACACACACACACACACACACACACACACACAGCATAGTAAAGAGCTGCAGCTGAAAGGCTGGACTTTTTGCAGTACACATATCCACTGCCCTTTTCAGTAATGCCATATTGGTGTGAGGTTGTCAAAACCAGCTTATACAAATGTCCCCACCCTCCCTCCGAATTTCCAAGTCTATTTAGTTCCACCCCACTTTTGCAATGAACTGAAAATATCACTCTCCAGGTGCATTTCCTTGGCAGCCTCGCGCATGACCACCTCTAGTTCAGCTTGTAAAATGAAAGTTGCTCGTGGCTCTGGCTGCGTCCGTCTTACAGCACCCTTTGCCCGGGCGTCGCCTCTCCCCCTGCCGTAATCATAGTGCTCGCTGCGTGCTCTCTCCCTGCAGAGAGCAGCACAGCCCCCAGTTCCCAGCACGACTGTTTAAAGGGGGCGGACTGTTGGCAGCACACCGTTTCGCCTTGAAACACGGAACCCGTTTCGTTTATCATGCTGTGAGCGTGACTTTTTATTGCACTGCCGTGGAGTGTAAAGGTACTCAAGTCCTGTATTCAAAATGTTACTTAAATAAAAGTACAAAAAAATACCGTAAGGACAAAAAGTATATATTACAGTCGGCCTATATCATTGGATTATAGTTATTTATGCACTAAATTTAGAGATAATTTTAATTACTTTATAAATTGAAGGATAGGCTATATACTACTTAATAATGCATATTTTATTAGTTGATGTATATTTTGCATTAAGAATCTGAATCTGCAAATTAGCCTAACTAGTATGTTAAAGTTAAAAGTAGAATATTTATTTTCGAAAAGTAGTGAAGTAGGAGTATAAAGTTGCATAAAATGGAAATATGTACTAAAGTAAAAGTAAATATTGTACTTAAGTACAGCAGCTGGAACAAAAGCACAATGCTCCTCATAGATCCAGCCCTTCATTTTGCTCTCAAAGTACAACAACTTGATGCATTTAACTATACAATGTGCAAAACGTTCATCTGGGAGAGCAAAGCATGCCCCCTGAACTCTCTCGATGGTCCGATTTTCACTCACCATGGTCTCACAAAATCCTGTGGGAAACTGTGACAACTTCAATGCTTCTCCACAAATACACAATACAATAGGGTTGCGTTCTCTGTTTGGTGATGCAAAGATATTTCAGCATCCAAGCTGTGAAATCTGAGTTTGAGCATACATTTTCTTTGTTGCATCATTGTTGCTGAATTCATACTAAACTGAACCAGAATCCAGAAGTGAATTATTTTCGACCCGCTGAAGTTCAAAGAACAATTCTTAGCTTCAGCCCACCATTAGCAGTGCGTGCAACCAGCTTGCTGATTAGGCTCCATGTTTCATGCACAGTGCTTGAATGTCTGGCCCAGATCGTAGTGTTTCTGCCAAATTAAATATTAAAATTATAAAATAGATTTACCATTTAAGAACAACTTTCTCAATAAACGTTAAACAATGTCAATCTTTACATCTTCTCCTTCTCGTCTTACTCCCAGTCACTATGTTGACCACCAACCTTTCAGTTAAATGTTTAAACCCCATGAGTATCTCCTCCTCTAGTCTAACTAATAAAATACTGAAAGATAGAGAACATTTGTTAGTTCACACTGAAGGAAAATCACCATCTCTACTCTTCCACAAAGCAAACATGTGAGTTAAGTTTCCACTTTTAGACTTCAACAAGCTTTAAGAGGTGGAAGAAATACATGAAATGGCAGCGATAGACAGAGAATTGAGCTTTTTGTACAGACATCAGGCAGTGGACTTTTGATCCGTGGTCCTGGTGAACTGAGTCTTACATGCAAAGTCAGATGTGTGTGAAAATAACTACACAAAGAGCCAAACTTAAAAATAAAGGACAACTAGATGATTGACAATGTATTTATTTACAGATTGTAGGGTTTTTAAAACCTAGTTTGTTATAATTGGACTCTGTACAATGTAAAATGAGAAGCTGTTTGGGTGTACATTACAATGCATGGAATATGATAATTAATAAGGGATATTATTATGAATGGCATGCATATGTAGGTCACTGTTTTTATTAATGATTAATGTATGACTAGATAAGGAATTGTAGTTCTCTTGTTCGCCTGAGGGGCGGAGCTGGAGAACGGACTTTAAGGATCTACCAAAGACGAAGAAGAAGAAGAAGAAGAGGAGGAAGAGGGGACGCGGCTCCGTCTCTCGTGGCTGACACGCCGGAATGTTAATGAGAGGGAGGGCTCTAGCTCGTAGGAGGAGATAAATTTGACTGTACCTGGGAGAACAGCCTGTTTTCTGGCCACCACGGACGAAGGAGGAACTCCAGGCGAGAAGCGCACTGGTGGATTAGGGAACAGCTCGATCGATCGAAAGCATAACCTGTTCTGTCATTTCACTCTTTTTATTAAATATTCTTTATTATAACGTCATCGGACCCCGGTCCTTATTCCGCGCCAACTCCCAGAGTTTCAAGAACTTAACAGATGGCGACCAACGGCAGGACTCTGATGGAGCTGGGCAAACCATTCGGATTTACCACGAGGCTCTCCTCTTCCTAATCACGAGAGGGCCCAGCAAAAGGTATTTAAGGGCCTGTTTAATCGAACCTTACAGGTAGAAATAGGAAAATTAGTCGTGAGCAGGAAGAGGAAGGTCGGACGTGGATTTAAACTTATTAGCGTGAAAACACGACATAGTATAATTGTTGAGTGAGATGATAGTCGGCTTATGTTTTGTATGTTATACGTTGAATGAAAGCTGGCATGGATGTGTAGGAAACGCTTTGTTTGAAAGTTGGGAGACACGGAGTCTGCAAGAGCGGCTCTGTGTTCTTGAGTGGTATGTAAGATTGCATGTACTCGAGAGCTTTGTTGTAATACGTGCGGTTTGTATATAATTATATGTTGAATGGAAGGCTGCGTGCGTTGTTTGTGAAACATAGTAATCAGCTGTGTTTTGAGAAGCTTTGTGTGGCGCGAGGTCACGTGGTTGAACAATGGCGGACCGATGCTGATTTTTTCCTGTTGTCTTTTCCACCAGTATATCCAAACACAATTGACTCCCAAGATAAATGAAAACTAACCGCAATAGTTATATTACGCGGGGTAGTATCACATGTATGGATGCAAATTTGCAGTAAGGTGCCAGAATTGTTTAGGTTCCATAAAGACCGGCCGAGGCCTGTACTATCTCGGATATTTACAGTAGGGATTACTGATACGGCACCAGTTTTAGAGTTACGCTTTGAATCGGCAGGTTCTTAGTAGTCTTTAAATACTCCGAGAATGACCCCTAGGATCTGAACATAAGCACCATAAATTAAAAATCGGAGTGGCACGACGCCTGGACCCTGCCAGTACGTGGTTGTACACAGTGGTGTATAGTAACGAAGTAGAAATACTTCGTTACTGTACTTAAGTAGTTTTTTGGGATATCTGTACTCTACTTTACTATTTATATTTCTGTTTACTTTTACTTTTACTTCACTACATTTTGCAAAGAAAAATGATACTTTTACTCCGATACATTTCTCCTGAAACCTTCGTTACTCGCTACAAAATCCAATCTATCTTTAGAAAGAAAAAAAAAACATCGGGGACTGTGGTGGAACACAGACTCCACCAAGCAGGTTTTGCGAATCACAATGTTTTGCATTTTCCCTCTGCATCCTCTAGTCCAGCGCTCCCAAACCTTTATGCGCCACAGACCGGTTACGTGAAGACAATATTTTCACAGACCGGGTCCGACCTCGGAGAGACGGGAGACAACGACACCTGACGTGTGTTCGTTATGTCCAGGCTACTCCTAACTAAACCTTTAGTCCGGTCTACTGCTTAACTTATAACGCGCTGCACAAAGACAGGATGTTGAAATGGAAGCAGGTTTTCATGCTTTTTTGGCGATCTCATGATACTCTGCCTTGGTTTCCAGATCACCGACAGAGTTGTAACAGACTTACGTTTCATTTTTAGAGTAACGTAACATCTTGACATGTGTCAAGAGATTCCGTCTGAGGTTACCACAGACGGATGTATGCGGTCATTTTTCACAATAAAACATCTTTCCGGCCTTGATTTTTTTTTATTTAATTGAAATGTTTCATTCATTCTTTCTGTGGCCCGGTACCAAGAGACCCACGGCGGGCGGAATGAGCATACTTATAACCACACTGTTACAAGTCCTTCATAGTGTCATATTGGTTTTTTGAGAATTATGATGATAAGTTCATAGTAGATGCAAAAGTATACTTAGGTACAATATATTATGTTGAACATAATATATATGGATGATCCCAGCCAACCCAGTTATTGTATCAACACAATTCCTTGGTCATGGTGGCCACAGCACTTAAAAGAATAAACTTCATAATTCTCAAAACTCTGACCCATTGCTTTTTTATTAAAAGCATGTACTTGTACTTTTACTTTCAATACTTAAGTACATTTTATATCAGAAAAATACTTTTGATACTTAAGTACAGAAAATATCAGATACTTTAAGACTTTTACTCAAGTAGTATTTTAATAGGTGACTTTTACTTTTACTGGAGTAATTTTCCAGTAAGGTATCTTTACTTTTACTCAAGTACGGCTTTTGGGTACTTTATACACCACTGGTTGTACAGCATTAATAACATATCCGTGTTCCGGGAAAGGGACGAGACAGGCGCTCAGTTTTGACGTCTTCAGCTGGTCTGAGGAGCCAAGTACTTATAGGATTTTGTTAGTTGTATGCTACGACACGAGCTAGAAGCGGAGATTCAGTGCTAGAAAACGAAATTAAAAATTTTAGGTGACGACGCGTGAGCCAAGAAGTCTGAGCTTGGAGCCAGAGCTGTCTGCGGCAAAAACGCTAGAGAACGAGGTTATAACTAATCAGAGGAGAAAATACACAGAGGAGTCAAGTTGTGAATGTGATAGACTGAATTGAAAAGCGAGTGGAAAAGTGGAATCAAGGGGGGAAGACAAACGTGGGACCACATGTTAAGTAAACAGGAAATATCTTAAATAATAGCGCCTGTAGAGGATGGAGGGGTATTTCCTCACTGACACTGACACCTGGACTGTTTACACACACAGCAGACACATACTTTAAACAGCATAGAGGCAAATGGCTTAAAACATTCACACATAGAGATAATTGAGGATATTACCTATAGTTGTATATTAATAAACATTTTGGCAATTTAATAATCTTTCATTTTTGAAAATTTTAGTTTTTATAAACATCATACTGGCATGCCTTGTTGTTCAATCGCAGTGTGATATTGTGCTCCCTTTTGTCCAGGTTGATTGCAGTGGCTTTGTTGTTCAATCGCAGTGTGATATTGTGTTTTTGTCCAGTTTGTACCAGCGCTGGCAGTGTGAAGCCCCATAACTTAACCAATTGTATTCTTCCAACTACACAACATTTGCACGTTAGACACATAGTGTTTGTTATTTTATTTCTACATTTACATTTCCTTATATAAGCCAGCGTCAGCACCTGATTCTTTTAAGATGTCTGGTCCAAGGAATACCCCAGCGTGGCTTAAGGAAGCATGTGATGCAGCCCTAAACATGACGGACAACGGAAAGAAGGAGAAGGCAGACAGGAGACTGAGAAACCACATCGAAACATGGCATGCTGAGGGTTTACTTGATGTAACAAGCCTGGAGGCGCCCACCAAGGAAGAGAAGATGGCGCTGATGAAACCAGTGGAGATAAAGGAAAGTACTGTGGAGGTTCTCGGTTATGTCAGCAGCCTGGTTGTCGAAGCAATCCCAGTCCTGTTGAACAATTTCTGGAGAAGGCCCTGTTCAAAATGGAAGAACGGGCAAGTGAGAGAGAAAGGAGGGAGGCTGCACGGGAAGAGAGATTGAGATTGTGTGAAGAAAGCCTCCACCTAACAAGCCCCCTCATTGGAAGAGCGGCCCTGGTCCGTTCTACAAACTCCGTATCAGGCCCATTCCTGACACATTCTGAAAACCTTCGTCAAAACACTTCAAACCTGTCGGCACAACCAAACACCACACCATGGGAAGCAGGAGAAAAGAAAAAGAATGATAAAGGCTGTTTCAACTGTGGGAAAAGTGGACACTGGGCTAGAGATTGCCGCAAACCAAGAAGAGGACGAGCAGGAGGAAGAAGAGGGGGGCACATAAACATCCCTAATGCCCATCTTCTGCCAGCCAGATCCTGGGAGCGATGAGATCAAAGCTCTCCACCCATCAACCAAGCCCTTCCATCGGGATGGTTTCTGAATCAAATGGGATAAGATCCACAGTATTGTTTCAGAAAAGAGAGGGTGAAAGGAGACCCGAATGCATTCAAGCTTAACCTAACCGCCACTATTTTTTTCAAATTTAAGTTAAAATCGTGACATATTCTAACGGTGATTAACACTGTTAGTTATCCCCTGTAAGAAAGAAGACCCAGTCAGTCGTCAAGTGGCTGATACTGAGACACAGGCTGTCAAGAAGGATCGGGTCTGATAACACACATTTTGCATTCAAACACGTACAAGAGAGGGACATATTTAGACATTACACATTCACACGGAGCAGACTATGACCCAACATTCCAGGGTAGTCGAGCGAGCTAATCAGATGATGAAGTCTGAATTAGCTAAAATATCGAGCGGGATCAAACTCTGAGGAGGTTTTTCTGAAAGATTAACCAATCGCGTTTGAGTTTTTTGTCTTACAGGAGCCAACCAGACACCAGCTGAGGAGAACGTGTCATCAGTGGAACCAGGTGACTGGTAAGGTTGAGTGTTGGACAGGAAGAGGTTTGATATTGTAAATATTAATTGTAAATATGATGAGCTCTCTTGCGCTGAGTTCATATTGTTTAATATTGTGCACCACCTGACATGAC
Source organism: Myoxocephalus aenaeus (assembly GCA_038501785.1). NCBI lineage: Eukaryota > Metazoa > Chordata > Actinopteri > Perciformes > Cottidae > Myoxocephalus > Myoxocephalus aenaeus. The sequence goes on along the minus strand of JBAMJR010000161.1, from coordinate 3,095,908 downwards.
ACATGTTAGCATAAACACACGGGTCAACAAATGATCTGGATTAGAGTGGACGCTGGGGTAGGGCCGTTTGAAGTCGTTGCAAAGGCTTCACACGCCCTCCAGAAAGGCCACGCCAAAACCAAGTGATATCATTGACAAATGGTACCACTGATAAATTAGAGAAACACTTGTAGAGATTTTTATGGTTTGGAATGTGATGTAAATATTTGGTTCATTAGAATGAATAAGAAAGATGAAATTGTAACATGTTTGCCTTGTTGTTTCCAGCAGTTCCCCCAGTGCACCCTCCAGTGTTTACATATTACAAAGGCAACTACACTTGCCTTCACAGTTCGCGAGGCTCAGTCCGTGTGGGAACCCTGAGACGCTGCCACACTATCGCTAATGTTACCGCAGAGGAGAAGAGCATCAGCAGTGGTATGGTAGGTGACCATATGATGGCCAGAGCAGATGTTTGGTGGTACTGTGGTGGTAAGGTGCTCAGAGATTATCTCCCAAGGAATTGGACAGGAACCTGTGCCTTAGTTAGATTAATTATGCCAGTAACGATAATCCCATTAGAAGGAGATTCTTTAAATCTGCTTAGCCACAATGAATAAAAACGTAGATTGGATCAATTACATTTATTATAATCAGCAGAGATTTGTTAATTGCAGCAGGGACGCAATCAAGGGGATACTGGAACAATTAGAGAAAACGTCTCTTATGACTTTTCAAAATAGAATGGCTTTGGACATATTGCTCGCTGAGAAGGGTGGGGTGTGTAAAATGTTTGGGTTAATGTGTTGCACGTTTATTCCTAACAACACTGCCCCCGATGGTTCAGTGTCCAGGGCCTTAGCAGGGCTTAGCTCACTTAGCAACGAATTGGCGGAGAACTCAGGAGTGGACAACGAGTTCACAAACTTCATAGAAAGATGGTTCGGTAAGTATGAACAATTATTCCTTTCAGTTATTACTACAGTGGGTATTATGATAGCAATTTTAGTACTCTGTGGCTGTTGCTGTGTCCCATGTCTAAGAACTCTGATAACCCGATTGATTTCTACTGCTCTAACCAGGGAGGACCAGCGGTTGATGATGCCGTTGATGGCTCCCGAAGTCGAGGTGGAAGAGCAGAGCGTGGGTGATGTTTTGCTACACTCACCCCCACCCCCAGAGTATTATGACATGGTGAAGATTATGGAAAAAGGAAGTTGAAGATGGATTGTGGAAGTTGAAGGAAGAGTTAGTGGTGGCGTAGATGCGAAGATTGGGGAGAGAAAGTATTAAGAAAGGAGAAATTAAATGAGAAAGAAACTGAGCGATTAATGAAGGACTGTATTAACATGTGATCCCCTGAGCCAGAGTTCCTGAGCAGCAGAGACCAGCTTGGAGACCTCTCTGTGCTTCTAAGCTTTCTTCCACAGCGGCACTCGTCACATCATTACCGACCTCCATCATGCTTCTGTCATCACGAGAGGCTTCACCATCAGACCAGAGACCCCAGACTTCACATCAGTGAGCTACGACCCGCTGGGTGCAGGTAGTATGGAGAAGTATCATACAACTTTGGCAATAAAACAACACACTGAGGTACAAGATTAAGTGACCATGATGCAGTTTTTTGAACCTGTTGTGTTGATCTTTTCCCAAGATACTGGTGATTTCTGGAGATGGAGAGGAACGACAAATGGAGTACGGGGATCGAAGCAGACCATGGAGAGGCCTGGAGGAGCCGGACAGGACTATGACATGCAGTGGGACACTCACCAGCACCCCCTAGAACATTGGAGTCGCACATGCACGTGAACAGATGTGCAGACGTGCAGTGCACATAACTGTTCCTGATTTTAAGATTTTTACCTGTGTGATGAATAGAACCACACTGATATATTGCGTTATTGAAACCGTATATATTATACGGTTTAGAGAGGGAGGGAATTTTTTCTTCCACAGGATTATGACACATGAATGAATTAAGATGTACTGGTGGTTATACTATGGAATAGTATAAAGAGAGGGATTGTAGGGTTTTTAAAACCTAGTTTGTCATAATTGGACTCTGTACAATGTAAAATGAGAAGCTGTTTGGGTGTACATTACAATGCATGGAATATGATAATTAATAAGGGATATTATTATGAATGGCATGTAGGTCACTGTTTTTATTAATGATTAATGTATGACTAGATAAGGAATTGTAGTTCTCTTGTTCGCCTGAGGGGCGGAGCTGGAGAACGGACTTTAAGGATCTACCAAAGACGAAGAAGAAGAAGAGGAGGAAGAGGGGACGCGGCTCCGTCTCTCGTGGCGGACACGCCGGAATGTTAATGAGAGGGAGGGCTCTAGCTCGAAGGAGGAGATAAATTTGACTGTACCTGGGAGAACAGCCTGTTTTCTGGCCACCACGGACGAAGGAGGAACTCCAGGCGAGAAGCGCACTGGTGGATTAGGGAACAGCTCGATCGATCGAAAGCATAACCTGTTCTGTCATTTCACTCTTTTTATTAAATATTCTTTATTATAACGTCATCGGACCCCGGTCCTTATTCTGCGCCAACTCCCAGAGTTTCAAGAATTTAACAAGATGCACAGACTACCTTGAAACTCTGCATTATAATAGGTTTAACTACAACTTCAAAGTCAAATGTAATCATGTCTCTTATATACAGTATCAAGACATCTGCTGAATTATTGTTTTTCTCCCATTATCGAATGTAACTGAATCACACAGCTGTTGTTTGTGAGACTCAGACATTAACTAAATACCCCTCAGCTCTGCCCCTCCCTTTCCAAGCCTGTTGGAAGACTACGGTGGCCCGCAGGTAAGAATGTATCTTTAGGAGCTCTCATCAATACTTGGCCTGACACAATACTAGTTATTAGAAGAATTAGAAGTTATTCATAATTTAGACATAACTAAATATTGTTTCTAGAGTAGCAATGTTTCTGTTAGTCACTCTATAAAGTCATTAATATCTCACAAAACAAATGTCAAAAAATAAATAACATTTCTGAGTGAAGCTTCTAAAGAATGAAGAACACCTACATCTGTCAGTATCAGTCATCCCTCCTGTCTGCTCTCCACCTAGCAGCTATTGTTTCACCTTCCACTGTGTAATTTTAAACTATGGAGATCAGAAAGAATGCACTCAAGAGGGTCAGGATTGGTTGTTTCAAGCACAAGTGACATTATACTATTTACGATAGGGTTTTATTGGAACTCATTATTGAACAAAGCCTCTGCCAGAACAGCCACATTATAGAGATCACCCAGCTGACTGAACTCACTAGACCTCACTCACTTTTTATTTACAACGGCATCGTTTAGAAAAAAGATCTTGTGACAGATAACAGAAACCCAGGGGTCAACACATCTTGTGTAGGCAGCCTGTGCCACAAAGGACATGAACTGACTGCTATTGGCATCTTCTAAAGTCAGTCACGTGATCAAAACATTTTTAAAGGTGACTAGGCACCAACAGTGGCGTCCCTAGGCTAAAACATCCGGGGCTAAAGCCCCGGATGTTTTTTAATTAGCCCCGAATATTAATTTTCAAAAAAAAATAAAATACGTCATTCACCCAAAACAGCGGCGTCAGGCAGCAGGCGCACTTGCAGTGTGCGCCCCCCTATTATACAAGTCGTCATTTAAGTTTCTCTTTCCTATAGAACAGGTCTACACCTTGTTCTGTTATTAAACAAACTAAACAGACGTATTTTATTGATCTTATCCGTCATTTCTGTCTCTAAATGGTCGCGTTAACACTTCTCCTCTGCTCTGCGATGCGCACAGACACGTGCGCGCGCACACACAGGTGAGCACTGAGCACACAACAGCGGACAGAGAGCGTCGAAAAATATGTCGCGTGAAAAGCAGACCGCTATATCGGAGTTTTAAACGCTCCCAGGGTGTAGATGGCAACAGCAGCTCTCCTGTGAGGAGCAACCGGAGTTCTCCTCGCACCGGAGCAGCTCTCCTGGTCCAGGTGAAAGAGACAAAGTGCTCTTAAGAGTCTTCTACCAACAATGAGCTGCTGGCTTCACATATTACAAAAGTACAAAGTACACGGACATAAAACTAAGTCATTAATAAATACATGGAGAAATGTCTGTACTTTCGGGTAAATGGTTACGCCGTTAACAGGTTACGCTTGCGCATGCGCGACTCGCTCGCTTATTTGTTGGCGTTTTGCCAGAAGTCTCCCTGACGTCCTTTCTGCTGCTGCGTGTCTCAAAACAGAAAACAGATCTCAACGTTGAACATGAATTGTATCAAATCTACAACCCTGTTTTATAAAGATGTGTAGAGGAAAGCAGCTCACTGCTCCACTAATACTGATGCAACCTGATGCTCACATATCTGCACTCATTCTGTTTTGTTTGGCAACAAAATAAATAGCTTATTGTTTTCCACAATGAGCTATTTAGTAGTAACTAAATATTAGTATTTTTTTTTTGCACAGATACAACTTCCTGTTCATTGATCTAAGTGATTGCAATTAAAACATAAAAAATAAATTCTGATGGAGCAATCTGATTTACTTGAAACTTTAAGTGATTGCAATTTTCTTTATTCTGTTATTTATAAAAGCACAGATGGAATCACAAAATGAAGTTATTTACAGAAAACATTTGAGAACCACTACTTTAAGTGTTTGTGTTGGTGGAGCACTATTAGCATTATTAGCATCTTATGTCTAAATATTATGTTAAAGAGTATGTTATGTTAAATAATGTTAAAGAATATGTAAAGAATAAATACATATGAGTATGTAAAGAGCATTAAATGTACAATGTAAACACTGTACATGACAAGATGCATGGTTCATTAAACATCTCAATGTTTACTGTTGCTGAATGGTTGCTGTTGGTATGTTCAACATGATGAATGGGGCATTTTTGTGCCTGGGCTATTGAGGGAAGTTTGTGAAAATTGCTAGCCTATTTGGTATTAACTGGTAACCATGAAATGCCTCAATTCAATTCAGTCCAGAAGAGCAGGTACCTGTAGGGTATGTGGAGAGTGTTTCTATGTCTAAAAATGTCGCTGCTTCACTCTTCTGGGCTAAGCCCCAGATGTGTCAAAATCCTAGAGACGCCCCTGGGCACCAATAAAGCTAAATTGCAGCACAAAGCCAAGGCTTCTGCCATAAAGGCGACCCGTGCCACACATTTAAAACAGTATTAAGGACTCCAGCATGAAACACTTGTCAAATTGTCAGTATTTATTTTCTTCTTTTGTACAGTTCAGCTTGTGTCGGAGAGTGAATGCAACATGTTTTTCTCTGAGCTACCACCTTCTATTAACATGGATGTATGCAGGCAGAAAGTCACTCTTTTCCAGAACTGTAAAAAGGTTCATAAAGGTGATGAGTTAGGACGCCACACACTGGGATTTGACAGCAACCATCTTCCTAATTTGCAGCTAAAGACTCATTTTTGTAAATACAATATTTCTCTTAGTCAAAGCACTTAGAAAGTGTCAAGCTCTGACAGCCACCACCCGTCATCACACGGAGACGCTCCTCTTTTCAAAACAAAACAAAAAACAATTCTGTATGTTTCTATTAATCTATAAACCTTGAATAATATCGACATATCCCATACAGTATGTCTTAATCGGAAAGGGCTTCTTTAGGAATAAGCAGGGCTGTTGTCGTTGATTGTTGATTGTCTCGTCTAATGTTTATGCACCTTTCACCAAGAAAAAATCCTCGTTTGTGTAAACATTCCTGGCAAATAAACAGTTTCTGATTCTGTTGTTTTTTTGCACACAACACTGGTGCTGCAGAGGTTAAAGGTTCTGCAGCACAGGCCACACAATTGTAACACAAGAATGATCATATCAAGTATGTTCACTGTAGTTTGAGACTTTTCAAATTCTGGGTGGGTGTAAAGCATATAAAATACTGTTTAAATGGTCATTTTCCACGACCGTTTTTAAGGAATATATTGACAAAATGCAGAAATAGCTTTAAGGATAGGCCTATGTATACATTTATTATAATTATAATCAATGCACCTGGCATGGATGTGGGAAATAGAGGTGCTGAGAGGGCTGCAGCAACTATAGTGTTTGTGATGTGCTCATGTGGACGAGAGAGAAGTAGAGGGGTAGCGTGTGAGTAAATAGGCTTAAGTATATGGACTGAAGTGTAGACAAACAGCCGAATGTTACTCTCCAATTGTTTGGTTTATCAGTGAAGCGCATGAACTACTCTGCAGAATGAATTCTCTACTGTGAATGTGTCCCGCTCAGGTTTAATGCACATCGGCAGGTCCATCAAAATGTTGATCTGGTCTTGAATCACATTTCTGGTCCGCATCCAGCCGGGCCACTGCCTCTTCTTCTCCTCACGGTTCTCATACTTTAAGGACTGAAGTAACATCACGTAACTTTAACATCGTGTATTTTTCTTTTGCAATTTTTATGATTTTTATGCCGCGGTGACAAAGTGGCAAAGACTACTACATAGAATAGCAATGCGCCGTAGACACAAACAAGCTCACACACTCACACCTCAAACAAACAAGTGGCTCTTCCTCACACAAACACATCACATGGAGGCTCCTGCAGTAATTTCATTCATCGGACAGACCGATTATTTTTGTCGCCTTAAGACAGCCCTGTTTGCAGCCTTGATAAACCCCAATTTGTAATACACACACGCAATATGATAGAAAGATAAATATATACTTTCACTTTATTCAACCCCAGGAGGAAGTTTGTTTGTGGCAGCAGCAAGCAAAGTTAGAGAGTAAAATATGCCGTTTATATGACTCGTATCAGATTCGTAATATTGTCATATTCTGAATAATAGTAGAATAATATTGTGCGTTTAAACGTAGTCACTGTCTGCGACAAATCAATAAAAACCCTCCAAAAGACCCAGAACAGATATTGAAATTAGAGCCAATTATATGCCATACTCCATGCACAGCAATACACACCAGTGAAGCCCAATTCCCTGTTAGTCAACTTTGAATCACATGATTTTTCTCTTCAGCTGCTGAGCCTCAAATGATAAAGTCAATTTTTATTACTTCACAGCAATTTAACAGCTCCTTCTGTTTTCCGCGCTGGTTACCTTGACTACGCTATCACAGGGGGGAGGGGGGCTTTAAATGAAGTAAGGTCTTCTGTTGATGAATGAGAAGACGGGATGCCAAATAAACAGTAGAGTTTGTTTGTGTGTGTGTGTGTGTGTGTGTGTGTGTGTGTGTGTGTGTGTGTGTGTGTGTGTGTGTGTGTGTGTGTGTGTGTGTGTGCGCCTGTGTGTAATGAATGTGAGGATTCTTCATCAGAGGCTGTGAAAAGAGGAACAGAGTGGAAGAAGTCAATGATGTATGTGTGTATGTGTGCGTGTGCGCGTGTGTGTGTGTCTAATTCACCACATGGCGCCTTGAATGGCAGCAGCAAACATCCACACATATGCATTCCAACAATGTGTCTGACGACCGTCCATTACAGGGTTAATGAGGTGATCGACAGCCCCGGGTGCTGTCATGGCGGAGGAGACGGACAAAGTAAACTTCTGATACAAGTACACGCACAACGGTTTTGATTATTACACAGAATACACTTGTGGTACTCCCAATAGAAGGACAAGGATTTTGTAAATCCTCTCCGCTGGAATTAAGCCCTTTGGCATTTGATAGGAATGCTTCACTCGTTTTTTTTATCATTTAGGCTGGTCCCACATTTACATTTCAACATTTTAAGTACTGACAGAAGTGAAGACGTGATACATAACTCTCTTTTATCATGAAGCCCGATGTTACTGTACAATTCGTTGGTTCATCAGTAAAGTGTATGAACTACACTGCAGACTGGATTCTCTACTATCGGTGACAGAGTGATGGCTGACTCGTACGAACAGCTCCATTGCAGCTTGAATGTGCATCAGCAGGTCTGTGGTTCATCCTGTGTATGTAATTCCTCTATCCTCACTGCACTTATTAACTATGATAATACGGTCACAGGTCACATCTCTCACTCAAGCCCAGGCGCCGACTCCCTTCCTCTTCCTCTCCATGCAGCTTTCTTACTCATAGAACTGGAGTTAACGTACATCCAGGAGCTCATAGCTATTTTTTCCCCCGCTAAGGTAGAATGTCACCAGTGTAAACACGGGGAGTTTTTTTTTTTTTTTGCAACTTCAACATAGAAGATTGTGATGGTTATTGTAATTTCCGTATCTGCTGCCTTGCTCGACACAAAATGCCAAAGTAGCGAATTTTTTTTAACTGATTTGTTTTATTGGTGATGAGATTAATAACAATAACTCTTATGATAAAGGATACATTCATTTTTTATCCTTGATGAATTGAAAGTGATTTAACTGTTTGCAAGTGGATAATAAACCTGCACAGGCCGATGAACGGTTAAAATAAAATGTCATACTTATTTCACTTTCACAAGTTTAGGTTCAAGGCAAATAGTTTTTTTGATTGATTTAAATCTTTCTGTAAAAGCTACCCTTCAACCACAGTAAACAGTGATTATTGATTCCTTATCTAAACTACAATCATAGACATGAATGATGATGGATTTATCCTTTAATAATAGAACAGCAACAGAACAACAATACAACAATAGAACAGAAGTAAAGTAGGAGTGGCTATTCTCAGAAGAAGTGTGTGATACACACACACACACACACACACAGAATGTGTTTCTGTGTGTGTGTGCACACACTGGTTATATTTGTTGTCCTTTCAATGTGTTTATGGTTGTGTCATATTTGCTAAAGTGAGCTGCATTTTCCTGTGACACAGTGAGTTTTCTTCGTGTTCACTTGGTATTTCTGTGACTCTCTGACAGCTGATGTGGGAAAAGAGGGTTATAGGGTGTGTGCAAGTGGCAAACTGGAGGCCTGCAGCAATTATTGTGTCAAGGGGTGACTGCATTTTGTAGCGTCCATCTCCGGCCTGCCAGGACCAGGTGAGTGGTAAACGGCGAAAGCACTGTTTTGTTTGTAATGGTAAAATATAGTGTTGTCATGTTGAAGGCCTGAATCGAACCTTAAATGACCCTCAGAGATGAAGACCAAATGGGATGAGTACTGGGATCAAAGGACTGTTGATCTTCCTTCATTATCATATGGGGAGTCGTAAAAGAGGTTGACTTTTCAGGACGAAGGGTAATGTTTTCTTCTCCATTGACGGGAACCGGGGCTGTTCACGGGTCTCGAACAGACTAAGCCACTCTGTTTTCCTCCATGGGGGGTTTGGGGGCGGAGACCTGATTGTGTTAAAAGGGGCCTGATGACTGTGCTTCTTTGAATCTTGTGTCACAGGCTGCTATGACCAGTGACAGACTTTTCCTTCCTGCAGGAATAAACGGACTTAAGACAACTTTGATTAAGAGAGACATCATTCCTTCTTAACAGATCTATAGGAAAAACTTCCATTACATTTGGTGTCAGAAGTGGGATCGTTTGAAGCTTCGTCTAAACTCTGATGGCGTGCAGGGTAGTGGCCACTTCAGAACCAAAAAACTGGTTCTGCCCCATACCTCATTAGACAAAGAGAGAGGGGTCCTGTGCCCAACGAGTCAGATTTACTTCACAACGATCAAACAAGGAAGCAATTTTCTTCAAATCTGGTAAGAAGTTGATATTCCAAATTTAAAATTGAGTTAGAGATTACGAAGACGTAGAACTTCATAAAATAATTGATAAAACCGGAGAATTAAACAAATTCTGTTTAATGATATGGTCTCTAATGATGATAATTTGTCTTAGCCTGTTACTTAAAATGTGTGTTGATTCATAAAATAATTGTAAAATATTCCTGATTCATCAACATCCATGCAATTTTGAAATTGGAAATGGATGTGATGAAGGAAATGGATGTGATGAAGGAAAAAGGAAAAATAAGAAATAATGAGATATGGTGATGAATCTTTAGACTGTTTGCCTGTTTGAATAAAATAGTGTGTTCATAAAAGGTGTTTAAAAAATGGGGAATGATAATGCAGAATTTAGGGAAAGGAAGGTAATGTGTGTAATGATGCCTGAAGTAGATGCTAACATGACCGGAGCAGACAAAGCTTCTCGGGAATCCTTTTCTCTATTGTTGCACACAGAATGGATCCTGATCTCAGACTTATGCCCTCCACCGTATTCACACCAGCCAATCAACAGCCTGCAGACAACAAGCTGCTGAAAGCGACAGAATATTACACCAAGCTCCACGCTGTATTCAACAAACAAGCGGCCTTCAAGAACCAAAAGCCAGAGGTGAGGTCCCAGCTAATCAGGAGTGCCATCTCTGCAGCAGTAAGATTGAGCTGCATCAGCTGTGAAAAAGCTCACTTCAGACCTCATGCGGAGAAGCAAGACACAGCCGACAAGAACAAAAGACTGTGTCAAAAGAACAACAACTGCACTTGGCTCAAATAACCATGGCCCAGGCTGCTCAACGCATGACAAGAGACCAAGCTCCACGTTGGAACACAGGATTCAACAGACGTGGCAGAGGACGTGGACGTGGATACCGGCATCACAGGCAGATAGACACAAATGCTGCATCTGCTACCAGAGAGGACATTGGGCTTTTGAGTGTCCACAGTGGGACAAAACCATGTCCAGAAAGCACAAAGACATCAGGAATCTGGCTGACGTGAGGTGGGGGCATGAAGAGAGAAAGGGCGAAATTCTGTTGGAATAGCAGAGAGGAGGGGTGAGAAAGACACGCACACACACACGCAAATGAAGGAAAGCATGCTCTACTAACCGCAAACACACGCACATACACGCACATACATGCACAGATACAATCATATATTTAGAACGGGCATCAAAGTTAGTTGCAGGGACAGTTCAATCGGGAGAGACAGTGGGTGATTAGTAGTTAATGTTTATTATGCCGATAATGAGTCCATGGTTACACAGAATTTATTTGGCGCATGGACTCCGCGAGGAGATTGAGATCGCACTGTGTTTGCCCTGAGCGGCAGCAATCTGTAGATCCCCCCCGGGGAGTCCAGACACTGGTGGTGGTGGCTGAGGTTCTGCTGGAGTTGCTGGAGATGCCGATGGGGTGCTGAATCTGAGAAGGTGGATGGTGCTGGGGAGGCGGCGGGTCGCATGAGACGGCAGCAGGACGCTAGAGGCGGAGAAGGAGAACATTTAAAGGAGATAGCAGTGAGCTGATAGGATAGCGAGGAGGGCGTGACTCTGCGCTAATAGCTGGGCGCACCCGGCTGCTGAACAGCTGGTAGAGTCTGACACTTCTGACGCTCCTGACAGGGACATCCGGTATGACGTGCGTGCTGCTGGTGAGGGACGTATGAGTGAGGGCCCGCCTGGTGTGAGGGGGTTGTCTTCCTGTCTGAACTTACGCTATAGCTTCATTTCAATCGGGAGAGACAGTGGGTGATTAGTAGTTAATGTTTATTATGCCGATAATGAGTCCATGGTTACACAGAATTTATTTGGCGCATGGACTCCGCGAGGAGATTGAGATCGCACTGTGTTTGCCCTGAGCGGCAGCAATCTGTAGATCCCCCACAAGTGAGAAGGGTAACACAGTGATCTGTTCCCCCCCAAAAGGAAGTACTACTCACCAAGCTGTACTTGAATTGGCTGCGAGTTCCGCCGGTTGGTGCGGCTGCTAGGGGATGAGGCATGGAATAACATACTGCGAAGGGGTTAGGTGGATGCCGGCGATCTACCCTGCTGTGATGAATGATGTGCCGTCAGTGGCTAGGGTTGCGGTGACCTGGATTTAGAGATGTGATGGATCTAATGCTACTTTGAAACTTGACATGATTGGAATATGATGCTGTGCCATTACTAGCGATACGTGTAAAGTAGATGGCTATGACCAGGTGAGCATCTGACCCATGTGAGCGCGATTGGATGGATGTGGCGCTACTTACCGGATATACTTACCTGCTGTGATGGCTGAGGCCCCCGCCATGAGGGATGATGTAACCAGAACGCCTGGCGGGCTGCGCGCCCTGCTGTATGCATCATATGATCAACTGCTGTGACCAACTGCTGGCGGGCTGCACGCCCTGCTGTATGCATGATGTGATCAACTGCTGTGATCAACTGCGGGCAGGCTGAGCGCCGTGCTGTGATCAACTGCTGTGACCAACTGCTGTCGGGCTGTGCGCCGTGCTGTATGCGTGATGTGATCAACTGCTGTGACCAACTGCTGTCGGGCTGTGCGCCGTGCTGTATGCGTGATGTGATCAACTGCTGTGACCAACTGCTGGCGGGCTGCGCGCCGTGCTGTATGCGTGATGTGATCAACTGCTGTGACCAACTGCGGGCGGGCTGTGCGCCGTGCTGTATGCGTGATGTGATCAACTGCTGTGACCAACTGCGGGCGGGCTGTGCGCCGTGCTGTATGCGTGATGTGATCAACTGCTGTGACCAACTGCACGCCGTGCTGTATGCGTGATGTGATCAACTGCTGTGACCAACTGCTGGCGGGCTGCGCGCCGTGCTGTATACGTGATGTGATCAACTGCTGTGACCAACTGCTGGCGGGCTGTGCGCCGTGCTGTATGCGTGATATGATCAACTGCTGTGGCCAACTGCTGGCGGGCTGCGCGCCGTGCTGTATACGTGATGTGATCAACTGCTGTGACCAACTGCGGGCGGACTGTGCGCCGTGCTGTATGCGTGATGTGATCAGCTGCTGTGACCAACTGCTGGCGGGCTGTGCGCCGTGCTGTATGCGTGATGTGATCAACTGCTGTGACCAACTGCGCGCCGTGCTGTATGCGTGATGTGATCAACTGCTGTGACCAACTGCTGGCGGGCTGCGCGCCGTGCTGTATGCGTGATGTGATCAACTGCTGTGACCAACTGCTGGCGGGCTGCGCGCCGTGCTGTATGCGTGATGTGATCAACTGCTGTGACCAACTGCGGGCGGGCTGTGCGCCGTGCTGTATGCGTGATGTGATCAACTGCTGTGACCAACTGCGGGCGGGCTGTGCGCCGTGCTGTATGCGTGATGTGATCAACTGCTGTGACCAACTGCGCGCCGTGCTGTATGCGTGATGTGATCAACTGCTGTGACCAACTGCTGGCGGGCTGCGCGCCGTGCTGTATACGTGATGTGATCAACTGCTGTGACCAACTGCGGGCGGGCTGTGCGCCGTGCTGTATGCGTGATGTGATCAACTGCTGTGACCAACTGCGCGCCGTGCTGTATGCGTGATGTGATCAACTGCTGTGACCAACTGCTGGCGGGCTGCGCGCCGTGCTGTATGCGTGATGTGATCAACTGCTGTGACCAACTGCGCGCCGTGCTGTATACGTGATGTGATCAACTGCTGTGACCAACTGCTGGCGGGCTGCGCGCCGTGCTGTATGCGTGATGTGATCAACTGCTGTGACCAACTGCGGGCGGGCTGTGCGCCGTGCTGTATGCGTGATGTGATCAACTGCTGTGACCAACTGCGGGCGGGCTGTGCGCCGTGCTGTATGCGTGATGTGATCAACTGCTGTGACCAACTGCGCGCCGTGCTGTATACGTGATGTGATCAACTGCTGTGACCAACTGCTGGCGGGCTGTGCGCCGTGCTGTATGCGTGATGTGATCAACTGCTGTGACCAACTGCGCGCCGTGCTGTATACGTGATGTGATCAACTGCTGTGACCAACTGCTGGTGGGCTGCGCGCCCTGCTGAATGCGTGATGTGATCAGCTTGTTGTGACCAACTGTGGTGGGCTGCGCGCCCTGCTGTGTGCATGTGTGACTGACTGCTGGCCTCTTGTGTCTTCTCTTTCATTTGTCTTTTTCTTCCTGGCCGACGGCTGGCGGGTTGCGCGCCCTGCTGTATGCATGATGTGACCAGCACGGCTGGCGGCTGCGCGCCCTGCTTGTATGAATGATAAAGCCGGCAACGGCTAACGGGCTGTGTGCCCTTCTTGGATGAATGGTGTAGCCAGCGAGACTTCTTTCTCTTCTACTTGGGTGAATGGTGTAGCCGGCATTGCTTCTTTCCTTCTTTCTCTTCTTCTCGTTCTTCTGCTTGGATGAATGGTGTAGCCGGCATTGCTTCTTTCCCTCTTTCTCTTCTTCTCGTTCTTCTGCTTGGATGAATGGTGTAGCCAGCAATGCTTCTTTCTTTCTCTTCTCCCTCATCTCTTTCTTCTGCTTGGATAAATGATGACTAAGTGTCCCGCTTGTGATGACTGATGTACCATGAATGACGTGAACTCCCATTTAATACCATACGTGACCGCCTGCTCATGCATCCCTGCATGGAAGACGAGGCCGTGCTGATCCTACGGACTTGTTTGGGTCGATGATAGCCTTATTATTAAGTGCTGCTGGAGAAAGAAGGGGAAAAGTGACGGCCCTCGACCACCGACCACCAGTTATATGCAATAGCTTAACGGCTGTTAAGGTTTGGCAGGTTAATTGTATTGCGCATTTCGACAATGAGGCGATTCGAAGTGCTTCGCGGGAAATCGTTAGGGCATCGAAACATGATGCAGGAGAGACGAGATTTACGCATGATTAAGAACATCATTAAAACATAAGGGGGTCGAAAGCGGGAATATAATGCCGGTTGCAGTTTAGGAATTAGAATGCAGTAGTGGGGTGCAGAAATGGTTAATGTCCTTGAATCTGGTGCAATTAACAGGCAACCGCAAACGCAAAAGTCTTTGATCTGGATTTAGCGGCTGAGGTTCCCGGCAGACCTGCTGCTCCCGGAGACCTTGTTCCCGGCGTGTGGAACATATTAGGCTCGTCGAGATGAACCAGTTCTGGTTGTTAATACGAAATCGTATTTATACAAACGTACGTCCAACCAGTCGAAATGTATTTCGCAGGCAGACATGAGAGAACAAGGATGCAGCTACCACGCACGTTTCTACGTAAATATATATATTACAAACACATGTGATTAAATCCAAACGTGATCTGTCACCTACAAGTAGACAAAAGTTCAGAACTAGCCGGAAGTAATTTTCTCTGTGACTTCCTGTGGAAACTTTGAAGGCAGCCTAAACTGTCCGACTTGATCGCGGTTTTTGACAACGCCTCCTGCAGCGGCCGCTGCTCTCGTTTGGATCCGAGGCGGGGCGCAGCTCTAACGAACGAGCCTATTGTTAGGGATCTTTGAGCTCCGATGATGGCTGAGGCATCGGCGCACGTAGCAAATGGCTGAGGAAGGAAGGATTGGGGCACCTGGCGTTAAGCTGGATTCCTGGCAGCCGACCTCTAATATACTGGGCCAACGGATGCCAACGCTGTTGCACGCATGTGATTCCGCTGAACGATGCCAATGCTGCTGCGGTGTATGCGCTTCCGCAAACGATGCCCTGCGCTGCTGCGACATATGCAATCTGCTAACAATTGAGTAATGCTGCTGCATTGAATGCGATATCGCAATAGAACCACGCGGACTATGATGCTAATTCTGCGTTTATGATAGACTAGATTGGATCGCCCTGCTACGGAGTTAAATGCCGGTGAGTAATAGTTAGCTGGGCTAATGAGCCGTCAGAATCCCACTCACATGGGAGAGCACCACGTGCGCCAGGCTATTTGGGTGAAGAGCCTGCAAGACATGACTCCATGATGTTGCGCGATGAGAACCATGGCCACACGCTAATGTGACTGTGAATGGGTACTTGTCAGGATATGATAGGGTATAATATTAAAACTTTGATGATCTGGATGATTGTGGCCGAAAGTCGCTATGACTGGAAATGGGCCCTGTGGTGGAAATTAATCATAAGTGCTTAATTCTTAAATGTGTAGCTGAACTCTGAGAGGAGAGTCGGTTCATCTTGACCCTGATTCTGATCTTGATGTAGCACTTTACTGTATTTGCAGAAAGCTAGGACCAGATACTAGGTTCGGAGGAGCAGTTTAAAACTAGTTAAAATCAGAAGTAACAGACCACAGACCAAGGAGTATGGTTGAACGGCTGATTGATTTATGTAGAAAATATAGACATACACATCTGTACCGTAACACGTTACCTCACAGATAAAGACAGTGGAATTGTGCAATTAAATCCCTTGAAAACATCCAAAATAAATACCAAAATCTCAGAAAATAAATATGTCTCTGTTTTATCTCACTTTGGTTTGATTTAAACCTATTTGAGATCAAGATAAATAATTCTACTTTAATTCTTTTAAGTTGTTATTTAGTTTCTCTTGTCTCTTTTAGTTGACTAAGTTCTCATTCTATCATATTTTGACCTATTTAACCGTTTAGTCCTAACTTCTCATTAATTTACTTAACCAGTAAATTAAGTTCAGACTTTACAGTAAGACAATCCCATTTGCATTGCCAGTTTGGCACAAAATCAATGAAAAATAACAAACAACTTAATATAGAAACAAAATCCAAAACTCTCACACAATGGCATACAGTATATGATTATTAATGCAATTTCACAAGTAAATAGTCCTTTTGCAAAGTCTTTTGCTCTCCAAATTAATTCCACTGCGTGTTGCAGCAAAATATTGAAAGTCCCAGTCCTACCACGACTCAGGTGTGTGAATCAGTGTGTCCTTATCCAAGGAGTGTAGTTCCGTCTGGCAGAAGCAACGGTGTCCAACTCAATTTCTCGTCTATGGGTGGCTCGCCATCTTCTTTTCCCGGCTTCCGGTGTATAAACACCAAGCGATCATCTCAACTACAAAACCTGGCCTCTTCCAGCAACAGCAACAGGAAGATACAATCGTCCACGTACGGAACATTAAAGTTTACACTCTTCAAAAGTATTTATGAACTAATTAGCTTGTCTCTTTACTCGTTTGCGACCTCTCTTTCGCTCATCTCCCGCGATCTCGCTGTTTAGTCCCTCCCTCTCTCTCTCTCACACACCAGCAAGCGGCGCTGCAGCAACGTCGGGTGCTGTATTCCTTAAAGCAACAGTACACAAAGTAAACAGGTAAAACCAACAGTGTAAACCACTATTCTGAGAGTTATTGTTTAACCTTTTATTTGTTTACGGTTCTATTAACCTGGGTTACATTGACACGGTCTGAACTGCGCCATCCGGGTGGACGGTAACGGGTGGATCTCTGTAGGTTTGGGATCTTTTCGTTGTTTCCTTCTTCCCTCAGGCTCCTGACTCTCAGGGCCGCAGCCACGCAACACCCTCCAGACAGGCATCAGGCTTGTCTGGTGGGAAGAAGGACACCGCCAGGGGGAACAGGGGGAGGATGGGGGGGGGGGGGGGGGGGGGGGGAGTTGATATATAAACTCATGTTGAACTATTTTCCTGGGTTGGACCTTCAACCCATCTGTGGTGGAAGCTCTGTCCATCACTTGAATTATTCCGAGTTCCTGTTTAAAAATGTTTAAAAGGCATTTGAGTGTTTCGCATGCCTTAGTTTTCTCTACGGGAGATTGATGAGATTAGTTCATCCATTATGGACCCGACCCACGGGAATACGCCGACGCACAATGAAGAGAGTTGCCGAGTGCCGACTGAGCCTGCTTATGTTGTTTGTGGTGAGGTCAGCAATGACCAGCACTTTGCTTGGATGAGGCCGCGTGATCCTGCTTGAGAAATTCGGGGGCTGCCCTGGTATGGATAACTTCCGGTTGATGGCAAACGTAACTTTGTCGTGGAGTACTTCTTTAGCGTGATTTAAGAATTCTACCTCGGACATAAGACTTCGGAGTGCTCCAGTCTCGAACGCTGAACTGGTACTAGCCGGGCATAAATTGTGCCTAGAAATTGAAATGCTATTTGAGCGCGTTGCTTTTTTTTTTTTTTTTTTTTCTCTTTTTCTTTTTTAAGAATCCGTGATGAAGCTCTGTGAGTCTAAACGCTGAAAGACGCAGAATATTTAAATGTGTTCTGGCTGCGTGCTATAATATCCCTGCTTGAAGCTGGCCTTGTAGATGGCCTTATAGGAGAGGTTATTGAGGCCCGCCTCAATAACGGACTTACGGTAATATTTCCAAAGTTGAACAGGGAAATGTCAGAGATGAAACAAGGTTACGGTTCAGACGCGCCTAGACTACTGACGCCAGTCTGACCATGTTTATATAACAGAGAAGGAGGTCCGGGTGCGACGTGCGGATTAATGATATCCTTGGTTAATATACGCTTGAAATGAATGAATGCCGAGGCCGCTTGGCACGAGAGCCGGCCGCGGTGAAAGCCGTTGCGGCGGAAGCTTCCGGATAGGCGTGCATGAATGGTTGCTGGATTTTAGCTGGAGACTGCGAGTGCCGATCGGGTTGTTACGGAGTACCTGGTGAGTTTCCCGCGGTGGAACGAGTGGAAGAAGATGCTTTCTCCTCCGCTGGTGAACTGGACGTTGCTTGCTCCAAAGCGAGGCTGGGGAAGGTAATGTGGACGTTTGCCACATCGCGTCGGTTCATCAGCGCGCAGACGATGCTGATGGAGAAGGTGGAGAACGCAACGTGGATCGTGCGTAACGGCAGCGTGAAGTCGCATGAGACGGCAGCAGGACGCTAGAGGCGGAGAAGGAGAACATTTAAAGGAGATAGCAGTGAGCTGATAGGATAGCGAGGAGGGCGTGACTCTGCGCTAATGGCTGGGCGCACCCGGCTGCTGAACAGCTGGTAGAGTCTGACACTTCTGACGCTCCTGACAGGGACATCCGGTATGACGTGCGTGCTGCTGGTGAGGGACGTATGAGTGAGGGCCCGCCTGGTGTGAGGGGGTTGTCTTCCTGTCTGAACTTACGCTATAGCTTCATAATGTATATATATAAAATACCACTGAGCCTTTTAAAAATTACCATAAACTATTTTGATAGTAGGGGGATTTTAAGGTGTTTTTTTTTTTCTTGTAGATTCAGGAACCACAAACTTAGATTTGTGTGTGACGGCCCTCTGACTGTTATAGGTAACCTGGGCAAGATCCTCTGCTTCTCCCCAGGTCTCTCCTCTCAGGTGGTTCCGGATGGGCGGAGCTGCCCAATCAAGCTTCTCCCCAGGTCTCTCCTCTCAGGTGGTTCCGGATGGGCGGAGCTGGCCAATCAACCCCAATCAGAGGGTGGCAGATAAAAGGCTCACCAGTCTGCCCATGGGGGCCCCCTCTCCAGACCCATGATTGTTAGTCAACCTTTGTGTCTGTTAATAAATCATGGTTACTGTTTAGTTTAAACCTTGGTGTGTCTCCATATTTGTTACGACCAAGAGCCGGGCCGTGACAGTGGAACAAAATGTTTTGTCTCACCCTAAACTTAGTGGACAATATGTCTATTTTGTAGGAACCTTAGGGTTGACGTTAAAAGATTTTATTTACGGTTCGACTCACGTATGTTTTTTTTTAAGAAAAGGACTAAGCATGAATTTTTTTGGTGCTCAGGCATCTTTTCTGTAAGTTTTTTCAGCAGAGACTTGAAGCTGAAGTATGGTAATCAGTTTGATTTCCACACCTGAAAGGTTTAAAAGTCGTACGCACTTCCATCCAACATGACCATGGTCCACGATAGCCCATCACACTTTGATGTGTGTATCAGAGGCTTATCCTTGTTCCAGTAGGAAGACACCTGGAACATTACTGTTCTCTGGTCATTTCCCATCTTGCAGAAGTAATGAGCTCCACACACATGCAGTGTACAGCATAAGTTTCCTTGGGAAAATATGCAACATATGAATACATTTGTTTTAGGATTTTAATTATATTCTCCAATGTTCTACTATGTGTGGTCTAATTGGAGATGTACAGTTTTCTGTCATCCTCACAGACCCTGGAAACAGCTGCTTAAAGTGGACTCCTCCTACCCACACGTCTCCTTGTTCAGGTGTCAGACTGATCAATGGAGTGACTTGGGATATTTTGTGCTGAAATTTCAGTCTATCACAGATTGGAAAACAACAGGTGATTTGCAGGTGATGTATTCACCGCGCACAGGTATCACAAGAAATTATTCTATACTTCTATTCTGCACATCTGCCTTACGCTCTGTGTATTTGTTATGATGATCCACACACTGTCTCATTTCTTGCTGACGCCTGCAGTCTCCCCCACCCTTACAGGAAGTTCCCTCTTCCCTCTGGGCGACGGATAAATATGACGTAGGACTCATCATAAATGCACAACCTGTGGTCATCACACCTAAATTCTTGTTTCGGCTTTGCAAAACATCACTAAGCTATTGATGGCATAACTCCTGTGTTAACTTTCTTTTGCAGGCAGGCGTAATCATCCCCTGCAATAGCTCACCTGTCAGTACTTACATTTTTCCTTTGAGGAAGATCAGAGATAACGGAGCACCAAAAGAGTGGGGGTTTGTCAAGGACTTACAGGCAGTTAATGCAGAAGTCCATTTGTAAGTCACTGTTTCCAAATCCGTACACCATAATTTTTTTAATCTCAAGTATCATTGGATGCAACATGTGTTGTTGTTGTTGTTTTTTCGGCAATTTTGATTTGCTTTGGTTTTGACAGTGGACTGTGTGCATCTGCTCGCCTCATTGGGGCTGTTGTGAGATGGCTTGGAGGCTCTTGTGTTGACTCAAGGCACTTCCTGGGTGTCATATGTTAATTACCCTTTGATTGCCTCCCCCTCACAGAAACAGTGGGAGACAGGGTACAGTGACCCCTGTAACACACAGGGCAGCAGAGGGACATTAGGCCAGCCTGTCTAAACTACAGTTTGTTTCACAGAATGTCCATTTCCTAGGTCACGATATTTCCGGTAAAGGCAAAACACTCCCGTCTACACGCATTGCCTCAATTGTGACGCTTCCAAAACCTCAAACAAAGAAACAAATGATGTCATTGTTGGGCATGTGTTCTTACTCTTGTTCATTTATTCCAAATTACTCTAAGCTTGGACAACCTCTGTCCGCATTGATACATGGTAAAAATCGTATTGCTCATGACAAAATTCAGTGGCTCCCTGCAGCCTCAGAAACTTTCACAGTCATGAAATGCGCCTTACAGGCTCCACCCACTTTGGGTCTGCCTGATCCTCACAGACCGTTCATTCAAAACGGTTAATGAACGTTCTGGCTGTGTGACATCGGTTCTCTTACAGTCTCATGGCGATAAATTGCGACCGGTTGCATATTTCTCCGCAAAACTCGATCCTGTCATTGCAGGTTTACCACATTTTCTCCGCGCAGTGGCAGATGCAGAGAAGGCTCTCATGGCCTCTCGTGACATAGTGGGTTATGCTCCACTAACTTTACTAGTTCCACATTCGGTTTCGTTGATTCTCCTCGAACAGGAATCGTCTAACCTTTCCGCAGCACGTTGCCTGCGTTATCACACGTGTTTCTTTGACATGCTGAATGTTGCGGTTAAACGCTGCAATGTTTTTAACCCTAAATTTCTTTTTCCAGAACCTGAGGATGGCGGAACTGTTTTGCAGAACTCCAAGTTCTGTGAACTCCTCGTCTGGACCTCTCTGATATTCATTTGTCTAACCTTGATTTTATTCTTTAGGTGGATGAGTCCAAATCACGTGTTCTGTCTATGGGAGCTGATCATATTGGTTTTGTTGTTAATTCAGATTGGGCCACTTTTGTATATGATTCTCTTCCTCACCATTTCTCTGCACGGGCAGTTGAATTGGTCGTTTTAGATTTCTCAGATCTTGTGGGAGGTCTTGTCTCCTTAAATGTTTTTTCTTCTCAATGTGCTGGGTTTGTCGCATGGTTAGAACACCTTGCGACAAAGGGGTGGAATGGTTGTCTAATGGATAACAAATTGATTCACTAAAGATTTTCTCAACAGGTTCCACAGTTTGAACATATGCTGAAGGTAAAAGTACTGTTAAGTATAGCAGACATATGGTCTGAGTGAGTTGAGTTCCTCTTGCCTCTAACTCTACTGCTTGGATTGTCAGAAGACCTGCAAGATTTTAATAGATGAATTAAGTCAAACAGAGCAATGGACAGTTTTGTTTTTCAATCCAGTTGTGTCCTTTTGCCTTACAACATTGTATAAAAAACCACTGCCACTGTGAAACTAACGATCATCCCTGATAACAAAAGGTTTGTGGTTATGTAAATTGGCTAAGTGTTGTAAAGACACAGCTCTCCCCCAAGGCTCAGCTCACTGCTTTGATGCACATCAGGATGAGAGGACAAACATGCAGCAACTTTGGTCCATTCAAAATCTTTTTTGCACTCTACATTGGTGTGGGAAGTCCGAGGGAACGTCCTCCCTCAACAACGATACATGAAATGCAATGTTGACCTACTGCATTAATATCTCTATCCAGTGTCAGAAAACAGGTAGCACCAGCTGTACCGACTCCAGTTTCCAAGCCACTCCATTCACTGATTTGGTGATTTGGGGGTAGTGAAAGACTTCAAGAAGGAAGAACTGGAAAGCGAAGCGATGGCAAGGCCCATTTCCAGATCTTGTTGGTGACCCACACAGCAGCTAAGATGGCAGAACGAGCCACCTGGGAACGAGCGACCCACTGCAAACACGTCCCAGCTCCAGCTGAACCAACTGACACCGAGTGACGGACTTGTACAAGTTCTGTGTCACCAACTCAACTGCCAAAGACGGGTCCAGAAGCAGACCAGTGCTGGTCAGCGCACCAGGTTCAAGACCGCACTAATTCACGATGGTCTTGCCCGTGGTATCCGTGAGGCTGCCAAGGTCCTGGACAAGCGGCAAGCCCCACACCGTGCCCTGCAAGGTGACTGGCCGCTGTGGCTCCGTGCTGGTGCGTCTCATCCCTGCATTCCGTGGTGCTGGCATCGTGTCCGGCCCCGTGACCAAGAAGCTACAAGTAGCTGAGTAGCTGCACTTCCGAACGAAGCCACAGGTCCTGCGCTCTAGCATAGAGTTCCTGTGCAGCGAGGTGATGCACTTTCTGGGTGTCCCCACCACCAGAGCTGCCTCCGTTGTGACCTCCGACAACTCTGGCCGATACTCCTAACAGGCCCAGTAAGCTATCTGCAGGTGGAACCTGATGAAGCTGGCGGAGGCTTTTGCTCTAGAGCTGCCATCGGACCGGTCTGAGTCCGGTATGGACGAGTACATGGATCTGTGTAACGGCTTCTACCTGGACAACATGATGAAGTTAAACAGAACTGTTCACACAAACCAGTTGGTTGACTGTTTCATCATCTCATCATCATGCCTGAAATGAATCGACCGTGAAATCCTTTCCGTCTCTTTTGTGGCACACGGCTGAGCATATGTTTGATGTTTATTGTAGCATGTGCAGTTATTTTGCTTTTGCTTTTGTACATTTCCAACATAAAACTAGACTTCCCAACGCGACTGACCGACTTGTTGAACAAAACAACTGCATCACTAGCTCCACCACACGATACTCTGACTAGAACTTAGGAATGACCTCGATAATGACACCACCGCACTCAGTATAATAACAACAACCAACCAAACATAACCGTACGAATAAAAACTACTTAGACCCTTGTAAATATTTTGCATGTCCGAAGGGACCTGAAGTTTTGGGATGGGCTCTGATTTATGTCTGTTATGCAGTCATCACTGGAAAGGGTCCACTGTGTGTCTCTTGGTACTATGCAGTGTGGCAGACGGGACATAATAATTGGGGCTACAGGGTTCCGCAGGATACCACAGGACTAACTGAACGCATCTCTTTGGTAAAAGTAAATTCAACTTCCCCAGTAGTCTTGCTTACGTTAAGGGATGCTAAGATATCTGACAGTGGTTATTATATTGTATATGCTTATGTAGAGGACACCGATCCATGCGGCGCGTTTTACATTGATGTAGTGGAAACGGGTAAAACTAAGCTGATCGCACAGACACAGATAGTCCAACAACTTAAACACATCGCTCCATGGGTGCAATATGCTGATAATGAAGGGCCCCTAAGCACCAAAGTTTGGATGGCGACAATAAGTAAATTCACAAAGACACCGGCTATAATGAATTGTGTTTTGTTTGTTCCCTTTTCCCACCCTTGCATGAACAGACGACTCCTGTCAAACCTAAGTCACAGCGACACAGGCACTCTGTGCCTTCACAGACCTTATTATGACAGATAACACTCAGAAGCGATTTGTAGCAGACGGATCACTACCAGAACCATGTTCTGCCTGGGCTAATGCAACTATTAGATCTCCTAATGGCACTGCACTCAGTTCTAAGAATGGCGAGGTATTCGACGCTATAGGACAGTTCCACCACTCTGCGGTAAAACAGCTATCTCATCCACTTTGTTTTTATCGCAGAAGACAGACTAAAAGTAGGTATTTAGGGACAACCACTGGGTGTGTTGTGACCCATAATGCAACATGTAGTCACGCTCCGTTCAATATTAGCGAATGTTTAGTGTCACTGAAACCAGGTAGAGCCAATGCAAGTTTAAATACTTAATTCACTGGCCAGTTGATTTCAGGAAGTCTCACACGGCATGATTGGCTGTGTGGAGATTACTGGTTCCAGGTGCTAACTCCAGCATGGGCGGGAACCTGTGCTCTGGTTTACCTATTACCCTTCTTTTTACTGTGTATTTGTGTTTGTATATGCTGTGTTATTCCTTGGTGAAACACTGGGCGTCACAGCTCATTTCCATACAGATGGTGAAGTACACACGACTCTCAGACTCAAGTGACATACGACTCGACACGACTGATTTATGTTTTAGTCCAGATTACTACGACGACTCTAAGGACATTGACGAGGTCTCATCCTCTGACGACGAATCTCCTGTGTAAAACAAAAGGGTTTTATGTATGCTTATAGAACACCAAGAAATACCTCTCTTTGAAACTGTTTTTTTTTAAAGTATTTTAAACCATAAATGAATTTGTACCTTATAGGATTCCGTAATATGATGTACAAGCTATATTTTTGCATACTGTGTGATTAGGATGTAATCAAAAGAGTGGAATGTAATGGTAAAATATAGTGTTGTCATGTTGAAGGCCTGAATCGAACCTTAAATGACCCTCAGAGATGAAGACCAAATGGGATGAGTACTGGGATCAAAGGACTGTTGATCTTCCTTCATTATCATATGGGGAGTCGTAAAAGAGGTTGACTTTTCAGGACGAAGGGTAATGTTTTCTTCTCCAATGACGGGAACCGGGGCTGTTCACGGGTCTCGAACAGACTAAGCCACTCTGTTTTCCTCCATGGGGGGTTTGGGGGCGGAGACCTGATTGTGTTAAAAGGGGCCTGATGACTGTGCTTCTTTGAATCTTGTGTCACAGGCTGCTATGACCAGTGACAGACTTTTCCTTCCTGCAGGAATAAACGGACTTAAGACAACTTTGATTAAGAGAGACATCATTCCTTCTTAACAGATCTATAGGAAAAACTTCCATTACATGTTTTAGCCAATTGCACGGAAATTACATTCAGCTCCAGCCAGCTGACAGATCAGATTTAAGCCCTGGACCTTCCTGCTTTGAGGGGACCGTACTAACCACAGAGTCACTGTGTGTACTGCGGCAATGAATATTTCACAGTTATATAAGAGTTGGACCCAGCCAACCACTTACTTAACAGAGAAACTATTATAAAAAGTTAGGCATTAATAATGAAAGAAAATCTATTTTTCATCATGATAGATATATACAATACTATATGGGCCTTTTTATAAATGAACTCATATGGTGAGCTGACAGTTTAACGTAAGAGAAAGCCAGCGGCCTCTCAAGATTCTCCTGTTTGTACAAAATTATCTAAAACGACAAGGATGAAATTAAGTTTGGCAAACGCCTGTTTCAATGCAGTTAAAGCCACGGTTTGTAGGATGTCAATGTGATAGATTCATCTTTCAAATTACAATTCAATTTGTAGAAGAAAAAGACAATCCTGGGGAACAATTTCTCTTTTTGTTTCTGGTACTGTGGGTAAAGCTCTGTGCATTGAGGTGCGCCTCAGGGGGCTTTTTGATGCTTTGATGTTGTTTTTTGGAAGGAACTCACACTGAACCGTGTCATCTGTGTACTGCTACACCCCGGAAATCAATACATTCTCCAAGAGACTGTGAATTCTGTGTTTGTTTGTTGAGCGACATTGATGATATCATTAGAAGTAAACTTTGAAGGCTAATAGAAACTTCACACCCTTTGCAAAAACATCCTGTTCTGTTTTTTTCTCTCTGAAGTTTATCTTTCACTGTCAGCTACAATTTGAATCTGGCAACCTCCCGAGTCCTCACGGTATGGAGGTCGACGGTCTTCTTCTGTTTGCATGGCTAAACTCGTCCCACATGTCACCATCACGCAACATTGTGTAGCCTGTCAGCCAGCTCCAATGAAACCCCCATTCAACTTAACATTAACATCAAATAACATCCATTTGATGGGCCTTTACATACTCCGAGAAGCTGAAATGTCTCAGAGGTTTGATGTGTCAGCTGTGAAACAAGCAGACACAACTTCAGACTAAAGGAAAAACAATTGTTGTCTTTTTTTATTTGCCACACCCAGATAATTAAAATGCACCATATTTATATTCAGTATTTTTCCCACATTGAAAAGCTTTCTTAAGATTTGCTTGACAGTTCATAACTAGGATGGAAGCAGACCATTCTTAATAATTATCAAAGGAATAGAGACCGACCAGGAGACATGGCAATACAATGAGAAAGAAGCAGATTACTTTTGGTTCTTCCTGTGGCCCACCCGTGATTTTCTGATTTGACTTTACTCTTTCTGTCAGCATATAAAGGTATAAGGTTTACATATATGTTTACAGACAGTTTTCTTGTATTGGATGGCGCAGACTCTGCCTCAGAGTTTGTACTTACCAAAAAACACAAATGTTGACCTATTCACCTCTGAAATCCTTGTTCTGCAATTACTGGAGAGGTCTGCGCTTACAAACCCATTAGTTTGACATGGGTGATGGAACTCAATTACATACTCCCTGAGGGGTCTTCCTTCATTCCCTCCCACCCCCTCTGTTTTGTATACCCTCTCTTCTGGTTTCCATCTGGTCCTCTTCATTTCCTTGTCTCCCTACCTCTCATTTTCTGTCCAGTGACTCCAAGGTCTGGGCTCATTTAACCTTTATGGGAATGACTCCATTAAATGTGAGGCTTTAACTGCAGAGTTGAATTGAAGCTAACAGAATTCAGACTGGGGTTAGCCATTACCATTTCAACTTGTACAATGTCGTTAACATGGGTTAAAATTTAGATTTGTTAGGAGGCGGAGCTCTGGGACTTGGAGTCTGGAAGCCTTGGATGGCATATGAAAGAAAGATGAACTGGGAGAACAAGACTCCTGAAAGTGTTGTGGGTGATCCGCTAGAGAGAAGTCCACACACACACACACACACACACACACACACACACACACACACACACACACACACACACACACACACACACACACACACACACACACTCATACATAACGCAGACGACAGGGTATGGGACTGCCTCCAATGGTGACATGGTGGGCGTATGAGTCTGCAAGTCACACCTACAGTCTAAGCATTACACTCGTTGTATATTTGATCCTTCACAGTTCATTTAGTTTGTATGTCCTCTGGAATTTGGGAGAATAATGCAACGAACAGCGCATCAAATATAAACGCCTCTGTACACGCTCGTAGCTCGCTCACCATCTGCGGAGGCTCGCAGTACGGGGCCAAGTGCAAACTGTTTAAACAACACTTAAAAGACAATAAGTTCGCCTTCAGTTAGCCTTTAACTTCAGTCATTATCCAAGTAGGTTTTTGCTTAAAGCAGGAGGCTAAGCATTATAATTAGTATCTGGATATGTCTCATCATACTTTATAGTACACTGACATGACTTATGTAGTATAAAATCTAGGAAGATTGCAGCTGACCCCTCTCACCCTGGACATATCCTGTTCGAGTCCCTCCCCTCTGGCAGGAGGCTGAGGTCCATCAGGACCAAGACCTCACGCCACACAAACAGTTTCTTCCCGTCAGCAGTCGGGCTCATCAATGGGGCTCGGGTCCCCCACTGACTGTCTCTGTCACCCCCAGCTATTTTAATTTTTAATTTTTAATTTTAACTCTTAATTTTTATTTTTATTTTTATTTTCTCTTCTTTATTTTTATTTCTCTTTACCATTCACTCCTCTGCACACCGCATACTTAAACACTCGTCACTTTAACATACACTTTAACTTAAATACACATGTCACTTTAACGTACATTCACATTAACGTATCTGTTGACTGAGCACTTGCTTATCTTACACATATTTTAATACCAATTGCACTGTTGTTTTCGTTGATTGTTGATTGTTGTTTGTCTCGTCTTACGTCCCATGTCCATGTCCAATGTATGCACCTTCCGCCTCAAAAAATTCCTCGTTTGTGTGAAAACATTCCTGGCTAATAAACGGTTTCTGATTCTGATTCTGATTCTGAAAAGAGGGTAAAAGGCTGAGACAGTCTTAAGATTAGTTAACACCACTGCCTCGGGGAGGATTTTCTTTTTCTTAACTGGATACATTGGCTCTTTTCTCTTGTTTCACTTTGTCTCAGTAATATCCAATCTGTGCAAGATGGATAAAATGTAAAAAACGGAGGGGGGGGGGGGGGGGGGAGATCAGATAACATAGGAACAGATGTTGATGAGGGAAGATCACAGAGTAAGGACTATAAACAAGAGAATGAAGAAGCATGGAAAATGATGAGTGAATTTCCAAGTGGGAAGGCTAGAAAGTCTGATTTCATTTTTATATGGGGGTTCAAGAAGTCTAACAATACAGCAAGGAATCTCTGTCTGTGTGTGCTTCGCATATCTCAAGGACCACTCATCTATTTCACACTTGGCAGCCAGTACTACTTGCGTTACTTGGGTGAGTTTGGAAATAATGAATAATAATGGTGCAGTGCAGTGGTGCCGTTTCGCGTTCTGTGTGAAAGACCCTTAACTGGGAAAGTCGGTATTGGCAGTAGAAGAAAATTTTCTAAAGTAAAACTATTAATATTGCTCACTAAAAGTCCTGCATTCAAATGTTCAGGCATTATAAGCACAATGTACTTCAATTCACTTAATGTCTGTCTCTGAACTCGCACTCTCTCATTCCTCATTCAAAGAAATTAAGGGAAAAGCTTGAGTTAGTAACCAAATTGAAAATAACTTGCTCTTTAGACTTGTTAAAATAAGCACTGCCTTTAAACGCATGACTGAGAACAAACGAGAGGCTGAAATAGGCAGAAACAAAAGGGATAAGTGATAACGATGCGAGTCCCAAAGTTCTGCTTCCTCAGTAATCTTGTAAACTGTCTTTACTAGTTAATCACCTTGCCTCTGGAAAAGCTGCAATCCAGGCTATGAAAGTTGGAACAACTGGAGCTGGAAAGCTGTCGTCCTTCTGGTTAGTCCGGACTGGGTGCTGATGTTGTAGCTGCTGGAAACCAAGGTGCATTATGGGAAACACTGTTGCGTTGTAATCTTATCTCCGTTTCACCTTGTTTCTAGTCTTTGAAGTAGTAGTTACACAGTCTGTCAAAGATTAATTCCCATGTTGTATTTTGTGTATTTTAATAAAAGCAGCAGGAGGGGCGGGCCTTCAGGGGCTTTTTGCAGAGTTGAGCACGTTGTCCACAGCGGGCCTTTACAGGTCGCGGCTCATTGACTGCAGTTTGTTTTTGCAGCTGAATGCTGGATACACCAAAGTTACAACCAAACTCTCATTCGCTTCAAGTCTAGCAAACCGCTTGCTTCCATTAATAGGACGCTCCCTTATCAGACCAATTCCTTAGAGTTGGCCATTTTTTTTAAACATTTTCTGTGGTTACCAGGAAGCTCTATTCAGCCAAGCAGAGGTGAGAGCAGTGCATGCATCAGTATCATATACACATGCTACAAGTGCAAACATAAAACTGATATGACTGTAATGGGAAACAGCTGCCCTCCAGGGAAATTATATTGTCAGAAGAAAATCTGTGTTGAAAGGGACTGTGAAGGGAAGGAGAAGGGTGTTGTGCAGTGTGATATTGCCGATACCAGAAGTATCAACACTGGAGGAGAAAAGAGGAAAGATTAAGATGAAGATAGTTGGAGTAAAAGACTGTGACAGAAGCTACTGTAAGTGGCAACAGAGTGGAAACAGAAGCTGATAGTTTTTGTGAGAAAGGACAAGGTGTGTTGTCAGCCAGGAGATATAATAAGAGGAGGAGGATATGAAAAGACTGAAAGGCAGAGTGAGTTGCTGGCTAATGTAGTTGGCATTTCACTCAAAGCATTACTCAAAAAAAGGTGATAAAGGTCCCTTTTTCAGTATCATCATTTTGTGAAAACCACGTAGTTTCAGTTTAGTTTTAATTTTCAGTTTTTCATGTTTAACTGACCATATCATTGTTAATTCAATGAATCCAGTGACAACGGTAGATGTTTATAGCTTTACTTGAAGCCAACAACAACAACAACGGTTACATGACATCTGTTCCTCTAGAACCTAACTGAACGTGCGCATGCGCACTAAACTGAATACTTAACAATCATTAGTTTAGCAAATGTAACACTTCTAATTTACTTTTATTTTGACATTTTATAGCCTAGTGCGCCTATTTCTATCGCATTTTAGGAAAGATATTCCGCTAAGCCCACTGGGCCTAAGTAAAAAAACGTATTTAACGTACTTTTCAAATGTTTTTTTTAGCTTAAATCTTGGCTTCAGTTCAGAACAGTATCCTATACAAATTAACCAACACAAGCTTGACGTGAAGGTCTAACAACTTCACATTCATCATCACACTTACGTCTGCCAAGGCCACACAATCAGCCACATCTGTTTAAATAATAGATCATGTGAGAGATGTTTAATGAAAGGGGATTCACACGTTGCATCCAAATACGCATAAATGTAGTCAACCATGCAGACTGATGGGAGTCATCATTTTATGGGAGCACGTGAAATATTTAGGGGTTTGTATACATATTTCACATGAGGGGATACAAAAATAA
Organism: Myoxocephalus aenaeus; assembly: GCA_038501785.1. Taxonomy (NCBI): domain Eukaryota; kingdom Metazoa; phylum Chordata; class Actinopteri; order Perciformes; family Cottidae; genus Myoxocephalus; species Myoxocephalus aenaeus. The sequence goes on along the minus strand of JBAMJR010000161.1, from coordinate 3,065,120 downwards.
CCATGATAGATAAGAGGAAGGCGTACAGAAAACCCAGTGAGGCTTAAAGGAAACAAGAAAGAAAAGAAGTAAGTTTAAACGGCTGAGTGATTGCTGTGTCAGCTGCTCATGTGCAGGAATCCCAAATCAAATGAAAGCCTTCACTATAGTTGTCGTGTTCCCACAGCCCAAAATGTGGACAGCAAATCTGTTGGCCTCAACTTGGTTGTTTGTCTCAGCTTTTCTTTCCAGTTCTGGTCTCACAGTTTTCAAGCTGACAGACTTTTCTGTTTCCATCTCATCAGCACTGCACAGCTTGTGGATGTATAGAGCCCACATTATGAGCTGTTAATGGCCCACCTGTTTCTCTACTGCAGCTTTGTGGTGTGTGAGTATCTACAGCTATTAATAACTTAGAAGTGTAGTGAAAACCTGTAGTGGGAGAAACATGCCACACATCTTTCCTCCCAGTGCTGAATCTGCTTTTTATTTCCTCATCTCCTCTCCTCCTTATGCTCTCCTTCACTTAAATAACACGATCTAGCTTCAGTGCCTGATGTGTTGTGCATGGTCATCTGAGTTGATTATTCACTTTCAAATGGTTGATTAGTGTGAAATGGTAATTCAATCCATACATTTGCATTGATTAGCTGTTTGTCACTCGTGACTGTTTCAGAATGGAGAGAATAAATGGATCATCCATTCAGTATGTTCCTGATTTGAGGATGTAGGATGTATTCCTTGACAATGTCACATACGGTCAATTTTATTTATTGCTATGCCACAATAATGGAATTCAAAGCTTCTATTCAATTCAATTCAGTTTATTTTATATAGCCCAACATCACAAATACAAGTTTGCCTCGGAGGGCTTTACAATCTGTACACATAACATCCCTGTCCCGGGACCTCACATCGGATCAGTAAAAACTTCCCTAAAAAGATAGTAAAAACCCTTTCACAGGGAAAAAAGGGGAAGAAACATGAGGGAGAGCAACAGAGGAGGATCCCTTTCCCCGGATGGACAGAAGCAATAGATGTCATGTGGCCAGAATGAATAGCGTAGTTACAGCACATTCAATGAATATGACAGAAATTATTCATATAATGAGTATTAGGCATGGTCCATGATTCTGATAATCCATGAAGCAGAAGGCGGTAGAGAGGAGGGGGGCATCAGAAGGGCCATGGCAGCAGGTAGGACCGGTTCCAGGCCGGTTCCATCAGCAGGGCCATGGTAGCAGGCAGGACCGGTTCCAGGCAGCCATGAACCCATGGCAGGGGGGGGGGCAGGGGCGGGGCCAGGACCGGGGGCAGGACCGGGGGCAGGACCGGTTCCAGACAGCCATGAATCCATGGCAGGGGCGGGGGCAGGGGCGGGGCCAGGACCGGGGCCAGGACCGGGGGCAGGACCCGGGGCAGGACCGGTTCCAGGCAGCCATGAATCCATGGGAAAAGGGTTAGCTAAGGCTTTATAGGTGAGGAGGAGGATTTTAAATATGATTCTCGATTTTACAGGAAGCCAGTGGAGAGCAGCTAGTACAGGAGTAATGTGATCTCTCTTCCGAGTCCTTGTTAGTACACGAGCTGCAGCATTCTGGATCAGCTGGAGAGACCCAAGGGACTTTCCGGAGCAGCCTGATAATACGGAGTTACAGTAATCCAGTCTTGAAGTAACAAATGCGTGGATCAATGTTTCTGCATCGCTTAGAGACAGGATGTGCCGGATCTTTGAGATGTTCCGTAGGTGAAAAAAGGCAGTCCTTGAGATCTGTTTCACGTGGGAGCCAAAGGATAGGTCCTGGTCAAAAATAACTCTGAGATTCCTTACGGTGGTGGTGGATGCCAGAGCGATGCCATCTAGAGAAACCATATCGTCAGATAGTTGATTTCTGAGGTGTTCTGGGCCGAGTAGAATGACTTCAGTCTTGTCCGAGTTCAGCAGCAGGAAGTTGCAGGTCATCCAGGTCTTGATGTCTTTAAGACACGCTTGAAGTTTAGCGACCTGGTGGATTTCATCTGGCTTGATTGACAGATATAGTCGAGTATCATCGGCATAACAGTGAAAGTTTATGGAGTGTTTTCTGATAATATTGCCTAAAGGAAGCATATATAAGGTGAATAAAATTGGTCCAAGCACAGAACCTTGTGGAACTCCATGACGAACGGCGGTGGTCATCAAGGCTTCATCGTTTACAAATACAAACTGAGATCTATCTGATAAATACGACTTAAACCAGCTTAGTGCTGTACCTTTAATACCAATTGACTGGTCTAGTCTCTGTAATAAGATGTCATGGTCAATGGTGTCAAATGCTGCACTAAGGTCTAACAGGACAAGAGACAAGTCCCCTATCTGATGCAACTAGAAGGTCATTAGTAATTGTCACTAGCGCTGCTATGATGCTTTCTAAATCCTGACTGAAACTCCTCAAATAAACTATTGTTATGTAAAAAAAGAAAATGCAGGGAATGCAGAGAAGGGTGTAAGACTACAACTCTGCTTCTGCTTCCTGGTCTGACATGCACGAGGTCGACCAATAAACTTGGTCATATTTGCAGAAAGGAGATCCGCTCCATCCGAAGTGGGATGGATGCCGTCACCCCTAATCAGACCTGGGTTTCCCCGGAAAGACCGCCAGTTATCTACGAAGCCCACATTGTTTGCTGGACGCCACCGTGACAACCAACGGTGGAAAGTTGACATGCGGCTATACATCAGTCACCGTGTTTGGGAGCGGGCCAGAGAAGACTACGGAGTCCGCCATTGTTTTGGCGTAAGCACACACCGACTCAGCGCCGATTTTAGTGACTTCCGAGTGGCGAAGCCGGGAGTCATTAAAGCCGACGTGTATTACAATCTTACTGTATTTACGTTTGTCTTTAGCCAACAGTTTTAAATAGGACTCAACGTCGCCCGCCCTGGCCCCAGAAATACATTTGACTGTGGTCCCTGGTTTCGCGATCTTCACGTTTCTAACAATTGAGCTCCCGACAACCAAGGTTGGTTTCTCAGTGCCGCTGAGTGGCGAGAGGCTAGAAACGGGAAGAGGGTGGCGGTGTCCAGAGGACTGCTTAGATCCCGGCTTCTGCCTCCCTCGTACAGTCACCCAGTCCCTCGGCTGCTCGGGGGCTGCCGGGGAACAGTTAACGTTATCAGAAGCTAAAGCTAGTTGGTCCGCACCGACTATGGGAGTTGGGATGGCTAACGTAGCTAACGTCTGAGCTTCAATGGTGCGGAGCCGTGCATCTAACCCACTGAGACCTGCCTCCAACCAAGCAAATAAACTACACTTCTTACATGTACCGTTATCACTAAAGAAGGCAGGGGAATAGCTATACATGTGACACGCTGAGCAGGAGAGAGCAGAAGAGGGCGAGGAAGACATCGCTGGCTGCTAAGCTAACGACTAGCAGAACAAACAAAGTGAAAACAGGACAGTTAGATGCAGGCGGTGAGCCGCTAAAAGAAGAAGAGAGTTGAGGGTTTAGATGTGAAAGATGTACAGCAGGTGATCAGGCGCTTGTACTGGAGAATATCATACAATTAGCTCGGTTTAGCTGGAGCTGAGACAAGTACGTTATCAACACACACGGTGGAACCGGAAGTGACGCAATACGCTTACCGTCGGAAGTGACGTCGCTTAGGGAAAGTCAACATCAATTGAGGTTGTCATCATACTATATGACGTCATCACCTAAATATGAAAAGAAAAACATTCCCATTTTGAAGCACCATTGAGAGCCACGTGCGCTCGTGTGTAGCGGTCCCGCGTGTGCCGCTCTTCCATAACCAAATGCATACTACTTTTGCGAGTTTCTTTGAGCTGTTTGACTATGAAACAAACATTGTATGTAATAGAATGATGGAGTTAATTTAAATGACAGCAATTTATTCACAAAAGAAGAGTGTAATATGTAATATTTGTGTTTCGCAACACATATGTATAGTTAGTTAGGTAGATGGATGACCTTACTTTAAAAAAAATCGTGTCTTCAAGTTATTTTTCTGAAGCTCATTAAAGCTGCTCTACAATCCTGAAATATGTAGTCGGTGCCTTTTTTTTTTTAAATCTCTTTATTTTAAATTACCTTTGGCTGATTCACTTCCGTGTCTGATCAATCAATGTTTTCTTACTCTGTTGATTCTAAGATATCGGTATTAGTTTGTAATTGTGTAACTGCACATTTCCTACATGTTGAGCAAAAAAAGAGAACATTGAAGGTAAAAAAAAAAGCCTTCAGGCTTCCCTTTATCACTCCACTGCCCTGTCTAATTTAACACACACACACACACACACACACACACACACACACACACACACACACACACACACACTGGTCCCCTTGCTGAGGGAGAAAGCACACTCATTAATACAAAGAGGGACAGAGAAAGATTAAGCTTCTGTTAGGTCTGCAAATTGGACAACAGAAAATCAATTCAAGCACAAACAGGAGCTAATATACATTTCCTCATGAAACGAGGTCTCACTGTGTGTGTGTATTTGTGCGCGTGTGTATGTGTGTATGTGTAGATCACTACGGCCTAGTTTTTAAGATAATAACGTGAAGAAAAGGAAGGGGGAAGCTAATGTATATGAGAAGGAAGAAAGTCAGTGAGTAACAAATACAAACACATCCACCCTCTCCCTTGTAGACACACACAGCAGGGATCCATAGAGTGATCAATTACTTAATCTGTACTGAATGACAGCCTTGATGTAATCAATAAGTGGAGCGAGAGAGAGAGAGACGTTGGAAAACAGTAACTACAAAAGGAAGTCTTGCATATCCAGACCTTTCTCCACAAAAGAACGGGCTGAACGCGGCGGCCTGCGAGACGTCACAGCATTCCGCCGTGCTTTGGCCTGACTCTGGAGATGGTCCGTCCCGGGGGCGACTCTGAACAATTCGGCGCTTAAAACTGGTAATCGAAAAGCAAATCAATGTGGCATGGTGTGACTCGGTGTGCAGGGTCAAAAGTGGCCATGTGTGTGTGCAAAGCCCCGCCCTCAGAGAAACACAGATCAGAGCCGAGGAAAGAAACTAGTAAATTACCGCAACACGCAGCAAAGACTCTCACACTAAGATGAAATAAAACGGGTGCACATGAATAAGGTACATTCAATATTTTGTTTCTTTTCTTTCCGGGGGAGGCAGGGGTTACCAAATAAACAAATTTGCTCAAAGGCATTACCGAGAGAGCAATTTTTATATATTTCTGTCTCGAGAGCTGACATTTCGAGATGCCAAGCAAACATCGGTCCAAGTCAGTCCTCTCCCACTCACGTTGAACTTTGCCGAGCAAGCAGCCTGCATTTCTGTTCACTTCCTGCAAGTGGGTCAGATATTGTTCTCGCTGCAATCGAACCGCACTTTCGTTCGCTCAGAAACTCTCTGAGATCACCTTGAGCAAGCGGCCATGGACCCGTTGTTCACCACTGCCTCACCTCTGGAGAAAAGCGGCAGTATTTCTACAGAAATGAAAGAAAGAGAGGGGATGACGCATGCTTGACCTTTGGTGCTTATCTCTATATGCTGTGTCCCATTTCTTTCCTTCGCTGTCATCTTCAACCCTCCCCACTTCTGATTGTGTTCATGAGCACCATAGTGGTCTGCAGATAGTGTCTGATAAATTAGTGGTGATTCAGCTAGAAGAGGCCAGCTTCAGATGGGTTGCTGTAAAAAAAATAGCTGACTGGCACACAGCATCCCGATGGAATTAGACTCATAAAACCACAGACTGTTCGGTCTCTCACAGGTGATCCAGATAGATAGACGGCCCCGCACACGGCACACACACTACACAAGAGCCCATGCACACTATTTTAGTGAGGGCACAGCTATTTGCTTGAGGTGTTCACATTAAATTAAACTAGTCAAAAGGAGAAAGAAAGAAGGGGCCGCTCTTAGTTGACCTAACAATAAGCACACGTACATATTTATTCTCTTTTCCACAATCCACACTACCTCTTATCTTTCTCTTGCTCCTACGTTAACATCAAAGTGGTGGCTATTGGAGTCCCAACTAAGGTTCCAACCAAAGGGAAATATCTACTCTGATTGGCTGAGGAAAGCCTATAGTTTCACCTTTCAGATGTGCGATGTAGATCTGCTTCATTTTTCCAATGCTTTGCCGAACACCCTGCTTTAGGCTTTAAAGGACTTTCTGATGTGTGGCCTTATAGGAGGAAAAACCCCTTTACCAGCAGGAGACATTTCCAGCAAACAAGCTCTGATAAACCTGCTGTGCGCTACCTGCCATCATCTAATGGCAGACAGAAAGAGTTAGCATGAGGTAGACTGACACTGCATTAATGGTGACCACAAACACAACACCAAATGTGGAAAGTCTGCTGGATATGAAATCAGGAAAATAATGCCTGTCTTGAAAATGTAACTCTCCAGATAGTAACTAGAAAAGGTCACTGTGCACACACGAGTTTGACATCTTTAGCCGTTCGTTCTGTATGATTTGGCATTGTTTCAGTAAAAACGTAGCATCGCTCTGTTCTTTTTGAATACTGGAGCCTGAAATCTTATAACAGCAGTGCGTTTGTGAGGAGTGCTCAGGGGAGCTTTGCAGTCCTGTTAAATCCGCACTCCAAGCTTCTTTTACAATCTTTAGATTCAGATGTCAGAAACCCTCTACAGTGATTTAGTCGGTGTCACAGAAGAGCTTGATAACACTTTCAGAGGCCCTGCTGTAAATGCAGATTTGTGTTGGCTGCAGCTCTGTGAGCATCACGCCTCTCTGAGGGTTTAACGCCGGAGGTTTAGAGAGGCACTGTGAATAATCAATAACATCAACAGTGCCCACTTAAACGGACAGCCTGTCAGTCAAAAGATGGACGCTTCCAGATTTGACATGCCAAGTGGGTTATTTGCCATCCCTTCAACCAGAGACTAATATAACTGCACCCATAGTTTTCTGATTATTTATTTTTTTGATCTTCTGCAACAACAAAAAGTCCCATGAAACCTTTCCTAAAATGGATGCTGTGCTGAAGCAGCACAGTAGATCTTTCTCTCTCAAGCTTCAGGTTGCTGACTTTTTCTCATCCATCTTGAAAGCCTCAGGAGGAAAATCTTTTTTTCTTCTTCTTTTACTCCGATTCTGATATGACAGGAGGACAGCCATTCTGTTGTTGTGACAAGCATCACAGGCAAAAAGCTAATGAGACGTGAAGAAGGAGCAGGATTCTTTGACACAAATGTTTGTAATGCAAACAATATCAATCACAGTCAGCTTCTCATTACTTTCTGTTTCTCTTAGAGTGTGTGTGTGTGTGTGTGTGTGTGTGTGTGTGTGTGTGTGTGTGTGTGTGTGTGTGTGTGTGTGTGTGTGTGCTACACAGTTGCAGGAGAATGTCTCCCAGGGATAAATCACAGATTGACTCTTCAGACACAGAGCTGGGCCGGAAAGAGATCGGCACAGTGGAACCGAATCTACAATAACAAGATGTAACTCTCCCTGGCTGTTCAGACAGTATTTGTGTAAATTCAAACTGTGTGCATCGGGGTTGCTTTTCAGGAATTTCTTCAGCTACAGTGACTGGAACTGCCTGTGTGTGAGGAACACAACTACAGTACAGCTCTACAGTGAATTCACCAGACACGGCTCTAGAGTCAAAAGTAGAGATGTTCCAACACTTTCCTTCCTTCCTGATACAGATTCCGATACCTTAAGTATCGGTCGATACCGAGTGGTGCCGATCCAAAAAGTAATGAGCCATCTCGCTTCAGATAGAGCAGATAAATGACACGATACCATGATATCATATCGGTGCATTGACTCACATACCCGCTGCTACCTTATTTGGCGTTTTAGGCCGCATCGGAGGCTTTTCTGATCCTGGTATCAGAACAACTCTAGTAAAAACATAGTGTGGGAAGTAGTTTAATAGGAACTGTCATGCCTTTTGAACTCCACACTAGCTTTAAAAGGGTTATATCAATGGCTATGCTCTTTGGCCAAGTACATATAAAACTGTGAAATGAAACTGAGACTGAGCCTCAGAGAAAAAGAGAGGTACAGTTACAAATCACAGCTGCCACATTTCCAGCTGGAGAGCATAGTGTTCACAAAGGCGCTGGCAGCAAAGAAACACACACACATTTTTCAAGTTTGAGCTTTTTGGAATTTTTCTCCAAACTGATGAAAATAACTGATGTTTTTGCCCTGTAGTTCAGACACTCCGTCAACACAAAAGTAAAGGTTGCTACCAAAATATTAGAAGAATTAAAATGACCACACTGCAATCTTGCTTTTGTGTTTGATTAATCGATGCGAGTACATTTTTGATAAAGCCATTGCAAATCAGCATTTAACAGAGTTTGAAGATCCAATAAGCCGGTATCTTACTTCAGGTACTTAAACGGGATACCTCAGGAACTCCAAAAGAGAATTTCTTCAAATTTCACACAAGTGTCTACTTTGACTCAATGGTGATCTGATCCGATTTTGGTGGTCAAAGCTCAAGGACACTGTGACCTTATTTCCGTCCCATTCTACTAAACGGAAGAATACCGATATATCAAAGCGTGGTGTCTGCTGTGAGCTCCAGCTACCGTTTCCCCTATGTGTCTCTCTCTGTTAACCATGGGAAGGAAATGTAAGAGGGCAACAGAAAGTGATCCTGAGGCAATGGGAAAGAATTGGAGTGATGAAACATGGCTCTAAATTGTGAAAAAAAGAGACCACATACACAAGTGGCTGAAAAGAGGTTTCTCTCTAGGGCAATGGTCCTAACTTGTCCTGACAGGATGAGGAGCTCTGCAATCAGGGAGGTTACAACTGAGTTGCTGCTGCTCCTCTTTGAGGGGAGTTGGTTGATGTGACCCGGCCATCTGATAATCATTACCCTGAGAGCATTACGACCGGGCCAGGGCTGACCTGGTACGTAATGGGAAGGCTAGATTTCCCAAAGTGCCTTGGTGCACCAGGGATTTTATTAGCAGCTAGACAAAGTAATTAAACACACCGACTTCAATGTCACCTACAGTAGTTGACTATTGCTCATCGTGCACAGTCATATGGAGAAGGCCTTTATTTTAAATAACACGTTTGTAGCAAAATTATAAAATAAAAATACCAAGTAGACTAACTCCTGTGATTTGTTTTTATAAACAGTTTTACATTTTATTATTTATTATTCTATTTTCTACAGTATAAGCACATTCGTGCACTATACTGTATATGGGGTATTCATTTTAAATGTGAGCCATTGATATTGTTTTGAATTGCTTTAAAAACATGTACATGCATATCCACGTCTCTGCGGTGATCAACATGCAAATATACCGCACAGCTGCATTCAGTGAAGGGCATTGGCTTAATGAGCCTCGAGCAGCAGTCAAGAAGGCGTCTCTCAAAGAAAATCCATGTCTACAAGCAACTGGCTGGGATGGCCCGCTGGCAAAGTGATGGGGGGAGTCAAGAAAAATCAAAGATCCACATCAATTTGAGTTTCAATGTGCTCCAAGTATTGATCAGCTGTAACCCAGCTCACCTTGATGCTCATGGTCTGTGGCAAAGTTGCAGGGGGAACACTGCAGGCGTCTTCCCTCAAGAGGACTGATCCATTCCAGTACCAATACAGACACACACATCTGAATTCACATTACTCACCCCAAGAGTATGCCCAAACCATGCTACTGTTCTGGATGAAACTTGGGCTGTGTGAAAGGGCCTATACTATAGCATTTAGGCACTTATTGTCAGCAGCCACCATTGTTCATGTTTTAAAATATCATTATATTTTAAGTTATATTAAGCAAAACTTTATCTTTTTTTTAAAACTTAGTCTTGCAACATATTAATTGTAGAGATGAGGCAGTGTTTGTGTATATTTTCCCATTTGGCATGTGGAGGAGGCAAGCAGTTGGATATGTATTCAGGAAGTGTTTGTTGGAGCCTGGCACTTAACAAAAGAGGTGAGGAGAAGGGATGCTACTCCCTCATGCCATCTAGATGTTTTCAACCACCTCTAGCAAGGTGATGAAATGCACTGAGAAAGAATGTGTCAGGCTAACGTAGCAAGGGAACACTGATGTATTGACGGCTGTGAGTTCCCTGTGGACACACTGGAAAGTGAAAGAACAACCGTTTTATCTTAGTGCCAAATCTGCTTTGGCGACATGTCGCCAATATTTAAAATCACACGACCCAATCCTGCTACTTTGCATCACCAACAGTAATGCAATCACTTAAGTAATGCATTCAACGACAGTCCTCAATTTGTGTAAATGGCGTATACATGTATACCCAAATATCCGTTATATTCTAAGTGTACCTCATTACTTCAGTAAATATTTCAGCTATCACTTTTAAAGCCTAACAGTTCATGTATTTGCAGGTCAAGACAAACAGCCTGTGGAGCTCCATAAATGACGTTTCTGACATCGCATATCGAGGCTCTGGAAATATTCTTCCAAAAGCCCAAAAAATGCACTGCAGTGACAAAGCCTGCACACTTTGTGGTTGTCATTAAAATAAATGAACACACAAATCAGTATTTATCAAACTGGGGCGGTATTTATTACAGGTGGGGCGCAAGAGGAAATGCTGATTTTAAATGTTTATCGTATGCCGTTAATAGGTTACGTTTGCGCATGCGTGACTCGCCGATTCTTGGCATTTTGCCAAAAGCAAATTTTAATTTTTCTGACAGTGAGAACACTTTTCTTTTTTTTGTCTGATGCAGCGATCTGGTTTACTTGAAAGTGATTGCAATGTTCTTTATTCTATTATTTATAAAGGCACAGATGGAGTCACTAGTAGTACTGTGAGGTACCACAATGTAGTACTGTGAGGTACCACAATGTAGTACTGTGAGGTACCACTATGTAGTACTGTGAGTTACCACTATGTAGTACTGTGAGGTACCACTATGTAGTACTGTGAGGTACCACTATGTAGTATATCCGTCTGCATGTCCGTCCGTCCGTCCCCGTTTCCTTCACAGAGTATCTGTACTCAACCACCACAGGAGAAGTTTGAGGATTTCAGACAGCCAGAAGGATCTCAGAGTAGATCTAGTGCTCTCTCAAAAATGAGTTGAAAGAACCAGTTGAGATGGATGCCACCCTATGGAGGTATTTTGGGCATATCTGACTGAGCGGAGGCCCTGGTAGACCCTGAACATGCTGATTATATATATCCCATTTGGCCTGGAAGTGTCTTGGTACGCCCCACGAAGAGCTGGATGATGTGGCTGGGGAGAAGGACACCTGGGCTACCTTGCTTTGCCTCCTGCCACTGCAGCTTAGACATGTAAAATACTAAGGATTGGTGGAAAGAGGAAACTTGATGGACATTGTGTGTTTATGGAATTTACCAGGCAACATGGCAAATCTCTATTACACCTTTGGTACGGTTGGCATCTTCTCACAACCCCCCCCCCCCCCCCCCCCCCCCCCCCCCCCCATCTACCTCGTCAGGGATTCTTGACAGAATCTCTGTATGGGAACAGGGACAAAAAAGCCTTTTGTTCAATCCAACAGCCCCACTTTGATCCCAAAGAGGTGGACAAGTTGTCAGTCTCTAAAGCTCATTGTTTGTTTCCTCTCAAAGGCTTTCTACTTCTTGCCTTATCCCTCCTCTTCTCCCTTCTCTCCCAGTCCCTCCTTGTCTCTGAAGTGATGACAAGGAGTTCTGCTGTTTACTGCCTAAGTGCTGAAAAGCAGGTGCCTCACTTGCGAGGAATATCTCTGCATCTACATCTCTATCTGTGTGTAATAATGTTCTCTTTATAAGCATCACAAGCCTAGTTGCCTGCCTGTGTGGCACCCCTCAGCTCCTCAGCTCTGTCAGCTCTCTGTATGTATGAAAGAGACAGAGAGCCTGTCTCAGCTGAGTCCCTCGACGAGGATTAGATATTGTCATCTTTTATCAGCACTCATTTCTTTGCCAAGCTCTGACAGTCTCTCAGGGACTGCCACTTGCTATAACTTCTTTCTTTCTTTCGTGTGTGTGTGTGTGTGTGTGTGTGTGTGTGTGTGTGTGTGTGTGTGTGTGTGTGTGTGTGTGTGTGTGTGTGGCCCTGTGTTGATTTCGCATATAACATCCAATTGATTATATCCAAGAGCGGATTTTGACACATCTCGAAGATAACTTTTCCCTCAAGTGATTTCACACTTGAAAGCTTAAGGACTTAACAGCATGTATTTATTTTATACTGCTGGCAGCCAAATCCGGCCCAGGGTTACATTGAGAGTAACAAACTATGACGGATGTAAAGGAGTGTGTTAATAACCACCGTTAGCGTATGTGCATATTTTTTCATATAGCCATCAATTATTGTGCTTACTAACCCACAGAAGGGAGATATGAGGAATTAACATTGTTGCTGTCAGGCTGTAGTATAAAGGTAACCGACTGGATTGATGCTGAGCAGGAGGGATGAGAGGTCTGCAGCAGAGATGATCTTATTCACCTAGACGTTAGGGCTCGGCGGTATGGCAAAAAATTCACACATTGATTCCATTAACAGCGCCGGTCAACTAGACAGCGGTGCTGTCAGCAGCCATCCATAGCCGCAACAACAGCAGGCAGCAACATTTAATTTTTACAGTTTAATACTGGGAGTGCAGTGGAGCTACCTAGCTGTCAGGGTAACTTGCTTCAGTCATGGGTCACACTTGTTATAAAATTACAGCGGCGAATTGCATGCTGGGTAGCGCTCGCGCACAAAAAAAAACAGGAAGAGACAGACGGAAGACACGCCACACAAACAGCTGTTCGCCGCCCAACATGCTGCAACTGGTCTTCCCAGCATGCATTTCGGCCGTGTAATTTTGAACCATGACTGAAGCAAGTTACCCTGACAGCTAAGTAGCTCCACTGCGCTCCTAGCATTAAGCTGTTAAAAAATAAATGTTGCTGCCTGCTGTTGTTGCGGATATGCACCGCTGTCTAGTTGACCGGCATAAAGCAACAACAGTTGTTACGTGTAATTGACGGTATGTGAAAAATTCATACGTATGGAAATCTGAAACCGGTATACCGCACAGCCCTACTAGATGTCACCAGGCGGGTGAAGAGTCAGAGATGGCATGAAGCCGGAGTGTAAACATTTTCCTATCTCACATTTTGATTGGATTTAGTTTTTAGTGTCCCGAAAATTGATTCTCTATTTGAAACGATTCCCAATTCAAAATAGATTCTTGATTCAGTACAATTTCACAATTAATTCTTGTCCACTGTGTTATACAAAAAGAACTAAAATATTGCCTGGACAATAAAATTGGTAGGCTAGCTGCCTTTTGTATTTCTCAGAAACCTACCAATTCCCAAAATGAATAACACTTTAAAACTGGTATTTTGTATGATTTTTTTTATTTCTTTCAACAAATCACACAAATGATATCCATGACATGTTCTAACTGGCTGTGCTGGGTAATGCAACGTGGAGCGCCTTTTGAGCTGAACTTTGCTCTGTTTCTAATTATTTCTGTCGCTTGCTTGGGAGCGCCGCAATGGACAAAGAACGGCTGACTTGTGGAGTTGAAATGAGGCGCTATCTTCACGATACCTCCTCATTTCACGACTAAAACCTAAAGAAGGTCGCAGCTGGCTAGTACGTGGTTTGTTTACACGACATAACATAACACTTGCTGTTGTTGCCGCTCTCTCTGTGTTTATTATTTATTATTAGTCCTTGTTCAGTTTGACCTAACGTTACATTTCATTTACAATTAATGAAAGTGATGTTGTGTGACTCCCGCCATGCTGTGCGTGTGAGGCAGACAGCCACGGAAGTGCTGCTTTCCCCTTCTTTTTCCCCCAATTAAAACATGTATTTGTTGACACCCTTAATGTAGGATTTCTGTCGATCAGTAGCAATATCTCGTTTATTTTGTTGAAAAAAGTTGTAATTCGATTCAGGACTTCAGCAGATCAGATTTGTCCCCCCATCCTGAGTACGAAGAGGAAACACTAGGAGATGCATTTCTAATCTGTGTTAGGAACCACAGGGAAAGAAGATAATCAACATCCATGGCATTTGATGCCTTTTTGGAATTTATATTCTTTTGGTTATGTTGTTTCTGTCAATAACGTTGTTGTTGTTGTCATTACCATCTGCATTTTTATAAGACATGTTTAGTGGAGGTGACCCCACATTTTGCCATGCTGCTCATGAATCACATCCAGCTCCTCCCCCTGGGCCGGGCAGCCAACCAATCAAGAGGAAAGCTTCTCTTTTTCACCCTCACTCATTAAGCAAGCAGCTTTTTGCCAATAGTTTAGTGTAATAAGGCAAAGGTTGGTGTAACATCTGTCATTCTGTTATTCTTTCCTACTCTGATCCTCCTGCATTTTCTGTACGCCCTGCTCTCTCTTTCTTTCTACTATCTTTAGTGCTGAGTCTCCTGGCTCTTCGCGCTCTCGTTTCATGCTCCATTAATTGCTGATGAAGTGTTGCATATAGAGTCATATAGAGCAGCCTGGCTCACAAATTCTGCCTCTTTTTACTTTTGTGTGTGTGTGTGTGTGTGTGTGTGTGTGTGTGTGTGTGTGTGTGTGTGTGTGTGTTGGTGATTGGGGGGTCACCAGAGGGTCACAACCCCACAACCCTCCTCAATACTCTCAATGTTTATCTTTGGATAAAATATAGATTGGATCCATTATTTATTCAATAAGAATTAAACACACACAAATATGCTGATTCAGCAGAGAGTCAATATAGCACATAAAAGTCAAGAGTGATTTTTCCATTTATCCATTTATTCACTATTTTAACATAAAAAAAGTAGATTAATTTGTTTTGCATACGATTTAGCACATTTTGTGCTACGATTTAGCACATTTTGCATACGATGCAAAATGTGTTTATCTCTGACGGTTTTTTGTAATGCGAGGCTTGTCCTTTTGGCAATTTTTGCCCAATTCAGAAATTTACTGTCATTTAGTCCTTTGTGTGTATTTGACCAATTTCTTACATTTTCACATAATGACCAATGGCAATGGATGAAGTAGCTTCTCGCACTAAATGTACTTAATAACTAATGTGTAATAACTATTATAGGTCGACGCTTGAAACATGAGTAGCTTTTAGTTTTGCAGGCTAGAATTTGAGAGTTTCTGCTGCTAAATTCCTAAAAAAAAAAAAATAGCATTGGTAAATTGCCCCATGAAAGAGTGCAACTAACTTATTCATACTGCCATTTTATTAAATGTTTTTGTACGAGCTGTCCTGACTGCAAGTCTTTCATACTGTATTTCATCTTCATGGGGACTGCTGTAAGTTATTAAAGGAGAAATATTGGACATTCTGAGCATTTAATATAGCAGCAACTATTTTCTTTGTAAAAAAAGAGTGGATAAATGTCTATCTGAGAATAAAGTCCCTCTCCCTCTGTGTGTTGTTATCAGAGCTCGTTGCTTTGTAGACATCGCCGGACTGGCCGCGCATGCTTTTAGTGTTTGTGCACGTGAGCTTTGAAGTGCTGCACATCTCCAAGAGAACATCAAAGGAAATCTCTCTGCAGCAGTGTGTAGAGCATCAAGACTGATGTGATGAAAAATAAATTTTGACATTGTGATTGTGTGTGTGTGTGTGTGTGTGTGTGTGTGTGTGTGCACGCGCACACTTGTGCATGGGGTTTTAGATTCTTGCATAAAAGCCTGTTGTGTGTGCATGCTTGTGTGTGCTCCTCTGTTTTCCCTGTTGGCCTCTCCTTGCTCCCTCTGTTGCTCTCCGTATGCCACTGCCGGCTTTGTCTTGTTCTGATCTATGTTTTATAGCTCGTGAATCCAGTGCTTAGCTTTACGATTTGGAGATGAACCGTGGCAGCACAGACGAGTAATGCTACATGCGTCATTAAGAAGACCAAAGACATTGACCGTACACACAGAATGTAATCATGTGTTCACCACCTAGCTGTTGTCGGCTGTTGCCGGCTATTTGTTTTCATATAGATGGTGACGATATATTGATGGCGTGTCAGTTTGTAACTTATCTACATTCTCAGTGTGTTTAATTCAGTTTATAGATCTATTATAATTTCACATCTTTTCCTCTTCTGGTATTTTTTATCCAGTGAAGGCATACTTGCTGTTTTCAATTATTTGCCAGTGTCCAAAGGCGTAGGTTTCAGACGCTTTCAGATGTTGGGGGTATCAGTAAAGTCAGAGCTTCTTTCAAAAACAGTGGTTGTTTGCACGGGTTGGAATCAGAATCCAGACTGAAAATGGGCATTTTAACAACATAACATATCCAAAAGGGCATTTTTTAAAACAAAAGAGTTTGGAACAAATACAAAAATGGGGGATACAAATGTCCTTTGGTAAATACATGCCTCAGTCATATTCATAATAACTGTTCTTATTGACAATAAAGGTCCGCTGGTCTATGAATTATGAAATGGCAATCACGTGTCTTAATTGAAAAGGATTTTTGCTACTGTGGTAGATCTTAATCTATATGGTCAGGTAGAGCTTGTTTATGGGAATAGGCAATCAAGCTGTTCTTGCTTATATTTTCACTTTGCATGTAACGTAACTGTAACTTAACTACATAAGGACTTTACAGTCCTGTTGATTCTTAAAGTTTGTATAATATAGTGGCCCATTTATTACTAATTTGTTTTAGCAAGTTAAAAGATTATATTCTATTATATTGTAATTATGTTTATTTTTTGGGGTCATAGTCAAAATCCCTCTCTGTATATATTGACTATGCTCAGTGTGTCAGGTAATTACTGTATCTCACTGGCGTTTACCAGCCAGGTCACGTCAGCACCATGGACAGCTCCACTTCGTTGTTTGCCTCCTCTGACTGAAAGAACCCTCCACTGCTCCTCCACATACATTGCATCTACTTTATTCCCTTCAGAGTTTTAACTTTGTACATTTAAAAACAGAGCAGGCTCTGAATCAGCAACCAATTTCAGAAAGTTAATATGCAATAAAACAAATATATACGACTTGAGTCACAGTGAAATAATACTTATTTGAATAATACCCATTTTTTCTCATCTACCATTGATATCGTATTCGTACAATTTGGTGTGTGTGTGTGTTTCCTCTCCGGTACTCTTTGATTTTGATAGTTGCTAAACGTAACAGGATTTCTCTATAATATAACTATCTCTTCTACTTTGTGCCCTTTACCTTTTTAAGTAGGCCAGAAAGGTCGGCCTGTAAATAGCCTTGTGTGTGGGCATGTGTGCATTGCTGACTCTGCAAACCGTGTTTGTGTCAGAGGTAAATTGCCCTAGCCCACTTTGGTGTAGGAAGCAGCGCATAGAAAATAAAATATTCAAAGCTGCTGTCCCGTGTGCGCACACACACACACACACACACACACACACACACACACACACACACACACACACACACACACACACACACACACACACACACACCAGTATGTACAGTGACCAGTCATCCCCTGGTTGTGCCTGACTTGTGAATCTTTTCATCAGTGAAAGTCCAAGAGAGAAGTCAAGGGTTTTGATTGGACTTGTGTATCTTTCATCACAAATCCCTCTACCAGCGACTCAAATGAGCCTCTAATTAAAGCTGTAAATCAAAATGCAATTCCTTCTCCAAGGAAACAGAACAAAACTACAGTCAACATGTCAACCCCCATGGAAGAAGCCAGGTCCCTGAAGGCCAATCAGTATCTAACATGTCACCTTGTTGTTTGACCTGTAATTCGAGTGTGCTTGCCTGCGTGTTTGTATCTGTCAGAGCTGTCAGCCAGCCTTATTGGGATATGTTTCACTTCCCATCATGGGTTTTCATGAAATCCATCACCTTGAAATTTTACCCCAGGTGACCAGTGGAGTGAGGACATTTTTCTTTTTTATGTCAGTATCTACTCCCTGTTTATGGTCTTTTTGGTTGATTTGATGGCTGGATCATTTTCCTGCCTCACAATTAAAGCTTTCGCCTCAACTGGCCTTTTTTAGGCTACTGCTTTCTGTGCCTTTTAAACCTTGACATTGGTGACTGCAAACTCCTTGGTACCTGCAAATACTTATGTGTGAAGATGTTGAGATTGTTGGTTATCAGTGACTCAGTTTAAGATATTTCCGGGGGGAATGGTAGCAACCGTCTAAGTGAGCTGATTAGACGAGGAGCTGCAGGCAACAGACGCTTCATTAGGACACCCTCCTCATTATACATTTTAATGGGAGGACAAGAGTCTTGCTAGTGGCTTTGTGAGGCTCTACTTGAACTTATCTGCCAATGCCAATTCCCAAACCAATATATCTATTTCCCTAGATAATACAGCTGCACAGTGCACACTTCAAGTATGTTAAAGGTATTAAAACCCATCAAATATATGTATGCTTGGCAATTGAATAGCTCTGCATTGCATTTTACCTGGAACTGTTCCACACCATTAAGCTGAGCTACTTCTGTTAAACATCTGTACTTGAAGTACATTCATACAGTGCTTATGGTATGTACTCGGCATATTTAAAATGTAATATGTATTGCATGTGTGTAGTATGTTTTCACCACACGTACAGTGTGAAAAAAGTGAGCAGAAAAAAAGTTGCGTTTTCTGTCTATTGATTCTTTTTACTCTGCAGTCACACATCCACACATTAACAGGCTGAAACATGGCTACTATTGATGTTCAAGCTGAAGTCTGGCTGACTTTTAACTCTTTTATTCACCCGTTTCAAGTTTGTACTAGACTCTGTTAAGTTTAGACACGCCACTATCATTTTAATAGTTCAGTCACAGGCAGTGCAGCATACTAAACTATACACTCTGATGTCAATGGGTTTACAGAAGATAAACCTCTGCCACAAAATAATGGACTGTTATATCAGGCGTATTAGTCTCATATGCGTGCAGGTTGATACTGCAGATTATGATCAGTTTTTATTTTTTAATTCATGAAACATAACTTCCACTCTAAGAGAGACAGACTTAGATACTTGCAAGATGTAGTGTGTTACATCCTTCTGGCACTGTGAAGATGAACGTACATATTACATTATATTTGATATACAGGTATGGATAGGAAGTTGGAAGCGTAATCAGTAAGAGATGTCTTTGCACCTTGATAAGCTTTTCGTTCCCTGCAAGTCTGATAGTTTGAGGTTCTCTATCTTGCTTGAGTCAAAGGAAAAGAGAAAAAGAAAGGAGAAACTCTTGGCAGTGAAATCATTAAGTTCAGATAATGAATTAATGGTAGAAGTTATTCCTAATGTGCAGATTCAAATACTTAGCTTCAAGAGTGCCAATAATGAATGGCAGATAAATTGAGAAAACCAGATGAATGGCTGCAGACTACAGGGACTTCATTAGACCAGTGTTAAACAACATAAGCATGACTACACTTTAAAGAGGAGTAATGTTTCTCTTCACGGGCTATCATGTAAATACTCATTATACTGTTTATAACAGAATAAAGAAACATATTTACAGTCATGCTGATGCTATCCAGTGATGGTGTGCACACTTCAACATTGATTTATGTTGCCAATAAATGACTGCAAATAAATGTCTTGTTCTGTTGTCCTGCACTCCTACTGAGTCTCACTCTTTTATTGAACTTCAAAGTCTGCGTGCTACTGTAATGTGTTCCGTGATGAAGAGCAGTAAACATTCTTCACCTCTACTCTTCCTGTCTCTTTTGCGTTCTCACCGGCTGTGGTCCATTCTATTGTCAAATGAATTTCAAACGAACTTTTGAAATGTCTTAACAAAAATAAATGGGGATTAGGCACATTTCTATCAACTGGGCTGATGGTAAACAGAGTGAAGCCTGCAACGTTTATTTACATCGCATATTTCAGCAGCAAGGCAATTCAAGAGGCATCGAGACAATGTGCAAGAAGAATTAGAGTTTGCAACAAGGAAACAAAACAAGTCGCTTGGCCATCATCCCACGTAGGAGAGGAAGGTGGAGAGAGAACTGGGCAAGTTTTAATTGGTCTTTTGTGTCAGATGGCTACTGACTGACTCCTTTATTATAATTGATGGAAGAACAGTGGGATTCATATGAATGACTGTAAGTGTCTCTACCGGTCTAGATTGTGAAGTTGAAATGTCGCTGCTGGAAGTGAAAAGTACAGCAGACCACAGTGTGACGCACATTCAGCCACTGGCTCCTGTTATGCTCGATACAGAACACTGAGTTGTCAAAAGACTTTTTTAATTGTAGTATCATTTTCTGGTTGTTCAAGTTTACACTCAAATGTTAGATGAAAAGGTGCATGCCAACCTGAACTACCAGCCCTGCAAATTAAACGCTTACAAATAAAATACAAGAAATGATGACTAACAATAGTCAGCAGCTCTGCCCTGTGTTGACACGCACGCACGCACGTAATTATAAATTCAGTTCTGTAACTCTTTTCTTTTGAGTGTCTGAACGTGTGTGTGTGTGTGTGTGTGTGTGTCCTCTGGGCTGGCAGGCAGTGCAGCACACTGATAAGCAGGATAGAGACTATTAGCTGTCTGGCCTGCAGCCTGAATGTCGCTGGTGGGTTTCTGTCTCTGGTCAGAAACCACATCCACACTTCTCAGAGCCAGTGGGACATGGGCTGAGTTGTGTCGCGTGATTTTTTTTTTTTCATTTCTTTATTCATTAACCTCTGCAGCCACAAACCACCCACACCCCCACCCCCGCTGCGTGTTTGTGTTCGCCTCCAGCATGCTGCAATCTGTACAAAACTTCTGTCATCTAGAGAAGAATGCAGCATTCACTGTTTTATCTACATTTTAACAAGAGCACCCCTGAGATGATGGCTTTTGTGTAGCTTTTCCAGCTTTAGTGTCTCTCTCCTCTCTTCTCCGTATCCAGCGTAACTCAGCAAGCCAATCATATGACTTTTTAATCTGGAATCATTCAGAGTGTATCATCAGGGATGAAGATTGAAAAGTGAAGCAGATGGACTTCCTATAACTGAGGCATTCAAAATGATTTTCTTCCGTTGTCAACTGTCTGACAGGTGGCCCATATCACATTATTCGCCAAAGACGACCCGAACCAGCGCGGATGCTTACTGAATAGCAATTTTGCCCTCCTATTGAATCAATTTGAGAAGAACGTGTCATTCACTGTAGTTTGTCGTTCATTATCTATAAATGCAGCCAGTATCTTATTAAACAGAGTAATTTGTTCTGACAAAAAAAAGAACAATGGAAAGAATGGGCAAATTAAATGACTCTACTATCTGCATTCTGATTACCACTTGTGTCAGCTCTATAATTATTGTGATCATAGCTGCTGTGATGATGATGGTTGTGTTTTTGATTACTCTGCTTATTGACCGAACCCCAATTTCTGATTCATTCTGTCAGCCAGCTCCCTTCGCACTTGACTCATTCCGTCCACAATTAACAACAGAGGAGAGAAGGATGAGGTGTGTGTGTGTGTGTGTGTGTGTGTGTGTGTGTGTGTGTGTGTGTGTGTGTGTGTGTGTGTGTGTGTGTGTGTGTGTGGTAGTAGTTGAGTTCATAAACTGTGTGCTATCTCCTCAAAAAAAATAAAGATCGTTAAGTTGAAATAATTCCGTAAACTCCTTAAAATGACAAAGCGATTATAACGTTTCACTAAACATTCATAAGTCCCACTAACAACGGCGGATTTCAGTCAACCGTACGAGACTAGGGAGTCTAATGAATCAATCTAGATCATTTTCTGACCAGTATAAGTGTCTCAAAATTGCAAAGCGAGACCACGGTTTCTTTTTAGCTTTTTTGGGGCTTTCCGAGATCCTGCGATCTCATTGGTCCTCAGACTCTTCTGAAAGCGCGTCAGACGGCACATGCGGAAGTAGACGGTCATCTACATATGTTGTGTGTCATGGTGGGACCAAGGAAAAGCTCAAAGTAGGTCATTTTTCAATTTCTGAACCGTAACCCTTTAAAGGAACAGTTACACACGGTCCTATCACATGCAGCATCCATCTTGTTTTACACATTCCATGCATACCTGACAGTAATTAGGGCTAAACATGAAGAACAACTGAGGCAGATGTTAATGTCATTCTGTTTGCAGATATTTGGCCATAAACCAAGCAAGTTTACTGTGGGGAACACATGTGTCTCAACCAACTTGTATTACAATGTAGCTAATAGTTTTCAAGACATTTCCCTCTACACCAATAGGAATAACCAAAGGACACAGAAATGAAGGTCTCTCAATTTACTTGGAATGAGGTTGCTCACTTTGGCACATCTATCAAAGTGTATCTTAATTAATCTTAAATTTATCTTAATGTACCTATATATGTATTAATATTTCCTACATTAACATGACACATTGTCTTTTCCTGGACTCGGCTCTGTCACCAATGTGGGATGGGTGTGAGTTACATAGGGGTTGTTTAAGTCTCATGACAGGTGAATCCCATTTCAAAATAATGACTAAACAACTTCTGTAAATTAATGGGAACTCCATAACTACAGTAAGAGTGAACTGATATGTTATAAGCCTCTATGGCAGCAGCAATGAAGCTACACTTACGCTAAAGCTAAAGTAAGCTTGTACAACTGATTTGCATTTAGCTATATTACATACATAATTATATTGTGAACTTCAAGTGTAAAGCACATTGCATCCAAGCAAGTATCATTAAAAAAGAAGACTAAGGGGCCGTTCACACCGGACGCGACTCTCAAAAACGCGTCGCTAGCAAAACCATTGTTTTCCTATGGTACGGCGCGCCTTTCATGCGCGCTTTTTAAATGCCGCGCGACGCGTTTTTCGAGCGTTTTTTCGGCGCGCTTAAAAGTTGAAATATTCTCAACTTTTAAACGCCTTGCGCGGAGTCGCACAGCTCATCAATGTCACACTCGGCCAAGGCAGCCAATCGGATCAAGCAAGAGGCGGGCTTTATTACTTTACCACTTCTTTCCTGTTTCCGTGTGGTATGAACAGCGGGAATTTCAAAAGAAAATGGCAACCGCCGACGAAGGATTCATATTAGCGGTCTTCAACTACGAAGAACTTTATAATTCAAGATCGAAAAACTACTGCAATAGCATACGGCGCTCGTCATCGAGACACAATTCTTGGAATAGATGGTGGTATTCGCCGTACTCTTTCCTTTCTTTTTTTTATATCGTGAACCCAAAATCTCCGCTTTTTTGGGGCTTTTTCCTCCTCCTCATCCCACAACACAGCAAGGGCAAGAGCGCGACGTCTGCTTGAATCCATTTTGAAGTTTTATCGCCCGGGTGCGCACGCAGGCCCGCTCCACAGGCGCAGCGGGCTGTTTTTATTTTTTTTCCCTGGCGCGTTTTTGCCAAGGCGTTTTTGAAGCGGCTGCGCTTTTAAAAGTCGCGTCCGGTGTGAACGGCCCCTAAATGTGCTTTTCGTAATAAGGCAATACGAGGGAGAGGGCTGCAGCAATCTCTCCCAGGCAATATTTATTCAGCATTTAACGCACACTACTCCTTAATCTGAGGAACAGAACTGGCATTCTTTATTTATTATCGATTGTGGTAAAACTACATATCACTGTTACTGTTGCTGCCTGTTAAGTCAGAGCAGGATAGATATTGCATTAGGGAACACCATTTATTTTCCTGCTTGGAAAGCTTTGTATCATCATTAAAGTGCAATAAAACCATAATTATCTTTGGTGAGATTAATATTTGTTTGTGGCTCTGTGTGTTTGCATTGTCTTCATTCCTCCGCTCTTCTGTTTACATCTATCTTTTTATTTATTTCCAGTAATCTGTACAGATGATGCTGTGTACAAATGCAAACATGTGAGGACACCTATCAACACATGAAATCGGCTTCATCAGTCAAATTTGTTGTTGCGCATCAGTGTAAACTACTGTAATTATTGACCTAGTTGTTACTTTCCCCAGCTCACATTTATATGGGAAAGTTTGTTTTGAATTTCAAGGTTGTATTGACATCATCAACAGCAGTCTGTATTCTTACTTTTTTTGTCAATTTCTATCACACAACAGTGACTCAATCACTCCACTGGAGCTGACAAAAATAAGATATTTCCCATGGATAATCACTTAATTGGATAGTTATCAATAGAATCATTTGCATAATAATAGATGTTAAAAATAAACATTTGTTATAGAGCTACTGGTGACACCTGAGAGGCTACAGCAGTAGCCCTGGTTTGTAGTCAAATATGTCTTTATGTAGGAGCGGTCGGTAAAATAACGCGCATTTTCGTAGTGTCACTTCAAATCCTTTTATTGTATAACAGAAAAATAAATGAAAACTCCTCTTGAACAGAAAAAAAAACGCCTTGTCTCTAAATGCGTTTCAAAAGGTCGATATCTTAATGTGGTCTTAATGCGTTCTCAAAGCATTCTCATAATGCGGTCTTTCATGCGGTTAAAAATAGGTTCCCCTTCCGCTCTCTAAACAAAAACACACCTGGCTGCACTCAGGTGACGTCTATATATAACGTTGACGCCCCCTGACATCATTGCGTCATCAAAACAGAGCGAATCAAACAGACAGGTAAAACACAAATCATATAATGGCTTCTACACTTTATGTTTCTTTAGTTTTGTGTGCAGAATGACAAAAAAATGAAATAAAAGTGCTGTTTTCCGTATATAAGAGCACATTTATTTCATGGAGCTGTTAATGGATGAGGTGCCCGTGGATTTCCTAGTTGAAACCCTTTTAATAGGAAAAGCGTCAGTTTCTTTAAATAGCTCAGCCCACTGGCTGTGGCCTGACTGGCTGGTTTCTGTTGGTGTGCGTTGTTATTCACGTCAGCTCATATTTAACAGGAGCCTGAAGCGTGGACATTTTATCAACCTCGTCCGTCGTCCAGAGGGAATCATTGTCGGTACAGATGAGGAGTATGTAAAACTTCCAAGTCCTTCCGCTCATTCTTAATGTAATACAAATTGGTTGTAACCTTAGATTGCTTCAAACTGTAGTATAAAATACAACCAAATGATACATGTGAAATGCAAAGCAGGCATTAAGACTTGAGTGATTTTGCTGACTGAGTGAAATGTGTTGAACAAGCCCCTCCTCTCTGCGTTCTGTGATGCAGGTTCACTTTGATGATGTGTGTAGTGAAAAGGCCTCTCTGGAGCCTTGTTGAAAGGCAACACTGACTGAGGCTGATATTATGATTCAGATATGAGCTGAAGAAAGAAAATACATTTTCATTTCCAGTGTCATCAGCACAGTCAGTCGGGCTGCACTGTACAATCGTTTTGCAACTGGGGTATCTGAAAGTGATGCGCGACCACAGAAATACTCGCCGATCAGACTGAAGATAATCCAATGGTGCGGGGTGTCGTATTCTCAGGAGGGCTCATTAGATTCTTGTAGCGTTGCTTGACAGAACAGGAGTGCTGTGGTATTATTATTTCATGTTCTTTAGGGTGACTGAAGAGGGCTTTTGGGAAAAGCAGAATCACTCCCTTGGTATGCAACGGCACAATGGGAAAACAAACAAACAACTATACTTATTGTAAATAGGACTGGCCAATTATTGCATTTTATACACTGACCTTCTGTGAAACTTCCATTGCTGTGCTGCTTTTTAGCTGAACTGTAAAAAGTGACGTACAAGCTATAAGAAGCTGAGATGTCAGACAGTTGTCTTTCACAGTATGCTGCTGAAGCCCAAAAACAGTATGACTGACTTTGCGTTTGGTGTTTTGTGCTCATTGAGGAAGAAGTCTCATTGTTGTGTAGCCCTGTCTACAAATATCATTTAGACATCAGGATGTAAATAGTTTTCTAAAACATTCAGTTAAAAGTAGATAATCATAGAAATAATTTGAGTTCTCTTCAGTGCAAAAGTTAGAGTTTATGTAAATGAGCATAGTTTGCTTAAGGTGTACATGATTTAGCATGTGCTTTCTCACAGCCTAACTTGTTTTACAGAGTAATCTGTCAATCTTTGTTTTTCTGTGTGTTAATTGGGTTGTCCTGAGACTAACAGCCAATCCAATCTACGTCTCAGGTAGAGGGGTGGGACTTAAGCGGGTTTAGAGTTATCGTGTGATAGTGGACGGCAGAAGCAAATGAGCACAGTCGAGTGAACCTGGAATTGTTGTATGAGAACATAATGTTCAGAACTTAATGGCTGACGACCAGTTATCCCATGGTTTGCACTTATGTGATCTACACAAGGTACATACAAGTGGTTTATTGTTTTCTATACTGTGATTAACTGTTATATTGTAAAACAATGTTGTGTTGCTAATCGCGATTAGCATTAGCGATTAGCATAAAATGGTTAACTTTGCTTTCATACTGTTAGCTCGAACCAGTTAAGAAAAGCTATTGCTAAAGCGCCATGAATCAGCATATGGACTGGGTGCTTAGCTGATTTATGTGATTCAGGAGACGGACGTTTGTGACTGAGAGGAAGGATCGGGAAAGCTCTTGTGGACCACTATCAGAGCTGTTTCCCGCGTGTGCTGCTGTAGACTGTTGCTGCTGCTTCTTCTGCGCTCCGCTGCCGACCATCACCACGCTTTCCTCACCTCCCCCCTTCTAATACTCCTTGGATTCGTGAGTACTAACAAACCGTGCACGTGCCATTTTTTGTTTAAGCTTGTGTGGACAAGTGAAGCGGCCATCACCGTTTTAGGCCTCCACGCTCCCAAACTACAACTCAGGCCTGCAACAGGGGTTTTGTTATTTTGTGTGTGTGAGAGAGAGTGTGGGTTTAACATGTTTAAAGATACTAGCAATTCGTGTGGGTTTTGTTGATATTTTGTAGTATCTCTGTTGATCTTGTCATTGCTGAGAGATCTATCTGCATGTCATTTTTGTTCGTTGCCTATACTACTATAATAAACACCATACTGTGTTTTAAGGCAGTTGATGTATTATTTTACTATCTAAATTCTATTGGAAGCACCGCCAGTTAATTCAGTTTTCATAATTAGAGAGTAACGGTTATAGGAACCATAATATTTATATAATTTATATATAGGTAATAGCGCCATCATATTTAAAACTCTACCCAGGACCCCGCCCATAGTACTTCAACACCAAGCCAATTCATAATATTATATAGCTACATGGGACGGGTGTTACAGTTGTACTGTAGCTAACCTTCAGAAGAAGTCTGCTGCATTGTTGCCTTCCTGTATTCATCATTCTTTATTTTTCTGTCTGTCTGTGTTTCTCTCTTTCTTCAGTCCTTTCCCCCCCTAACTTTGTTCCAAAGTACGACTCTGCTACCTCTAAGATGGAGTGAAATGGGATCACAGCTGTTGTGGTCTGTGAGCTGAGCGTGTGCACGTGTGGCAACAAACTGCACGTAGTGTTTTCCAGCTGGAGAATGATTCTTAACTTCCATCACTTGAAATGGTTGTTGACACCTGAAGTTGAGTTTTCCTGATTTATTCGTTTTTGGTGACAAAGATGTAGTAGATGTTAAAAAGTCCAGCAAGCTAGATCAGACAGTGAATGGCCTGGTCGTATTGTTTGAAAGGAAACAAATTGCCGGCTAGTTGTTGTAATTAAAGGTCAAGTCATGCGGCAATGCTACTGGCCCAGCTTTGATGGAACTTCAATGAAGAGATGATGCAACTTGTTAGCAGCTAGCCCGAGGCCCTGCATCATTCATGGAGGTAAACAGTTCACATAGTTTGTTTGTTGTTGTTTTCTTGCTTTCTGTGTGTGACTCTCTCCCCCCTGGGTTTACTCAGGCCGCGAAAGAGAGCAGAACCCTTAATTTGTTTGTTGCACGTACTCTCAGTCACAGCAGCCCATTTTCCATGTAAAGGTACATTAACTAGTGTTTGTACTTTAATTGAATTTATGTAGACTGCACACACACACAAATATGTTACTTTCCATACTTTTTTTCTCTCATCTACTGAGTCTCAAAAACCTTATAGTGGGATAAAGCATATATATTAAATTTGGTTCCACACTTACAAAACGTTAACTGCTATCTGTAAACACAATATATGACACTGTGATAAAGTAAATGCTACATAGATCCACTGTTCAAGGTGCAAATGAAGCCATTTGACCCTGGCTAAGAGAGAGTTGATCAGGGTAGAAGTCAAATAATTTTTTCCCGACAGCTCGGAGCAGGATTACTGATTGGTGCATACTCATGGAGGAGTAAACGGATTGCTGAAGAAGGGAAGTGAGGTGGAGAGAGCATCCTACAAAGTAGCCAAATGAGGAAATGATGGAGTGATTAACTAGAGTAGTGCACTCAGAGTGAAGACGGGACATTTATCTCTCTCTCTCTCTCCTTTCTCCTGAGCTCATTCCTCATAGGAGCAGACCGATAACAGGGTTCAGTCTGACTGGCTTAACACTTGGCCTGTCACCACAGCATCAACATATAAAATAGAGAGAAAAGAGACTATTATGTTATCACAATATTACATTTGCTGCAAATCCACCCTTCCCATGTATTGCTTTCTCCTCCTGTTTTTTCCCCTTTTTATCTCCCTTCATTAGTGCCTCCTCCCAGCTCATCAATGCAAATATATGGATTCAATTACTGCTAATGTAGCTTCTTTATCACCATAAATTACTCCGAATTCCAACGACTGATGCACAAGTCAGAAAATGCGGAGAGCAAAATTGTCGGTTGATGTTTGTCTTTTTCTTTCTGTCTTATTGTCTAGAGGGAAGAGGGTCTGCTATCTCTTAATGAACTATTGATTAGAATATGCATGTGCCGATGAGACTAAACAAATGCAGTTGTTTTGGATGGATAATTTGTGTGAATATTTGAATATCGATTGACTAATAATCATGATAATCATTGATTATTTTAGGTGTGCCATACCAGATGCAAAGTCATGTGGCTGTGCGTGTTGCTTCATCTCCTCTGCACCACATGTAATATTTATTTACCTGTCTGTTCATATACATGAGACTCTGCCTGTCAATCCCAAAGCTGTAGACATGAATACTAGATAGAATCCAGATGAGCTCCATCTCTTATTAACTTCCTGTCCTTCTCTTCCTCCTCCCATCTCAAACCCTGTCCTCTCTGCACCTAACATCTCCTCATCGACCAATTTTTTCCCTCTTTCCCAAAAGAGCAGATTTAAATGAACAGTATATGACCCCTCGACGAGAGAAGGGGAACACAAATGTATGGGAAACTAAATTGAAGGAAACTGAAAAGGAATTTAAAGAAGGATCCTCAGGAAAGTTAAAGTTTGAAGTCTGACTCTGAATTAATTAGTGTTCTTGTCTTTGTCTCTGTTCCTGATGAACTTTGAATGACTCAGCCTTGACTCATATAAATCCATCATTTAAAGGGAATAACCAGCCATAGCAGGCTCACATCCACAGTAATCCTTATAATCTGAAATTAAATTTTAGATCAAACCAAATCTAAAATTTTGCAAATGTCTTTTCCAAAGATGCTCAATGGCACCATGATTCAGCCTGTGATGTACAAACCCAAAGTAACACTCTGACTTTGAGTCAGTCAGCATGTTATTTTCGATGGAACCGTTTGCTTTTCATCATGACATTGCAGATATGAGTGAGTGTTATCTTTTGAAGTCTGGCGGATTCTCTGTGAGCTTGATGTGGTCGTTACTGGACGAATGGATTTTCTACTGGAAGCTGTCCAGTGCTTTGATGGTCAGCAGAGATACATGCACACACACACACACGAACAGTTATGCATTTTTAAGGACAACGTCATTAGTATGGCAAATATTATATCAACATAGCTGCAGCTGTTAGCAAACCGATTAATTCCTGCAGCCACCTGGTCTTGCAGGACTTCCGGCCATTACTGCTGGCTACTCAGAGGCACCATCTCACTCTCACAAGTTACTGCTAAGATTCAGATCACTCCCACCTGCAACACTGTTAATATATTGACAATCTGTCCGCCCCATCTCACAGAAACATTTATGTTTTTTTAAGCCAAACACATGTTAATAGTTATGCAACTATTCATTATGAAATATTACAAGACGTGAACTGAAAAGGAGTCCTATTAAATGTCGAAAAAAGAAATAGCTGCAGCTTAAGGCTGCGGCACTTAAAGATCAATAAATACTTAATGGATGGTTTTCCTGCTTCTCTGAAAGTTTTTTTTCTTCCCCATAGCAACACAGATGCTGATGCTTCAGTGCAGTGGTTGTGTTATTGGTTACAAATAAAATTGAAATGTGGTTAACCCTTTCTTGTGTTGCTAACATGGAAGCGGAGTGACTGCCCAGTTATTCTCATTTTCATTCAAAGATTATAACGGTAATTACCCACTCCCTCCTGATATATCCCACGTCTGTGACACCTGTACAGGTCCCTCTGATATTTCCTGCACACACAAATCCAATAAAACAAAAGGTGGCTCTTTGCAGCAGAGGGACATGAAAACATGTGGAAGGGTGACTGTTCTTGTGTGTGTCCCTGTGAGTCACACAGAAGTGAATCCCTGAATCAGCTGTTCATGGAATGTCTGGCCTTTTGTATTCTGTTCTGTATTCAGAGGAAGAAGCTCGGCACCTTAATCGGATCTGATGTACTGATGTATGTCGATGACCTTTCCGTCTTTTCCTCCAACCGTTCTCCGTCTCTCGTCTCTGTCCTCAGAAATTATTTAACGTAAGTGCAGTTGAGGGATTGATTGTTACTATTGTTATATTTGGATAAGTTTATTGAAATTCACTGCAGGATCCTGCGAAACCTGATATGATTCTCATAATGGAGATTTTGTCACAAGGCATTGCTGCAGAGCTGTGGCTGAATGTTTGGTAAGGTTGGGTCGCTGGCCTACGGAAATGGATTAGGGCCACATGTTATACATGTATTTTAATTTTAAGTTTAATGTAAGAATTATGAGAATTAAGTCAGTTATTCTCAGAAGTCTGATTTTAAACTCAGAATTATTTTATTTATTTTTATTTACACAAGTATATACAAATATCTGTCATCTTGTGGAAGCAAATGACCTATGCATGAATGATATATAAACAAATAGTATGTGTGGAACAGCGCTGACTTAAAGGTTGTGAAGCCTCTGAATTCTTTTTGATTGACATTATAAAAAGGTATTTCGGATAAGGCTCAAAACTACTATTAGACAAGGCATAAACATTTGTATTATAACTTGTGTTTAAAGGCTCTCTTATCAGCACTCCACACACACACACACACACACACACCTGGTAGTAACTCACCAAATGCCTATGACTATCCCAGGGCGCATTCATTAATTAATTCACTTTCAGAGAGAGATAATAGCTTTATTCTAGTGGTTAGTAAGTAACATTGTTTTGGGGAATTTGCCCCATTGATCCAGTCACTGATTACATTTCCAGTCTATTTATTAAAGGACCAGTGTGTAGGATTTAGTGGCATCGAACGGTGAAGTTGCGGAATGATTGCATCCAACTGAATAACCCTCCATTCACTCCGGCCTTTCCAAGTATGTCAGAGAATACGGTGGCCTTCGGGTAAAGTAAAAACACAAAAAGGCCCTTTGTTGAGCCAGTGTTTGGTTTGGGCTACGGAGGTGCAACACAACAGACTCCATGAAGACAATCTGCTCCTTATGGATATGAAGAGCTCACTCTAAGGTAACAAAAACAAAACAATTTAGTTGCAGGTGATTATACTCTAATAAAAAAAGTATTTATGAATCCTATATTCCATTTCAACTAATAGATCCCACTAAATCCTACATCCGCTGGATCCTTGAAAGCATACATACAAGGATCATTTTCCTAGGCTGCTGGGTTGTGCGCTACATAAGGCCTCCAGGCTGTCCTTTTGTAGACGATGCTAGATAATGCCATTCAGGTGGACAGTCTGAGGTCCTCACCAGTTGTGTGCAATCGCAAAGTTGAGCAACTCCCCGAAGCTTGAACTCATCCAAAAGGTATCTAATGTAATTGTCTCTCACTTGTTTAAATAGTATTGTTCTTCCAGTCCAATTTCAATCAGAATTCTCATTCAATCAATTATTAATCTTGTAATAATATTGCACTTCCCACTCTCATGAAGGTTAATTAAGTCTAACTCAGTCAGAGGGGAGTATAATGAGATCGAGTGAAGCTCAGAGTTACAGAGAGAGATGAAGATGCCACTTTGGTCTGACAATTTAGTTTCCAGAGTGCAAGAGTGTGGGATTTTTGAGAAAACAAAAGTTTGGCCTGTATCCCTCGCTCCATTTTGTAAAAGGTTTCTGCTTGGTTGAGCTTGAATTCCAGGTCATTGTCTTTCGCCTTACTTCATTGTCTGTGGCTCTCAGTCTGTCATTTTGTTGATCTGTTGGATTTTTTACTGTCTCATATGTTTGTTCTCCTGAACAGTGAGAGAGAAACAAAATGGGGACCTAATTTATTTACTCCATTGTGTCCGTTTTGATTAGTATAAAAGACAATCAAGGCCTGTCTTACAAAATGTAGTACAATACAATGTCTGAAGAAGGAACTGGACGGCCACAGAGACTGACGAAGAGAGAGTGTAACTATTTGTAATCTTTAAAATATGAAAGTAATTTTGGCTGTTGTGTGTGTCTGAGAGTATGTAACTATGCACGTATGTACATACATTTTCAACGTATCATCATTGACCACAGTTGGCATACTGGATCTTTTAATACATCCTTAGATGTCTCTTAAATATAGTGTATCCTTTTTATATCTTGCATTCTCCTCTGCTTATTTTCGCTCAAGATTAGCACTTAACATCTCATCCTAACGTCTTATATCATTTGCATTCCTTGCCTTGCGTTATTGCTACAATTCAGCGATTTTAAAGAACAAAACTCATCTGTGTCGGACTAATAATTAATGAAAATGTCCCTGATCTGAAAAGCAAGCAGTTGTTATTCGTAGGGTAGAGCGGTAAATAGCATGCATCTGCAACCCTGTCCCTTACAAATTTGTTTTACAAATGTGTTGTTTTTTTCCAGTTACATTTTGATAGAAACTGTAATATCTGCCTGGATTATGTTCACTGGCAACATTTCATTGTTTTTTGTTGAAGGAAGTAATACCATGAAAACTGGCAAAGCCTCACCCCCGGCGGAGGCCTTGGTGAGCGGAAACACAGATGAATTGGCCAGTAAAATAGCGAAGCTGTCCGTTTATTTACTTAATATTCATGTAATGAATATACGACCGGGTCCCTCGGGGGGTTTTGTGGGGGGTGCTGCGGGAGTATGGGGTGCCGGACCCGTTGGCACGGGCCATCCGGTCTCTGTACGCCTGCAGTAGGAGCTGTGTTCGTATCCTCGGTAGTAAGTCAGACACGTTCCCGGTGGGTGTTGGTCTCCGCCAGGGCTGCCCTTTATCACCGGTCCTGTTCGTGACTTTCACGGACAGGATATCTAGGCGCAGCCAGGGGGCGGAGAAGATCCGGTTCGGGAATCTCGGGATCGCATCTCTGCTGTTCGCAGATGATGTGGTCCTGTTTGCCTCCTCGGACTGTGACCTCCAGCATTCACTGGGGCGTTTTGCAGCCGAGTGTGAAGCGGCAGAGATGAGAGTTAGCACCTCCAAATCTGAGGCCATGGTGCTCTGCCGGAAACCGGTGGACTGCTCCCTCCAGGTGGGGACAAACTGCCTACCCCAAGCGAAGGAGTTCAAGTATCTCGGGGTCTTGTTCACGAGTGAGGGTAAGGTGGAGCGTGAGATCGATAGGCGGATCGGTGCGGCTGCAGCAGTAAAACAGGCGCTGTACCGGTCCGTCTTGGTGAAGAGGGAGCTGAGCCGGAAGGCGAAGCTCTCCGTTTACTGGTCGGTCTACGTTCCAACCCTCACCTATGGTCACGAACTCTGGGTCGTGACCGAAAGAACGAGGTCTCGGATACAAGCGGCCGAAATGAGCTTCCTCCGTAGAGTGGCCGGGCTCAGCCTTAGAGATAGGGTAAGGAGCTCGGACATCAGGAGGGAGCTTGGAGTCGAGTCGCTGCTCCTTCGTGTCGAAAGGAGTCAGCTGAGGTGGTTCGGGCATCTAGTCAGGATGTCTCCTGGACGCCTCCCATTAGAGGTTTTCCAGGCACGTCCAACTGGTAGGAGGCCCCGGGGAAGACTGAGGACACGCTGGAGGGATTATATCTCCCGGCTGGCCTTGGAACGCCTCGGGGTCCCCCAGGATGAGCTGGAAAGTGTTGCGGGTGAGAGGGAAGCCTGGGTCGGCCTGCTGAACCTGCTGCCACCGCGACCCGACCCCGGATAAGCGGTCGAAAATGGATGGATGAATATACGTATGTCAATTAGATGGACAGATGAGATTTCTAAAAGCGGTTTCAAGTGGTATGGGGAAGATCGTGGTCTTGGTTTTATACAGAAAACATATAACGTGTGTGTATAAATAAATAAATAAATATGTGTGTGTGTGTGTTCATAATGTGTATTTCGGTGAGTTTTCCGGAGACTTTATGAGGTGCAAAAGTGTATTTGCAGTTTGCTGAACACAATGAGCTATAAAGTGTATTATCCTCCTGAGCACACAGTCTATCTCACTAATGTATTTCTATTATTATTATTATTATTATTATGTCTTTGTTGCCAAACACTGTTGGTTTTTATTTTTGACTGTACTGTGTGAAGCGGTCCAGGGCAGACAGTTTTAAACCGTAACACCTATGTTTAAATGCTCCTGTTTGTTTTATTGAAGAATCTGTCTCTGTCTTGTTTGTGTAGTCGGTTTAATTACTTTTCTTCTTCACCCGTGTTTTGTTAATGTGAATGGTGTTGGTGGCCGGGTACAGTATTCTTCTAAGGGAGGCTAATTTATTAAACAGGCAGTACCTTTGTTACACAAGCTTATCTGTTTAGTTTGCTTTGTTGCAGAGAAGACACTGCAGTAAGCCTGTGGCCACACTCATCTGTTATTCTTTTTCTCATTATAGTCCTTCCTTTGTTCTTATTCATTTTGTATTCCTGACTCCGACTCTCTTTTTCTCTTTGGATTCATTCTCTTTCTCCAGCTTCATTCCTGCAACATGTTTCTCATTTGCAGCCTAACATTCTTTCTATTTCCTCATAACTGGTTTTTCTTTTCTCTCTCTTTACACATGGAGTGTTATAGAGTATGTTTTCTGACACTCTGAGTTCATCACACAAACTTACGTGTTGTTAGTGTTTCATGAATAATTGAGGGAGTGGATAAACATGCTATATCAATATACTTTACACCAAGACACAATCAAAGCTGGTTGGAATAATTTGTTTCATGCATTCATATTTTTTTAAAGATGTTTAGTTATTACTCTCCCATTTTCTCCCTAATTGTTCTCCAGTTACTTTAGTCTCCTTCCATCAGCTTTATTATCCTGCAGTAAATATTACCAATTCCTTCTCTTCCCCATCTCTCCATTCTTAATTTTAAAGCTGGTGTTCAGAGTTAAAGCTGGGTGGGGAATTCATTTTTTTTTTACATAATTGGGCAAGACATCCTATATAACCTTTCATTATTTATTGAATTCAACTGATTTGAGAGAAAACTTGGCTCCTCCTCTTGGTTGTGCTTTAAGGCTTCAGGAAATCTAGCCTGTGACAAGAAACCTTGGACAATCACAGGTCATTTCAGAGAGAGGGAGTTTCTATTGGCTGTTCTACAACTACAGATGTGCATGCACATCTGTAGTTGTAGAACAGCCAATAGAAAGTCATCGCCTAACTAGAACATCCTGTTAGCCGGGCCCCCAAAATCTTCCCTCTGGCTTTCTACAACCCACATTGCTACAGCACCCATTTTCTTCTACCTTTCCAAATTATTTAATGCTGTTCCTCCCTGAACCCCTATGCTGAGTGCCTGTTGAAATGTAATCTTAAAACTCTGAAGCTATCAAGGCCCTTCTTACTTTTTGGCTTGGGTCAAACCGGAACACCCTTTTCTCTGCTTCCACCGCCAATTTTGTTTTCTGCCCGGCTTTACCTGTTCTCTCTCCTGGCTTCAGAATGATAGAACGGCCTTCCTAATCGAGTCCACACAGCTGAATTACTTTCTGCTATGTACACAAAACTCGCCATTTCAAGAACCAGTCGTGTATGTCAACCTCTCTACTTGCACTTAGGTTATATCCTCTCTTTTACATCCCCCCCTGCTCACTTTACAGCAGCTGTCTCAGTCTTTTGTTCTAAATCTAAATGTTACTGGTTTAGATGTTGGTGAAGCAGGTGAAGCTCATTTATTTTAAGAGAGCTGGATGAAAACCCTCTAAATAGAAAATGTAAAAGGAGTAGCTCCCACTGAAAGCAGAACAAATACATGTAGATGGGAATAGGGTGTGTGTGTGTGTGTGTGTGTGTGTGTGTGTGTGTCCCTGTAGGGAGAGATTAGGTGACAGGCAGCTCTGAGGTCAGTCTGGCCGTATCTCGCAGACAGCCTTGCTTGCCCTGTGGCTGGTTTAACCAGACATCTGCTGAACTCCCATCAGATCCTGCAGGGCATCACATATCTGCCCCCACTCCATTTAGCTGACCCTGGAATAGCAAGCTAGGATTTACATTATGTATGATGGGATAAGAGGTGTTGCTTCCGTGCCAGTGGCTGATTCTAGATCAGGTTTTAAAGGTTAAGAGATAATATTGTCTCAGTCGCCAGGGGCGTGTCCTTTTAAACACCGATTGCAGATCAGGGCTAGGGGACGATAGGAGCAACAGCAAACTGTATCAAACAGATCAGAGTCTGAGAGGATTATAGAGGTTATGCTTCTGGATCTACACTTTGAAACATTAAGTTTCACAGTTGTATTTAATCTGTGTTTAATAATAACTTTAACATCTCCACTAGATTCAATAATAGATATTTGCTGATGTATATATGGTGGTAATTTTGCCTGTTATACTACTTTGTTCTGTTTTACATGAAGCTACTTCCACACAGTCATGTCTAATTTTCATGATTGTGTTTGATTTTATGTTGAATTTAATTCATTGTGTTTTTAAAGGAGGTACATTGTATTATAATCTCATTTGTTTTTTGCAGCACTTTTATTTTCAGTTTAGTTTCCTTTAATTTCCAGGATAGGAACTTATATGTAACTGTAAAATGTATTTTCGTGGAGTTTCCTGGAAAGTACTGTAATTTGGCATTATGTTGCTACATGTCCAATTAATTACTTTGAATCAACTGCTAGTATAACAGAGTTCAGCTGAACATGCAACAATTTAAAATTAACACAGTATATGGAGGACAATATTTCCTATAATATATGAATAAAGAGAACATGTACTTGGACTAAAATGGGTCACCTCTTTTGAAGGAAATTATTCTAGAAAACAATAGCTGCCCAAACTTAAACTCAACACAACTGGCTTAATTCAAACGACTGTCTCAGGACAATACTTCATTAACACTAAATTTCACCATTCTTTGAAAGAAACTTTCCAAAAAAATGTAAGTTAAATTTTTTCTGGAGGGGTTTGAAAGGTTTCCCATAACGCTTCCACGTTTAAGCAGAAAAACACCCCGGAAGGGTCCCTAGTAGCAGATAACCATTTAGTATCTGTGTTGTAAAGACTTGGTCATGTCATTCTTGATATATGAGTATGCACAACAGAATGGTGTAGTTGTGTATTGGTAATGCTTTATCTGGTAAAGGCAGGATTACAAATAACAGACACAGAGACACGACCTGAAAACATAACACAGAAATACACAATGTGTTACGCCCAGACTTTCTGGGTAGTTCTGTGTTCACTGTCTGTTTTCTGTTGTGTTGTCTGTCACTCACCTTGTCTCCCCACTCTTGTGTGATTGCAAGCTCCGCCCTCATTGTTTCCACCTGCGTCTCGTTCCCCTGTGTATTTAGTCTGTGGCCGTTTCTCAATACCAAGTACGCTAAGTCCAGACTTGTGAACTTTTGGAGTTTGGACTTGGGAGTCCAGACTTGGGAGTCCAGACTCTCAAGGACAGGAGGACACAGGACGGTCTTTCTGCAATTGGAACAGCAGCTGACTTGATGACGTCACCACCTCAGCTGTCATTGTCATGAGTTACTCTGATTCTTCACTGTAAAGTATTTTTACAGTTAAACAAAATATGACAACCCTGCTTTTTTGCACTGGTTTCACAGACATACACATATCATTGTGTATATATATATTGTGTGCATATATATATATATATATATATATATACAGATACACATATCATTGTATGTACATATATATTATTGTGTTTATAAATATATATTATATATATATATACACATATCCTTGTGTATGTATGTATGTATATATATATATATATATATATATATATATATATATATATATATATATATAGTGTTCATAAATATGTATTTTATATACTGATATAGATACACATAATTGTATATATAATAAGTTTATAAATGTTATATATATATATATATATATATATATATATATTTATATATACTTATATATTTATATAGATACACATATAATTGCAAACAATTCGGTCAAAAGTAATAAGACTGTAGTTCAAAGTAAAAGTTAAATTAAAATCTTAAGTTATAAATCGTAACCTTTCCCTCAGTCAAACTGATTTAATGTCACTGAATAAATAATACAGATTGCTTGTTAGATCCTCAAAGTCGATTTATATCTCATGTTTAATCGATACGGAGACATCGGAGCCAGCGGATCATTTCAAAAAGTCCTGCCGAGATCAAGCTGCTGTCGGCGGGCAGCACAGCGCTGACGGCCCGGTGCTGACGGGAATCACTGTCCCTCAGCAGGACCTCAACCCGTCGGCGTATCTTTTTAAATAAGATGAGTCTGGACAAACCGACCACAGATTTGATCCTTAAACAAATAACTTCTCGCCTGAAAACGTCCTAAAATTATATTTTGTGACTCAACAACGGTAGTATTTATAGAATGTCAACTTTCAGTTGTGAGTTTTCTCATCCGCCATTGTTCCCCGTTTGCTGGTCCGAAATGCATTCTGGGATATTGGCTCTCTCAAGTACGCTGAAGTCTGCTCTGATGCATCCCCGGTAAAATGGGAGGATCAAGTCACATCCGGGCATTTTCACCGTGCTTGGCGAGAAGCGGACTTTTGAATTGGAACAGTACTTGGGCCGCGACTGATGACGTTTCACGAGTCCACGAGAACACAAGTACAGAGAAGAACGCTTATTGAGAAACGGCCAGTGTGTCAACTCCCTGTCCTGTGCCAGTTTGTCTCTTGATGTCCGTGAGTGTTTGCCCATAGTAAACGTTGTCTTTGAAACCAACTACCTTGCCTTGTGTCCTGCTCACTGTGGTCCTGTTCCGTAACACAATGTAAATGATGGAGGGGAGAAACAAGAGTCAGGTCTGGATTACAGGATAATAGTCCTATTTCTGGATATATTGACCGTCTGGGTCCGTCCATGGTTGCCAATTTGGTTTTGGTTGTCAGTAGTTACCACATCTGCATATTATAGTTAGGTAATAGTCAGGTTATAGTATGTTTATAAAACTAAGCTAACCAAAGTAAACTGAATTTACAAAATACTCTAAGGCCCTACACATGTCATGAGAGTGGGAAGTTTTGTTCAAGAACATAAAGTAATAGAAGCCCTTCAGTTTGTGCTGAATCTCAACTGGGAAGGCATCAAATGCAGCGTGCTAACTTTACATGAAGTGATCTGTATTATTGTTCATTATTAAGAACATTCTCAAAGACTGATCTAAGACATAAACTACCTTACTGCTTGTGACCCTCCTGGTTACGTGTCATCACTGGTAATGTACTGCAGGTTTTTCTTAAATCAGTGATATGAAACTATGAAAGTATGATAGTAAAAAAAAACAGGAGCTGATAGCAAAAGTTAGTTAATAGTGTTGAGGCAAATGAAACACTGCGGTGGCTCTGACTGCTCAGGTTTGAGGAGTGCTGAATCCCAACTCCAGCCATACACTAATTAGAACGCATTTTAACTCATAGAATAAGAGATGCCAAAATCGAAAAACCAAAAGCACTTTAAAAACAATGAACAATGAAAACTGAAGAAGAAAATCTATATGCCTCCATGTACTGTATTAAATGGTGCGAGATTCACAGCAAGAAAACATCTAATTTAATTTCAGTTTCAATTGTTTTGTTTTTTAAAATCTTGCTCCCTGGATGTTCTCTACTCATTGTTTACCACTCTGATCTTAATGGTGTGTTGGTGATATCATAAAAAGACAAGCTGAGTTCCCATCTTCCTGCATGAAAAGTGCTGACAGCGATGTTTTAAATCCTACAGCCGCCCCTTAACAAACCATGTGATTTAAAACCTGTTGAGACAGAAGATTTTATTTGCCACACACACACACACACACACACACACACACACACACACACACACTGATAATGATAATGATACAATCACAGCTGCGAGAGAAATAATGCATATCGACATCCAACGAGATCCGAGATTCTCCCCTGTGGTAATGATACCTGAGGATAGAAGGACAGGTCCAAAAATTCTGTTTATCTTGTCTTTTATTTTCATTTTTGATATGTATTGTTATATTTGTCACAGTTGGGCAAAAATATAACTGAGGATGGACCCAAATACAGATAGACACAGGGAGCAGAAGGATAGTAAACCGTGATTATTATTTATTTTTTTAAAGAAATGTCCAAAACAAAACTTACATGCCAGGTGAGAACAAAAGTAGTAAGTGAAAATCTCATCTGTAATCCCATTTGTAATGGCCACAATATGATGTGTACGTTGATAACTTCATCTGTAGTGGGTACTTTATCAGTATGGACTGTCACAAGTACCTTGATATTTGGGAAAGGTAGTACAAATATACATACAGTAGCATAATGACACACTGTACCAAATATGAAGATTCAGTTATTTCATTTTTATAGTCTGTACTGTACAATATATTAACATTAAAAGTAAGTAGAAAATAAAAAAGATCCAATAGCTATTTAAAATTGATTTAAAAAAAAAAAGGCCTCCAAATTATTTACTTATTTCCTTCCTTCTTATTAGTACATTTTCAGGAATGTACTGATCTGACTGCCCAATTGACAGGATTGTTAAAGTTTGGTTTTGGCACAAATATGTCTGTTAGTTGTAGGTGTTGGATGTAAGCTTTGTGTCAGAAATGTGAATCAATGGAGCCTCAACTGTGTGTTACTAAACTGGCTGTTTTAGAGTTCAGGTAAAAACTGCACACACTATCTAGATGCAGTAGATAAATAACTGTGTATTTGCCTCCACGTGTTTGCAGGCGTACTCTGTGTCTCTTGGATCCTGACACCTCTGCTCTGCAGGCAATACGACGAGCAAAGAGTCTGAAGTGAAGATCACAGCAGCCTTCAGGCAAAACGTCGAGAAGTTAAGTGACACTGAGGCACAAGGGGTGTGTGTGTGAGAGAATGTGGTGTGTGTGTATATATAGGCCTAGAAAAGCCTTGTAGAGAGACAGATTACTTTAGGAGAGTATAACTTTGAGATAAGAAAGACACTTCTTGATGAGAAAAAGGATGTTGGAGAATGACAGAAATGGAGGGAAGGCTGGCAACACGCGGAAATAGAGGGATTCACTGAAATGAAATGTATTGTCCTGGTTGGCTTAGCAACAAACCACAACCCTGTAACATCTCTGCAACACTATTTTGTTCCCCACTTTTCTCCATTGTCCTTTTCCCACCATCTCTCTTTTATGCTGCTACCAAATCCTCGGGGGTGGAGCATAAAGAGCAAGAGAGATCCATCAGTGCTTGCTAAAAAGCCTTGCCGGCTCATAAATAAAGGGGGTGGCTGAATTAGGAAGTGAAATCACCTTGGGTTGCTAATGTCAGAGCCCACAGACAGATATGAAATACTCCCTGTACCCCTCAGTGTTGGGCTGCTCTGTTCCCACCCTCAGGCTATAACATCCCCATATGGTGTGTGAGCGTGTGTGAAGGAGTTGATGAAAGACTCCATTCTTTGTACTTTGTGCATAAGTGCTTCTAAATGTATTTGTCACGATAATCAGACTGTTTCATGCCCTTTCTACTTTATTTAGGTATTCGTGTTGTCATGGTAACAATGGTCCCTTTGAGCTTAATTCAAGTTTGTTTTATGTTGGAAACTAGCTGACAAAATTAAATTCACCACAAGGTAACTGTTCTTGAACTTCCATCCAATCCATCTACCATTCCTCTTTTCTTGAGCTATCAGCAGATATATGTTTTGCTTAGTTGTTATTTAGTTGTTACGTCCCCATGTTGGCCTGCAAGTTGAAATCAAAAGTTAATTATTGACCTCAGAAACAGTTTCAGCAGATCAAAGATCAGCTCCTTAACTCTCTTCATGGAGTCCTGAAAGTGCTCAGAAAAAAAATCTACAACCGGGCAAACTCGAATCTGCGAAGTGATCCAAAGCATGTGTTATGTTTGGTTTGAGTTCATATCATAATGGTGATTTTAACCTGCTCCTCTGAGTTGTTTTGGAAAAGAGATGCTCAAACTGCCATTCGACATTAGACGATAAACTGTCATGAAATATAAACACATGATCTCGTTAACCTTGATCAAGAAACACAGCAACTTTTCTCTTACGTAGTCTCATCCATTAGAGTATAGCGCTGAGGAAAGTCTGTTTTCCATCCCTCCTTGGTTTTAATTTGATTGATTTTGTTCTTTGAATTTAGTTTGAAACGTTGCTCCAAACACAATGCATAACCATCCTATCACTGTGACCATTCTGGTGTAAAACCTGGACAAAACTTGGACAAAGCACATTCCATATTGATTAAATGAGGACTCAGTTATATCTTCATTACTGGATGCTTCAGTGTTTAA
Source organism: Myoxocephalus aenaeus (assembly GCA_038501785.1). Taxonomy (NCBI): domain Eukaryota; kingdom Metazoa; phylum Chordata; class Actinopteri; order Perciformes; family Cottidae; genus Myoxocephalus; species Myoxocephalus aenaeus. The sequence goes on along the minus strand of JBAMJR010000161.1, from coordinate 3,022,524 downwards.
TGGCAGGTTTACAAACACAATTAGTGAGACATGCACTTGAAACCAGCTCAAGTTGTTTCTTTCTCTTCCGACTACAGTATGAAGTGATACTTCAGCGTTGGTACAGAGTGGTGTTTAGTGTAATGAAGCACATGTGTTGGGGAGTGTGGAGAGACATCAGTTTGGAGCAGGGAGATAACCAAGCCTACAGCCCATCATCCCAACCAGATAGTACCATGGCGAATGCACACAGGAGGATCAAAGCTCGTCCCGTCAGTAACATGCAGCTATTTCCACGGTTAGCAGCTTCAATCCTAACATCATGGTCTGTTAGTGCATGCTAACATGAAAGCTGTAGCTAGGGAGGAAGCACTGCTGCTATTAACACATAATGTGTGGGCAGTAGATTAAAGATATTCCTCCACAGAGCAGCATGAGGGTATTTCCAGTGGCATGTGATTATAAAGACTAACCTCTGTTAACAGGCTTTAACACAGTGGACAGACATTTGTGCAGTCTGAATTTCTTATTTTCTTGGATTTTCTTGGACTATTTTCTTGGACTTTCTTGGAATATCAAACCTGAAATGTCTCAGGAGAAACAACTGATGAAACCTTGCATTTTCTGTGTCTGCATTTGTAGATGAAATATTACAGCAGGAAGGAATTTCTTAAGGAATGTGTTTTTGCGAAACAGTTTTTGTATTTTCTACAGAGTGCAATGAAAGAAGTATTTATTAAACTAATATATTTTAGTTCCGGCTGCTGTGCGAGGAACCAAAAACATTGTTCGAAAGGAAAAATAAAAAGTCCTCCTTTGCATCCACCAATATTAAATTTGATCAAATGGTTCAGTGGTTCTCGACATTTGTTTCCCTGCTATGCATCTGCTTCTCTTATTATTATTCAGCAGATAGATGAGATACAAATGAGATGAATGCTGGCCACCTCTGGCATTACCTGCAGGCAGTGTGTGTTTTGTGTGTGCGTGTGTGTGTGTGCATCCCATACCAGTGGGGAACCAGTGAAATGAAGTTTCCTGCTGGCTGCTCGAGTGTGTGTTGAATGTGTGAATATGAGTCTGAACACATAGGCCTTCAGTATTGGACTGTTGAGAGACACCGAGTACACAGACAGACAGGCCCCTGTGCAAATGACATTAAAGAACAAAATAATAGGCGGTACTATGTTGCTTTTTGGTTAACTATAGCTTATATTTAAAAACTGTAGCACTGTGTGAAATGTAAAAGGGAAGAGTCAGTCAGTCACTTATATTGAAGCACAATACAGTCCAACATCCAGCTGGAAGCAGAAACTCTAAAGCTACACATTAAGCAGTTGCTCTGGGCTCGAGTTTTCAATTCAGAAACTACAATTCCTGACGCCAGTCTGCATTAAAAGACACAAGAGGAGAACGCTTTAAACATCTTCCCAGACTCAGGTACGCTTCTCAGTGATGGCGGGTATCCACATTTTTCCTGGATGGAAACCCACAGGGGAGGGAGTGTGACACACTGGGGAAGGAGGGAGGAAAAGGTCGCTCATCCAATATTCAAACCGTACTTTGTCTTTACTGGATAATGAAGTCTCTTTACCAAAGCCATAAACTCTAGGGGGCAACCACGCTGTAGTCATTTCCCTTTCATGGAATAAAGTACGGCATTGCAGTGACAGAAAAGTGGTTCCATGTAGTGTTTTTAGCCTTTTTAACATCTTTATTGACAGTGATGTATCTTGATTTGAATGGTGAACCACAGTTGGTTATTCTTTCTTTATGTCAGAACTATTACAATGTCAATGTAAGACAGTTTTACTTTCGGTGCCCTTTGTCACGGTTCTACTTCTGATAAATACATAACTCTGATAAAAGTTATTTATTTACTGCTTTTGCACAGTGGAGTTCATAACCCACATTTAGCTGCTCAATTGAGCTTCATAATGATGCTGACGCAGAGAAAGTCCGGCATTCAATTACTATTATTGAACCACAAATGTTATACTATGAACACAGTTAAGTGACATTATTTATTCATTTATATTTTTCAAGGTGAAATGCAGATTGTCCATTGCTGCTCTGTATTTATGTACTCTAATTTGAGTAATAATGTGCACTGGGAAGTGATATGTAGGAGGGGAGACCTTGGTATTTGAATAATTGATATCAAGGAAATAATGACACCCTTGATCGCTACTGTATGGTCGTCATACTGTCTCCAAATAATTAGTATAGTTTCCTTTTATGTTCAACTGTTATTTTCCATAATGCTTCTGTGCTTGACAAACATTTAGTTCTTTTCATTTAACAACAGTACACATATTACATTGTGTCACTTAATCCTTGTGAAGTAAAAATTACCAAACACCTATATTTAATCCACAGTGCATGTTGTTTAAGTGCTCTTGAGAGTGGGACAAATCATGTTCATGAGTGCTGATCTCTGAAGAGAGGCTTATGTGGTGCACTTGAAGCAATATTCTACCTGAACAAAAAGGACAAAACAACAACAGCTTATTCTGAACAGTATATTTAGTTTCTCCCACTGTTCAGCATACCTTTGGTGGTAATAAGGATGTGGTGTACAATATTTACTGGTTTAATTAACGTTTTGTATATAATACATACTCACAATACATTATACAATAATGTTGATTGCACCGCTGGAAGGAAACCACAATGTTAATGTCCAGTGTTGCTTCTTCTCCACAAGTGGCCTTGGCTTGTCTCCTTTGGTCTGTTACTGGTTGCCTGTATGGATGAAGAGTTACATTCCCACTCGGTGGAGGGATAACCAGCTTTATACCCACTGCATGTGCAGGAGTTGGATGGTTTTATTCTGAAGAACCAATGGTATTATTAATTAAAAAATGTAGTCATATGTATGTCTGGATAGAATGCATTTCATCAGTGCATATAAAGTAGCTGGCTTAACTTCTGGCAGTCCAAAAAAGCCCATGCAGAGCTGGACACTGTCGGGGAGTGTTGACCAAACTTCATCAAACAGTGGCACAGAGCTCCGTTATTTATTTTCAGCTCTATTGACTGTAATTGGTGACAGTCAGCAGTGGCGGCCTGGGGGCAGAGTGGCCGTCATCAACACCAGAGCACAATACTCACTTGGAGTCTCGCTGTGACTCCAACAGGTACATTTCAGAGACTATACTTAACTGGACTGGCCAGCCTCTGGCATCTGTCTGCTGGCCCTCCGGCAACATGTCGGTCTGCAGCTTATTAGCATTGCATTACTTCAGGATGCACTGCAGAGCGACATGAGTATTGAGGCTGGACCACAGAAAGACTGCAACACACAGAGAGGTTGATGTTTACAGCACTGAGGAGAGGAGACTAGAGCTTCCTTGGATGTCTCCTGCATTTTGGCTGTATGCCGTGTTCCGGTTGCACCCTATCTCTATCACATCTTGGTTCAAATGTTCAGTGAGTGATGCTCCTGGCCACATATTCTTCCATCCCTGTGTAGTACTCGTGAGTCCCTGAGTCATGTCCAGGACAATTTTCAATCCTTGATTCTTCTGAGGTTCCTCCATCAGGCTTCTCTGTTTAGACTTGTAAGTTCCAAGCATATGAGGAAGTGGCATCACAGGCAGACCAGATCTTTATTCAAGAAGACCATTCGATTTCACAAATGTTTGACATCCCTATTTCTTCATTTGCTGGCTGCTGACGGGTCCTGAGGCTCGTCTTCATTTCGGAGCTGAGGCCATATCATAGAACCCTGAGATTAGAGCATAGCACCTTGAGGTCAGAGCACAAAACCCTGAGATCAGAGCACAAAACCCTGAGATCAGAGCATAGAACCCTGAGGTCAGAGCATAGAACCCTGAGGTCAGAGCATCCATATTTCTGGTGCTAGTCTTCATTTTGGAACTAGCTGATGCTCAATCTCATCCTCTTATTCAAAGTCACTGTCAGACTCTGTATTTTCATAAATGTGATCCTCACATTCTGAAACCTCTAAGCAGATAATCTTTTGGACATCTTGATCAGTTGTGATAAGGAACCACACGGGCAGAGCTATATTTATTGTGTCCCTCACCCAATTTGCAGCTGGGAATAAAGATTGGTTCCTGCAAAACAGAGGTTAAAATGTGTGAGAATGTGAGAGCAGACAGGTGTCAGTGCTTAAATGTATTAACAATGTTGCAACCTTGTGCGGGAACGGCAGGGACATAAAAACAAAACGCGCGCACGCACACACACACACACACACACACACACACACACACACACACACACACACACACACACACACACAGAGGACCTACAATTTCCACACTCTTATTAGCCCCGGGACCCGTAATATAAATGTGTAGGGGGGGTGTACAGTGTGTGGTCATTGAACATGTGTTCTGATTTATGTTCTTTACAGAAAATGAGCCAAGGCCAACGAGTCTGAGTTTGAAAAAGTAATTAATCGTATCATTTTTCTTTTGATAAAAAATGAAAACGGGTCATACAGTCCCGAACACCACACAAGGGTGCAGACTTCAGAGAAGTAACAAATACTGTTTCTATTGTATGTTGTATGTTTGTATGTCAGCTGGCTCCTGCCCCCCGCGACCCTGAACAGGATCAGCGGTTAAAGATAATGGATGGATGTTTGTACAGACAAATTATCTGTATTTCAATGATAACATAGACATTTATTTACATTCACTAGTCTGTTTTATGCGCGACACTGGCTAGCTATTAATACAAAGATACATTTTGCAACCAATTTGCTTCTTGTGAATGCATATATGAGTATTATGGCCATTTAAAATGATGTATTTTAAGCTCACAAAATGTTCTCACTAACACTTTCGGTGCATTTCAACTAAAGGATAAAACAAAAAATATCAGACAGTGTCAGGTAGCAGCTCTTGAGTTGTTCCAGAGGTTAGGGCATGTTTTGTTTCTTACGAAGGGGAAAATGAGTCTGCAGAGAGAAGAAGACTGAAGGACAGAGGTCACCAAACATGCCTTTGTTAAGAAAAGTCAGAAAGAAGAAAGTATAGAAGGACAATCTCCCTGCTCGGATACAAACCAAATGCTTTACTTGACTGTGAATGGCCAAGTCAAGTACTTGAACTGCTACTTTGTGTTATTTCGGTACAATGGCTGAGTCAACTTCCAATTAGTCGGATCCTGACATTGTGCAAATGTGATGGCCCTGCAAGGTCCTCTGGCTAAATATCAGACGTCCCTTTGTTAAACAAGCCTCTGAAATAACTAAAACACACTCCTTTTTAGATGTTGTTGAGCCCAAATGTATTGAGGGATTTGCACAGCTTGTCAATTGTTTGTGTTTATTTGTGTGAAATCTGTTCTGACTTTAAGACAGTGAGTCAGTCAATGATGGAGCCAAGTTTGTTCTCTCTGAGCAGCTTATTATATAAATAAATCCTCTGAGTTACATCCACAATACACAGCGATATTTCATGCACATTCATTCTGTCCTTTTCCCATCATCCCTACACAGGCTTTGTCTGTTTTTTAATCCATCTATCATCCCTCTTTTCTATTTCCTCCTCTCTATTATCCCACACTCCAGTTCCACTCAATGGCCGAACTGAGTCACACCCGAGGGTGAGAAAACTAAAAAAGCAAAAACAGAAGTGGCTTTTTCTTTCCTTCAGCTCCCTCAAGCGTATGAGAGGAATACCTTTGACAGTGTGTTTCAAACCCAAATCTTAATTTAATATTTAAAGAACAAAAACTCCTTTCATCGAGATGGGTTTATAAAGTGTCCCTTATTTAATATTACCCTTTCTGTCCTTTCAACAACAGACAATGCTGCACAAACAACACATGCAGGCTTGGGTTTTGACACAGAAATAATTTGTGTTCAAGGACTCATAAACACTACATCATTCAAAGGCTGTAAATATTCAGCATTATATGACCGTACTGAGTCCGAGTGCATGATATTGAAGTGCACAGGTGCAGCTCCTCCGGCAACCTTGTGCACAAGCATCACATTTTTTAAATGAACAGAGAGTCATAAAAAGCCAGTAGAGCAAACAAGGCAACACGGGAGAACGTGGGTACTCTGAGGACAGAAGTGGCTGCAGCATACTTGATTTGTTGAGGAGGGGGAGCTGAGTCAGTGGGGAGTTATGACAAAACATTATGATGGAGGGTGGCTCAATCTCATCCATACAAAGTCATGTGATCCTACTTATAATAGGGATAATGATGCATAATATCGCATCTGTGATTGGATTAATAACTAGATACATGGCCAATTTCATTAGTTTTTATGAGAAAAAGACAGACAAATTCACTAATACAGAAAACGGAGCCATGTAGGCCAAGTGTGAGAGCTACAACAAATTAAAGCACTTTGTGGAGGGAAAGAGAGGCTAACAAAAAAAAAAGAAAAAGGGGAAGGAAAGGCATCCACGTGAAGCCATGCAAGCAGCTCCGCGAGTCTCGACACGCTCACAGTGACAATGTTAGAAGACAAATGATGGTGCTGAATGAAAAGTCAAGTGATCGGCATCATGATAATTCAGTTCTGTGTTTACTCTGAAGATCAGGAATGTGAGAAATATTGTGACTGAATATAGGGCTGATTCAACATGAGTATTGATAGCGTGTGTCAATTATTGGATGCCTGGAAGAACTCAGTTCAACAACTTCTCTCGTTCTCTATATTTATTTACTAAATGATCACAAGCAAAGTAGTGAGCGCTGCAATTGCAAAAGCAGTGAGTGGAACAGCCAACACGCAGGTTGGGCAAAGAACAACTGCCCCACCACGGAAGTGGGGCCTTTCATACAGTTTATCGTCACAGGTTCGTCTCCCCTCGTCCTAACATCTGATTCGCTTTATCCTGTCAAGAGGAGGAGAATCCCGTGTTCTCATCTTTTCTCACAAGACTGGAACGTGCAACGACCAGTCTGCTTCCAGAATGTCAATATACTGATAAACAGTTGTGGGTGTTGAAGTGCGCAGGCGTGTGACTAACTTCCCTTGAGAACTGGACATTTCATAGACACAACAGCTGCTTAGCTGTGTTATACTGACCTCGCTAACCTGAACTTTAATAGACATGAAGAGAAATACAATGAAGAATATCTACAGAATATAAGGATTTATATTATCAGTATCGTGGAAACGGCATCTGAGCTGGTCAGAGTTTATTATCATCACAAACAGGCACCAGTTGTGCTTCACACTTATCCCATCAGTTCTCTAATGGACGTCAGCATGTCATTGTCACTTTCATTGTGATTACCTAGCTTTTAAATCACCTTTAGCACTTTTACAGTGTGAATGCTGAGCGTGTGTGTGTGTGTGTGTGTGTGTGTGGGTTTATACAGGAAACAAATGTGCAATGGTTGAAAGTCAAAGCATCTTAGATCTCTGTCAGCGAGGACTCCAGCCAGCAGAGTCTTTCAAATAAATGTCCTTATTCATCTCTTCATACTTCAAAACACTTGATGTTTACCGCATAGTTTTAATCATTCCTCTTCTACTTTGTCTTTCTTTTTGACTATTTATCTCTATGCAGGCTTCATTGTGTTTTCAGTGTTAAAAAATGAGAATGTGCCAAAATCCCAAAGAAAGGTTTGCAGCATTTCAAAATAAAAGGTTTGTTCCGTTATACTGCCTGCATACAAGCTCTACCTAATAGCATAAACAAAGGTATCAGCATATTGACCTCTACTGTGACCGAAACACTGCCACAATAATGACAAACACAAATAATAACTTATAACACTATACAGAAGTCACTATCATACACTTACCAAACCACTCATCTCTTAATGTTAGGACAGACAGCTCGTACTTTCGGCTTTAGAGTTAATGATATGGTAACATTTAGGTTAAAAAAATAATAATAATGGACTGTTAGAATATGAGCTCACTGGAAATAGTTTTTTCTAATGTATTGCCCACAAGAAGATTGTCATTGCCATGAGGTTCATTCACTCCATTCTGTACAACTCAAGGAAATAAAGGTACTGAAATATATTTAGGAAGAGAAAAGAACAGCAATAAAGTTTCAGAAATAGAGAGTATATGCTTTTCGGTTGTACAAGCTATTTTACTTTTTATTCCTCAGAGTCTGTGAAACTGTTTCTTTATTTAGGAATTAAAATGGCTGCCACCCACACGTCATGACCTGCAGTTTCACTTATCACCAAGCCTGTAATCACCAGTAACAACCTGTCTCTCCCAGACCTCTCTGTATAATCTGACCTCAACAGTCCTGACACAGACGCTGACAAACAGACTCTGCAAAGAAATAGAAATGAGGGAGGATGAGGGGTGAGATGGTGAAGGTGTATCTCCCTACACCTCTTTCCTCTTAGCAACATTAAATCAATGATGCAATTAAGTGGGAGTAAGTGTTCATTTCCAGATTGTACTGATGTCCCTACAGTAGGTGGAGCCACACGCGTCACTGACACAACAGAGTAGGCCTTTATAAATGATCTTTTAATAATAATGCACTGTATTTGTTGCATTTGATTACTCCACCTTGAGCTTAAATTTCCACAGACAGGTTTTTGTTACACACTTCAGTTGATTAGGTATGTTTAAGTCATTAATGCGCTGGATTATTATTTGAATGAATTCCCTATTAGCTCTGACATTTTAAGTGTTACAACTCTATCTTCTTAAGAGTATCACTCATTGAGGCTTTGGGCCATGCAGTTGTTTAATCTCATTTAATTTGACAGAGCTGTAATTAACACAACAATGATGGAGGGCCCTGTAGTGGTATCACACACAGAATACTGTATTTTCCAACTCGTCATAATTAAGAACTTTGGATTTACCGCAGCAGTTTTGGTATTTGTTTGAAATTTCCAGTGATAGGAAAATACTTGATCTGGCCTCTTTTAGGGTAAAGCTGGTGATATTTGATCATGTTGTATACTGTCATCAAAAAGATCAGAACTAAGTCTATTTTCTCTCCATATGCCTGCAATCCACTCCACTGCAACTGAAATAAAACGACTCCAGACGAAACCACTCGGACACCATTCATTTCCCTCCATTCTCCCTCTGTCAGGTGGTCTGTCTTTTTTGGGAGAGCATCCCCTTTGCTGCGCTCAGCCGTGACACAGAGACACACTCTCATATCCAGGCTGTCATCGATGTCCTGTGCAAGGAAATCCAACACTTCAGAGCACACAGTCTGTTGGGTTTACAAGGTGCAAGATGAACGTGAAGGCAGAAGACAAGGGCAAAAGTCATGCCTTCGAGAACTGTTTTCTTTTATCGGTGCGGTGTGCTACGAGCTACAAGTGTTGCTCGGTTGGTGAAGAATCAAGGAGGCATGTGAAATGCTGCCTGTCGGGGATGGGAGTGTGAAAGGTTGTGGAATCTCCACCTGTTCACCTCTGGAGTTGACGTGATGACTCTTTCCAGCGGTGGTCGATCAGCCGGCAGCAGGAGAGCACTTAATCAAACGGCTGCTGTTAGATTTTCAAATGGAATTAAACTCACTATTGAAAAGAACGCAATGGGACATTCAGCTGAAATTTCCCCCTTTTATGAAGTTTCCTTTTTTTCTTACAACTTATTGCAGCATGGCACTTTGAATATAGAAAGACACTTTTTTCCCTTGTGTTGTCTTGGGGTCAAAATGACCCATCAACACACATACATATACAGTCTTACATGGGTCATTTTGACCCCAAGACAACACAAGGGTTAACTATTACTGAATGGTTGTGTCCCCATCCTTTCTACTTTCCCTCTCTTTCGGTTTCTTTTTCCCTCTCTCTCTTGGGTTTCACCTGACAAACCCAAATGTAAGTGTACAAGTAATCCTACAAATCATCTGTTGCACTTTCCAATGTTCAACATAGTAAATATAGGGGATATCAGGGAAGCATCACAACAGAACTAGAAAATAAGGATGCTTTCAGTGGACCGTTTATTTGTCTTTTACATAAGGGATACATCGTTTTTGACGAGAGGGATGGTAATAATACCTCATCCACTTCATGCCATTGAACAAACTATTATTGGATCATTTAAACTATCACTGCCATGTTTGTTAGATGAGCCATGGTATAAGCCTTTTTCTCAGAAACACTGTAAATAATACAATGACTGATGGCTGAATTCCATTTAGCTCCAAGGTGTCCGTTACCTGGTATCGTGCATGCTGGCTCACTGTCACACCGTCCCGGTTTACTGGGACACGTGAATAGAACCATTGTTGATTGTCGGCTGTGAAAACGGTCTATCCTGCCACATTGTGAACGTGTAAAATGTGAATTATCTCCTTGTTTTTTTTTTTACATGTGGCTGTTTTATTCAGGGTAGTTAGAATAGGTAATGATGTTGGATATGTTGTTGGCTGTTTATGTCATATGGGAGAGATGAAAAAAATCCCTCTGTTTAGTATATCCATTACATTTGGGTTAACCTTGAACAACAGACTTAACTAGACATCATTTTAGTTTTTGTTTGCATTTCATTGATTTATTATTACTTTATTTACTTTATACTTTTGAAGCTCTAGTTGTTCGGATACCAAAATGCCTGGATTAGTTTTTTTTATTTACGTTATTTTTCAATTACGATAAACTAGATAATAGAAAGAAGTTTGGTGACGTTCATTCTCTGTATCTATCTATTCATGTTTTACGAAGGGTTTAACCTGAGCCAGGCTATACAACAATATTAGCATCAGGTGGGTTAGTATTGTACAGCTGTTAAAAAGGAACAATAACAGTAGTAGATATATTTTTGTTTGTAAGGCGCTGCTATGGGATCGCTACTCGGTATCGCTACTCGGTATCGCTACTCGGTATCGCTACTCGGTATCGACTGATACGCAAGTTCAGGTATCGGAACATATAAACAGGAAGTTCTATTAAACAAATGACAACTTGGATTTTGATGTAAACTCAGTCAAACCTCGCAATTTGAGTTGGTCACTCCTGTATGTCACAAGCACAGCATTAGTGCTAAAGTCTGTTGTAATCCCCTGTGTGCATCTGACAGCCGCACACCCAAGGTGATTCGTCCTTCTCACTTCAGAGTATTTTCCTCTGAACCGCACAGTCTTGTCTTTTTTTTACTTTCCTCCGTCCCCCTTTTATTCCCAATTCACATTTCGTGCATGATAATGAAGGTCACATCTGTTTAACTCTCTTTTATGTAAACTTCAGTTCATCTCTCCTTTGTGTAATATAACCCAAACTTACTTTTCCTTCTCCTCCTCCCTTTTATTGAATTTTCCTTTGTCTCAGCTCTTTCCTTATCTTCTCTGTCCTCTCTCCTTCCTTTCTGTCTCTTTTGATCTATTATCTATATATTGACTCCTGTCCTACTCTGCTTGGCTGACTTGAGTGCACTAATACCAGCCAGCAGGATTTTTTTTTTATATAACTAACACACACACACACACACACACACACACACACACACACACACACACACACACACACACACACACACACACACACACAATCCTATTACTATGACAATGCTCTCATCAGTGTAGCACATTACTCCTCTGCTCTCTTAAATCATCATCTCTCCTCGTCTGTCTTCTGTTCATCCTCCAGTTTAGTGGAGCAGCTCCAGATTGAACCCTTCAGCAACTGTCATCCCTCGCTCTGCCTTCAATTTTGTGTTCATGCAGCATTAAAACCATATTAACCACCTGAGATCCACAGCTACCCAAAAAAACTCCAAACTCATTTGGAGGGATTTGGGTAACTGGTAAAGTGAAGAAGTTATGGTTTATGCTCATTTAGGCTCTCTTGCTGCTGCATATTTACATGTTTCTCTGCCCGCTGTTTCCTGCTGTTCATCTTTCACTAATAGTAAATACAAGTGTTTCACACTGAACCACTACATCACTTCCTACTCATTTTCCACCGTGACATCAATTGTTGTAGGTGCAGGGTTTCATTAAATCCATATTAACCCCCAGAGAGAGAAAGAGAGAGATGTGCCGGAGACTTGAAGAGGTCATCCATCTCCTGAGTTTTCTCTCATTCTCTCTCCTTCCCCAGACAGATAATTCGATATGTTCAGAACAAGACAGAGAGCTGTTCCTCTACATAATTTTATTAAGCAGCATTAGCAGTGTTATCAGAGAGGTGACAGGAAGGAAATGGATTTGAATTAGAACCTGATAAAGGACGGCATCCGCGGGAGAAAGGTGAGCGCGTGTGTGCCACATGGTGTCACACTAACAACACTCAGCCACTCACAGGCAGGATTTACATAACCACTTTGAGATTGTTTTTTTGGTTTGTTTTCAAACCAAACATTTTCTTACCTTATACTTAATTCAATTTGCCTTGTCTCCCATCCAACATACCCGGAAATAGGGTTATTGTGTTTCTTTGTGCTTTTGCATTTGCGCAGGTTTTTGTTTGTTTTCTCATATCATTTTAATCTCAAGGGCTTTGGCACAAATCAAGCAGCATGGAAATGGAAGGGACTTTCCGTGTAAGTATATCACAAGCCACCAACTCCACCGCATTTTGCTGATGATGTAGTTCTGTTAGCATCATTAGGTTGTAGCTCCCAGTGTGCAGCAGGGTGGTTTTCATCCAGTTCTAAAGCTGCTGGTAGGATAGTCAGCCCGTCGATATCTGAGGCCAGGGTCATGTGTCGGATAATGGAGCATTTCCTCCTTTGGTTTGGGAGTAAATTGCTGCCCCACATGAAAAAGCTTGATGTTGAAATATCCTGCATCCTGTTTGAGTGTGGGTAAGATGGAGCATGAGATTGACAGATGGATTGGTTTCAAATGGTGTTGTCAAAAGGGAGCTGAACCTGAAGGCCAAGTTACGATTTACTATTGGATCCATGTTTCAACCTGCGGGAGCGATAGATCAAATAATGAGATCCTTCTACTGTACAAGAAACTGCAATTATCTTTTTCTGCAGGGTGTGAGGGCTGACCCATACTGGGGATTCAAACAAAGCAAGGGGGTTGTGTAGGTTGGGGCATGTTGCTTCATGCAATACAATCCAGAAAGTCCGGTTTGAATAGCAGATCTGAGAAATTGAAGGGCTATCAGATGTCACGACTAAAAAAAAAAGACATCTGTTTTTGCAAGCTAAGCAAGGCAGCCCAACCGCTCTGAGCTACCGAGACTGAAGCTACTGATATAGTGCAGAGTAGGTCAATCAGAGTTATGCTGAGATGGTTTATTCCCGGGTGAGTCGTTGCTGGAGGCGATGGCACTGATTGTCAAATGGTCGCTCCCGCAGCATCCGCTGCAGTTCACTTTGATGTTTGAGGGAAGTGGTGTTGTGACAGCACATGCTGACTTCACATCTGGGTCCCGTTCTTCGTACAAGGATAACTTGGTTACGGTTGAGTTTGTAGACAGTTTGGAATATAGCATGCCCAGGATCCTCTGTTCCCTGAAGCAACATTGGTATCTTAGTACCATAGCAGCAGCTCAAACATCCAAAGTCACAGGTATAGTGAACATTTTGGGATATAGCTGCTACTTGTTTTTAACTTTCAAAACATGGTATGAGCCTAATAAATTAAATGAAATACGAGAAGCAGAACCTTTCCTCAGCTTCCTCCTTCCTCATCCTTTTTAATTTTCCTCCCTTCGTCCCATTCTCTGGCAGCTCCAGGCAGCAGTGATGGAGCGAGTGTGGGTATCTTATTGTTTGTCATGAAAATAGGATTTCAGCAGATGGATGGAGAAGAAATGTAATCTAAAGGTACCAGCACAGAATGGATGGAGCGTTATGGTTTCAGATTTAGTACATTCCAGATGGAGGATGGTGGGATGAATCTTCACCATCTTTTCATTCCTGATACCGATTCCGATACCTGAACTTGCGTATCGGACGGTACCGAGCAGCTATCGATACCAGGGCCTTACAAACAAAAAATATATATATTATTGTTATTTTTTTAACAGCTGTCTACGACTAAGCTGATGATGGAAGTAGCAAACAAGTGAGTCATCTCGGTTCTTTCTTATCTCCGTTGAGAGTTGCACATGACAGTGCACTGCCAATGAGACAGGAAGTAGAGATCAGGTAGTAAGTGACACGTGTTGTTGTTCCTGTGCAGTGTTCATGAGCTGATAAATGATATGATAACGTGAAATTGGATCGGTGCATACAGGCAAATACCCGATCCAGCATTTTAGGCTGCATCAGCGGCATTTTGGATACTGTTATCGGTATCGAGCAAATCTAGTTGGTAAATCTAGAGTTAAATCTGCCGGGAGTTGAGCATCTTATGCATGAGCAACTGATGGTGAAGCATAAATGAAGAGCGTGATACCAATCAGCTGATGCTTGCGAGATACTTCTAGAGATTAGAGCTTCCTCAAAACATCATCCGAATCATTTTCCGTGCCTAAATTGAGATTTTAGGTTTATTGTAAACTTTTCTCATCATCCAAATGCTTGATACATTATATATTTACCACAGCTAAAAAATAGCGATTTCCAGAACTACAGACAATAAGAAATCAGGTTGGGAAAAAATGTATGATTGAGAGTGATGATTTTTTACCATCAGCAGTGCTCCCTTATAACGTTGTTGCCATGTTTGATCAGTGGAAACTCTAAATATGTGTTTAGTTTGCTCAGAGCTTGGCTGTTAATGTTGTGGATGTGTGAAATGAAAGAAGATGTCATTCTGGGCCTTGGACCCTGCAAACAATATTACAATGTTTTTACATTTGTCTTTGTGCTTTGCTTTGTAAAAGCAGTCGGTGAGTTGATATTCAGACAGATGATCAGGACCAAACTCATTAGATCAAAAACTCCTCATCTTCTCCTTTCACGTCAGTCTCTAATCTTTCTCTTCTTTTCGCTCCTGGCAGCTGTCGTTAATATCCAGACTTTAGTCTCACCATTTTCACTAATGGACTAAACTTTACATACACCAAGTTTAATTTCTCACATTTTCCTTTAATCCACTGTGACATTTAATTGCTTACTCTCCCTCTCTCACCAGCCAGTCTCATTTTTCTCCATCACATTGTAATGAGATTGATGGAGAGGTAAACACAAGGTGATGCTCCCTCATTCTCCCTTCTGCCCACTCTTTCTACTTTGATATTTCACCATCTGCACTCACTCACAACGTGTTTATTTTCACCCAAACAGTGACATTTTCTCATAAACTCACAAGTAAGTTTATTGACCAAATCTAAGGGGATGTTTTGCCAGATAGACAAACTTCCCCCATCTGCGTTCTCCCCTGCCCACCTGGGGACAAACCAACACTATACTGGGATAACGATACACTAGTTAAACTCTCTCAGACCTTTGCACCTGGATCGGGCCGAGGGAGACGGGTGTTATGAAGAGAGAGGTATTACGAGGGGTATCGTAGTGCTTTACAGGAAGAAGGTATTTTGGGGTTTCCATCTTCACAGACTTTTCAAGAGATTCCTTTTGCAGTTTTCCCCAGAAGGTCAAACATGGGAACTATTAACCAGAAGCTCTGCAGTTTTATCTACAAAGTGGGACTCTTACAGACTCCCTGGCTACATTTAAATTGTAGTTTTGTATCTCTCTCAGGCTATTAAAAATGGTCTATTCATCTCCTACATTGGATACACAAACAAATTATATTTGTGTTCCGCTCTCTAAAAAGCAAGTTTTAGTATTATTACCATAAGTGTAATTGCAGCAGCAAAAACCTAAAAGCGTGGTTCAATACTCCAAATTGTCACTGGGGCTGATATGAACTCATTAGGCCATGAAAGTCTTTTTTTTTCTTCCGCTTTTGAAAGTTAATTAGATATTCAAATTAGAGCTGCAAAGGTGAATGGGTTTGGATACTTTAACTCTGCTTCTTCATGGGCTCGCAGCAGTCAAAGGAAACGAGACGTTCACAAAGCAAAGTCAGCCACTGTATGGGCTAAATCCCCTGACTAAATTAAATTTGTCCTTGCAACATCGTCTGACAGCCACACAGAGCTCACAGGAGGATGGATTATGTTCCCGCGCTCCACTCTACTCCCTCCCCTCCATTCTGTCTGCTCTCTTATAATGGAGTGTCTTTGAACCCGTGTAATTAAGCATTCGTCTCAACTGCTGCAGAGGCATGTCCATCACCACACACACACACACACACACACACACACACACATATCATTAAGTTGCAACACATAGTTGCACTAATTCCTTTTATACTGTTTTTATTTTAACGCAAACATATATTTTTGTGCCAATTACTGAATCTCCAATGACAGAAATGTTGATGTTCCTAATTAATTACTTTTGCCTGAATGTGTCAGTGTTTACCGAGTGGACAAGAAACTTTGAATCATGATACATTACAGAAGGGATTTGAAGAGTTTTTACAGAAAGTGTGAAAATATGTTGCTGCAAAGAGTTGAGTAAAAAAAAAAAAAGTGCAGCATACATAACCAACGATACCAACTAAATGTTGGCAACGTTGAAGAATTTTCTATTTTTTTCTTCTATTTTTCTTGCTGATGCTGCCGATTTGTTTACATTTTATTTTACCTTTGTAAATGATGTTCTAACACAGTTTTAAAGGCGCTGCATGAATACAAGTTATTATTATGTATAGTAAGAACAGACTGTTATCTTTTTCTCAATTGTTATTCTTCATGGGCATTATAATGTGTTGACCAAAAATGGTCTTCACCTGAAGAAGATCCTTTCTGGTCAACATGCTGTCAAAGAAAAGAAGGAGGAAGGACGTAGCATCAGTGTGCAGGTATGTGCTTGTCTCTTTGTGCAGATTATTGGTAAACAATATATGGATATTCTTGCGCCTCCTGATGATTACGAATTTGTCACCGAACAATAAAACCTCTTCAGCACAGAAGACATGCTGGTGGCAACATTTTAAACTGACTGCATCCACAGCCTTTCACAATTTTTTTTTTTTACAGAGAATATTCACTTCAGAAGAAAAGAGAACCAGAGGAAGTCCACTAAATGATGATCTGGAGGAACAGACTATGTTGCCACTCAGAAAGATGTATGTGACAGTGTCGATCCTCTGTGTTCCCATGACGATAGCTGTCACGTCAAGAACCCCCACTGGTGATCCGTCTCGGAACAATGGAGCAGCACGTCAGGACCTGCCTGAATCATATAAGTGAGTTATAGCAGCCACATGTCCTCTGTTTGCACTGTGAAGTACACTGTCACTCTAGTGTGTGTGTGTGTGTGTGTGTGTGTGTGTGTGTGTGTGTGTGTGTGTGTGGTGATGGACATGCCTCTGCAGCATCTGTCACTCAGTCTGACCTCCACAAAGACTTTCTTTCCAAATAAGATTTGTTTTCACTGGTCCCTTTTTAATTTCGTCCTATGAATTATTCACGCAAGGTTCCTTTCACCAGAGTATTCTGACTTTGCATTGCATTGCAGTTCAGTGTCACTAAAAATGTTGACCCAGCAAACAGGTGGTTCACTTTTTGTGAACTGAGTTACTCAGTTGCGTCTGAGTAATGAACCCACAACACATGTTTTCTGTTTGAGGATCGGAGGAGTGGACACAGATATGTTGATATATTAGAGAGTAAAGTGTCCTCGTCTTTTGCTGATGTTTGTACACACCAATGTGCTGTATGCTTGTGTATCTACCACTTGCCCCGAAGGAGGCAGTCAATGAAAGAATGCATGCGTGTTTATGTGTGTGTGCCGTGTGATGATCTGCATGTATTCAGATGCTTATCGCTCTGAAACAACAGACATGAAAGACACAGCGACCGGGGGAGGGGGGCAGACAGAAGGAAGGTGTGAGACAGGAAGCAGATAGAGAAAAGAAAGTAATTTCCAGCCATGAACCAGCTTCTCATATCTGACCTGCAGCTGATCGATAGCTTCGGCTGTGAGTGTCACACTGACTGCCTAGTTGGCTTCTTCTTATTACTTCCTCCTGGCGTCTATGGATACATATTCTCCCAAAAGAAATTCTGTGTGGAAACACGTTTGCGAAAGGGCTCAATTGTAAAAAATGAAAAATAACACAATGAAAACGCATTTCTGTGAAACCCATTTTGAGCCCGGGTTACAATTACAACCCACCATTTATGTCGATATAGCTGAGACATGAGGTTTTGGCTGAAACATGTAATTCATACTCAGCCTGAAGCCACTCAAATATTATAATTCAAATATTAGCCTTATCTTATTAACTGGACAGGTCTGACTTGCCTTGAGCTATAAGCTAGCAGCGAGGCTTAAGGGTGGCAATGTCAGTCAATTCTAAGAGAAAATTATTAATGCATTTGGTTGAATTTATCACTTTTCCTTCGGCACGACCAGCAGATCACATTTTCACATTTACCCAAAGAATATCAAATAGTAGTTTTCCATACAGTGATGAGAGATGAGAAGTAGACGTTACTTGGATGTAACAGTTATGTGAGCATGTGTGACGCCTGTTGTTGCTCTGTTACAGGAAAACTGTTACTGTGGGGAATCCAAATTCAACAATCTCATCTAAAGATCGAAATCTACACCGTAGGTAACTATGGCAGGACTCCCGTTAACTCCTTGTGTGAATAATACATCTGGATACTATTAGATGTTTCACTTTTACATAAGTTGCTCATTCTTTTTTTTCTTGTCTCTCCTTCCTTCTCTGGAAAATAAAATGTTTTTGTCCAACAGCGTGAGAAAGGATCTGGATGGAGAGGAAGCTGTCTTCTCAGGTAACGGGTGGGGATTTCACATTCTGCTCTTAGTAGGGCGGAGATGGAGATTCCCATTATGAATTAAATAAAAGCAAGTAAGAACTAACAAAGCATTCCTCTTCTCTATCTATCCACTAGATGACCTATTGATTTCTCAGTTTCTCCAGTCCAAGCATCTTTGTGTTTGTTTGTATTTCTGTAATCTAATGTCTTTATGGGTAATCCCTTTTGCTGAGAGGCTCCGTGTGTTTGTATATGTGTGTGTAGAAAATGTATTTCTCAGAGTGCGATAAGCGACTGTGGAGGATCCAGCTCTGGGCCCCGAGGTGGGGTTTATCGCTGCCTCTAAATCTGAATAGCACACAGGAGAATCGCAGCACATTACATATCCGGAAAGAGGTATATCCTGTTTGCCTCCTCGCTCTCGTTTTCTCTTTAAATCTTATACCACTGTAAACATTTTCGTGTCTATTTAGGGATCTTTCAAGTTGAATCAATAGGGTTGTATGCACTTTATTTCCAAACACCATAATAGTTGTTTATTGTTGGTTGTATCTCTTATTAAGTTCCACATTAAATCCAACTCGGCCTTAGTTCTCTTCACTGCCTGAAGAAAAGACCTTCATCCTGCTTTACTGCTGTTTTTCTCCTTTGTATTCTCTTTTTGTGTCTGTCTCTCACAATGCATGATTGTTTTTTCAGCTACAGCGCTGTAGAAACAATTCATACAGGGTCAGATTTGGAAGTGGCGCTGGAATTCAGAGAAAGTCTAAACATTATATATGTAAAGGTACACTTAGTGATAAGTAGACACACAACTCTTGCTACTGTTGGTCGTTTCTGATACTAATGCAACACCTCATTGTTAATATCTCATTTTATTTGACTGTGATTTATATTCAGAAGCCATGCCAGATGGTTAAACCAGATCTGGAGTCCTTCCACAACAGTCTTGGTCAGAGAAGTGATCGAGAGATAGTCACTCTACACTCACTTTGGGCCTCGCAGCGAAATAAAGAGAGATGAGTGGGAGTCAGGACAAGATAAATTGGATTGTGCAGCCAGTGAGTATCAAAAGTAACAAGAGATGTATTTCAACACTTTAAAGCTATAGCGGGAGTGAAGAGAGAAATGAGAGAGGAAGCACTCAGAGTATTCCCGGTCCATCAAAAGAAGAAATAAAAGAAGAGAGAGTGCTCAAGAGATATAGTGTAATGATCTAAGAGAAAATGGGATAGGTAGAGTTGGGATAAGTGGTCTCTATTGACTAGCAGGAGATTGACTGTTGGAGGAAAGAGAAATGGAGAAGTGGACAGGCAATACAAGGGGAAATGAATAAGTACCGCGGAATGACAAACGAGTGAGTGACTGAGGGAGAGGGGGATTGGTTATGGTGGGAAGAAACACTGGATGGAGGGATGAAAGAGAAGAGTCAGATGACTGAAGAAACGGCAGACAATTTTGTTTGGAAAAGGGCAACTTGCTACAGATCCACTTCTGCCTGAGGAAGAATGATATTTAGGAGGTGAAGGCAGATAATGTTTAGCTGTTGTGATCCTGATCTTTCTTTTTCTGCGCCAGACCTGCTGAAATGAAGAAACGCTGAAATGTTATCCGCCTACGATCGCCAAAGGGCTTGACACACGCACACACAAATCAGCTTGTGATTTAAGTAGAAATGTCAGCTGGGACAGCCACCCAGATAATAGTTATTTGTCTTCTCCTCAGTTCCCATCCTTTACCTGGACTCCACTATTAACGGCTGAAATGACGTGACATTCTCAAACTATAATCATGAAACACTGTTTGTTCACTCCAGTGTGTATGTGGTTGTGCGTAGCTGTCTGTCAGATTGCATCTAGAAAGATAGGCCTTTTCACAAAACAGGCAAAGATTTGAAATAACACCGGTACAGCTGTATTCCCCCTCCTATCCAAATATCCTTATGGAATATACAAATACCACCATCTATCTGGTTTGCCAAGAATTATTGATTTTTGGTTGCCTCTGTATGAGTAAGAGAATGCTGCTTTTGCTTCTGGCTTTGTTATGACCTTCACAAAGCAACAAGAGGAAGACATTGGCAGTCACACGCAGCCCCTCCTTTATAAAGAGAGAGCAAAGAATTGAATGAGACATATTTTTTTATGTTTTTGTAGTATCATTTACTTGTTGCACAATATTGAACCAGCTCTTTTCTGTTACATTCATGGATAGTATGTGGACACATTGCCTTTAATCCTCAAGATGCCTCCAACAGAACAATGGTTGATTCTTTATTTTCACCTGGTGACCTCCAGCTGAGGACACACTTCTAAAGCCATCACGACACAGACACGGTATCTCTCCCTCCCTCTCTGTCTTTTATTTTTCTTTCTTTATCATGTGGCTCCCGTATTTTCTTCCCCCCTCGCCGTTTCCAGCTGTTTATCACCAATTCTCACTGACAGTGTGAGTGATACTCAGCCTTTTTCTCTCCCCGGTGAGTCTGCAGTGACGCAGAGCACCGCATCGCCGTGAACAACGTGATGTGATGTGAACAGTGACCCTAATCTGATTTCTTCAATGTCAACAAAATGCAACACAATTTATCTTTTCCATCACACTTGGGTGAGGGAGCAAAGGGGAGATCAAGGCAGGAATAGTTGAGTAAAGAAGGAAGACATATAAAAAAACGAGTTGTGTTGTTGACTCCAGCTGCTGAAGAGGGAGTGGAAGGTAAAATGAGATATTAGGACCATGGAGTTTATGCAAGTGCAAGTTAAATCGATGGAAATGCGTTGTGGTGCTACAGTTTTCAGAATATCAATGTCCAGACTTGAAGTGAGATTGATGGAAAGAGGGAGGGAAAAAGGAGAAGAGGTACTAAAACAAGGAAAGCAGGAGGAAAAGAGAGGAGTGAAAGGGGAGAGGGTGCAGAAAAACAAGGGAGTGAGAGAAGAATGGAGGGATAGAGGGACGTTTGGTACTCAGGGATAGATTGACAGAGTTTATGGTCACCGACTAGGTTGTTGTAATGGAGGAAAGGAATAAATCATCTAACCTTGTGTGTTCTTTGGTCCCGGTTGGCCCTGTCAGGATTAGATCAAGGTCATTGGATAACAAGGGTCAATCAGATTGAGTGACAGCTGCCACATGCCCTGACAAAAACAGACCTGTGTCATTTGGAGTGCATGGACCTGAAAAAGTCCATTGTATGCAGGATGTGGAGCTGTTATCCTGTCACCTTCACAGTTGTAATCAATTGTTGGCCTGAAATATAGAGGATCAAATGTAACTTTTACAGTAACAATTTTTATTTATTTTTGTATTTAGGATAGGATAGAATTTATACTTTATTCATCACCAAGGGGAAATGGGGTTGTGGCATCAGCAATTAGTTACATATAAGACATTTAAGAAAATTAAATAATAAAAGTGCAAAAATGCAAAGTATATGAAGTGTGTAAATACATATAGTACATAAAGTGAAAGCGGTGCTAGGGTGGTTGATGTTGATTTTGTTCGACTGTTTTAATTTTGTCTCATACGTTCACTTTCTTTTAGCTAAAATTATTGCTCTATCCCATCAGCCTTGGTTTTGTTCCTTGTCATCCTTTGTGTTTTCTTTCTTTCCTTTCTAACAGCATTGTTTGTTTGCACAAATACGGAAAGAATACTGACCACAAACCAGACCTCTTTCTACGCAGTCCAGTCTGGCAAGGTTTGCCTTTGTTGTTGTCTTCTTTGGCTACATTGGCTCCCATTTGTCTGGCTGTCTTTCAGAGTTAGTACTTTGATCCAGTGTGATTGTCTTTTCTCTGCCAGAAGACGGCCTGCAGAGCCTCTCTTTATATTAAATTCTGGAGATCAGAGTAACAAGTGCACTCTATGAGACACGACGCCTACAACAAGTAGTGAGGGTTTAAATGTGATGTGTGATGAGTATTTAGAACAACTTGACTATTCAGTCAAGTCTGATTGTTTATGACTCATACTGATTCCTAATGGACTGAAATAGTACTTCATAATCAGTCTTCAAGGTCTTCAAAGAAAAATCCATATTTTTCTTTCACAAAGAAAGTATATTTTGCTCTTGCATTAACATCCCTTCTAAACTGTCAAATGTCTCAACTATGAGATGATGCCCAGGATAGAAAATGTATATAAATTCCCATGTGGATTCTGTAGGATATCAAAAGCTTCCAGGTGTCGCTAAATTTATGAGCCTGAGCAACACGACCTCCTCTACACCATGTGACCTGGAATGAGGACAGGCTACACAAAACATAAGCAACCTGTTCTGGTTTTAGTTCAAATTCTGCAGTTCAGAACCATCTGACGATTTATAGTACTAGAATATGGAGATTCTACAATAATCCACAAAGACAGGAATTAGGATCTCTCCATCAGCCAAGGATTAAAAAAAGACCTGAATTTAGCTACATTGTGTGCACAGAAGGTGATCTTGGGGATATCTTTCATGTGCTGATAAAAAAAAAAGGGTTAAAGCAAGCGTAATTTTAAGCATACCAAATTCAGCCCTAAATAGACTTTACTTGGACTCACACTAAGTGACAGGAACCAACTCTTGTTATTTGATTTGCCATTTTTACTCTGTTAGTAAAATTGCCCAAGTCATATTCTCCTCTAATATTATTATCTCAAGACTGTGTCAATAATACAAAACAAATCTTATCATTGACCTTTTCTAAATCTAGGTTCCGCCCTCTTAAGATGCATACATGAAAGGGAAACAGCAGAAAATGCTCTTGGCTTTGAAAAGACACATGTCACGTCACGGGAGACTCGGAGAGAGGACCCAAATGCAGATGCGTGGTGAAAACAAAGTAGCTTTATTCCTTGCAGAACAGGCAGGATTCTCAAAAAGGATTCTCAAAAACAGGATTCTCAAAAACACCAAACGGTAAAAAGCAGGCACAAAAAGCAGGAACAGGGGCGCGCACACACAGTTTCACACAGTACGACCAGACAAGGGAACAGAAGACACACAGGGCTTAAGTACAAGGGGAAGGTGTGGGTGATTAGACACAGGAGGAAACAATCAGCAGACAATCAACAGACAGGAAGTGCAGAGGAACAGAGGACACACGAGACAGGACTTCAGAATAAAACCCAAAAACCCAAACCGTGACACATAAATGCAGCAGCAGGATTGTGTAAAACCGCTTGTAAGGAGTAACATTAACTAACTTGCTCAGCAGGTACATTTCATGCTCAGTTTATTTCTTCTTCTTTAAGTTAATTTCAATCAACATGGACACATTATTGGCTTAAACAGTAGTACAAATTGTGAGTATATTTTAAGTTGTTCTCTAAAAGTTGTTCTCTAAAAAGAAGAATGGGGAATATAGCCACAAAGAAAACAAGAAAAATGCAGCACAGGTAGAGAAAGCTGAGAAATGCGTGGGATTAAAATAATAAACTAGAATTTGCAATTAAATTCATCAGCCGCCACCAGCAGCGAAGCGACTGGAACCCTGTGTGCCGTGTCTCGTTTGGTTTATTTGAAATGGGACCGCTCTCAGTAATTGAGTGAGATTGCAGGTGTGCCTCCGGCTGCTATTACAGACGATGTGTTAACGAGAACAGCATAATGTGAAGAGTTTCTGTTTTTATAAATGTGAATGAATTGTGGCGGCATGTTGAACCTGATGGATCTCACACGAACAGATGCACGCACACTCTTCATGCAAGACCTGATGTGGTTTGCATCACATATCAATATACTGTATAAAATGTATTTAACACTTGTGTAACACAATATTGTATTCAGTTATTGATTTACATTTGTGATAAACAATTTTCATTCAACAGTCAGCTCATGATCGATGTAATCATGTGATGCAGAGAAAACTTATCGTGCAATTTGTCTTCATTGTGAGCTGTTTGTAGGTATGCAGTGCAGATTGAAATAGATATTATCACAAGCTGTTAGCAATTTACCTAGGTCGGTGCAAACTTCTTCCAGAAGACGCTCATCCTGCAACCTGTATTATGTCTCTCTTGACGTGGCTCTGAACAACAAAGATGTGAGTTTCAACAACTAAATACAGTAGCCTCATATCATCGCGAATAATCTAGATGTTGATTTATTGCAATGCAGGATTTTGGTGCACGCTTCGGTTTCTCACAAGATGCAGCCCCATAAACTAGCATCAATGATATGAGAGTAGCGTTAGTGTTGCAGCGAATCTGGTTGAAGTTACAGTTCATGTAATTTTTTATTTTGACTTCTTCACTCTCTCCAAGTGAATGGATACATTAGAACTTAAGTCTTTAGCTCACTTTAAGACAGAAAACTCATAGCATATAACAGTCAGTGAAGAGATGCCAGCAGTATACTAAATAGTCATGGCCGTTCTGTAAACTCTCACTCCCTCCCCTATCTCACTGAAGACCCAACTGTTACCACGCCGTGTGTGTGTGTGTGTGTGTGTGTGTGTGTGTGTGTGTTTATAATTGGTATATTGCACCTTTAGAAATGTCCTTTTATCTGTCATGGTTATTTACTTACTGTCCAGCGCTAACACAACGTGTTTATAAGTTGGGGTAATGAATACCTGTGTGGCCCAGCTGTTGTGCATTGACCCAATAAACTTAAGGCAAGTACAGCTTTCAGCTCGGGAAGAATCTTATTACGGATGCCTGCTGTGCTGTTAGCAGCAAAGTGAGCTGGGTCAATCTTTCACAGCTCATGCATGAGCCTAAAAATAGGTAGTATGTCCCCACCCAGAGCAGCTGGGATTGCAGCCAGTGGAGCTTTTTTTGTGTGCAATGTAATTATAAATGTTCCTCTGGTGCTTTTGCTCATTTAGAAAAGAGATACTGCATACATGTGTGTTGTGGTTACTGTGTAGTGTCTGTCTTTGAATGTGCACTTCTGGAAAACCAGATTTGGACTAAACGGACCACAGTCTCCCTTCTTCTGCTGTTTCAGCATTTTTTCTCACATTCTCAGTGTGGAAACTGACAGAAAGCTTGTTGTTGCTGAACAAGTACAGCTGACTTGATCCTCGAGAGGTGGTAAAGCTCTTTTGTTGTTGTTTCTTCCCATGAATCTTATACTTCTCCTCATGGTGATGGAAAGATTTCCCAATTTTTTAAGTCATAATGCAACAATACAATATTTATGTAGAAGAACAATATGCCACACTTGTTTCTGTATTCAGTCTGCTTTTCTTGCTCTTTTGTCGTCTATTTTACAAACTGTTATTACCCAGCTCTCCTGGGAAAGGGCAAGCAACATGAAACCAGTTGGAATTTATAAAAGGAAAATAATTATTAGCAAGAAACTTAGAAGTACAAACCCAAATGAAGAGGCAAACAACAAAAGGGGAAAAGAGCTACTGCTATCTTTAACAAGAAGAAACACTCAACAGTGAGAACAGCATTCCTGCACCTAGTGTGTAAATCAACTTTGATTAATATCACATCAAATTGTGCACTCCACAACAAAATGTTGTGTCTCAAAAATAATAATACTCTTATTATTGTGTCATCAGTAGTCACATTCGAAAACTATAGCTGGCCCCAGTCTCCAGATAATTGACACGTGCCTAAACTCTAAATCACTAAAATCCTCAATACAACTATTATATTTAAAACACAAACGGGAGACACAGTGGCGAGCTGCCGTGATTAACAAGCTAGCCAAATAATTACAGGGGGTCTCTACAAATTAGATTTGGACTGGCTGCTGCTCCTTCAGAAGCCAACCAGGAAATGGAAGGGGCCTGGGCACCCTCCACTCCGGGAACCACGCATCTTACTTAGCGCAGATGAAAACACACTAAAAAGCTTACATGCATGGGAGGGTGCAAGTAGCAAACGTTGACTCTGTGTGATTCTCAGATCTCACAGGTTTTTTCAGGTCAAAGATTTTTCTTTCGAGCACCGTCAGCTCGTCCCTTTGGGCCGTACAACCAGTCAGTCAGAATACACACGCTAAAACACACACGCACCTTCCGTGATACCGGCAAGTAAAGACGCCTCAGCAGCATTCCTCTCACTGTCTCTCTTTTTCCGCCTCTTCCGTCTTCTAAATCTCGAAGCTCTTCCCTCCATAGTTTCATGCTTCACTAATCCTTGCTGCCATATTATATAGCCTTGTTATTTCTCTCATGCTCTATTTCTCACTCTTCCTCTGTCTCCATCTCTCAAATCTTATTATCTGCCTCGTTTTCTTTCCTTCTTTCTCTTTCACGACTGTGTCAGCTGTAATAAGTTAATACAATTATCA
Organism: Myoxocephalus aenaeus; assembly: GCA_038501785.1. Taxonomy (NCBI): domain Eukaryota; kingdom Metazoa; phylum Chordata; class Actinopteri; order Perciformes; family Cottidae; genus Myoxocephalus; species Myoxocephalus aenaeus. The sequence continues at coordinate 2,995,700 of JBAMJR010000161.1, read as the reverse complement.
TGTGCTTGGAAGGTGAGCGAGAGACAGAGCGAGAGAAGGGGAAGATAGTATTTCTGGTTCCAACTGTGTTTGTGTCTGTGCAGTGGCGTAACGTAGTAACGACGGGCCCAGGTGCAAGATATTATGACACACACACACACATTATATTTCGTTTGCCATCCTGGCCATGATGCGGTCACGGAATGGCCCGGCACCGCTCACACTCAAAGTCCTCTTCCTCTTCTCCTGAGTGGTCTTCACACAGGGGACAGAACACGAACGGCACAAAATCCTCTTCCCCTGGTGGGTCAGTTCCCCTAGATCTTCCACATGTATCTGACAGAAAAGAATATATATAAAAAGCGGAAAAACGTAAATACTTTGTCACCTATTTTGTAATATCTTTATATCTTTAATGATCATGGCGATAACGATTTTACGGTCGAATTAGTTACTTCGGGAGGCTATTGTAGTGGGAAAGTAGACAGGTCAAAGAGAAATCTATCAGAAACATTATACTCACCTATTTGAATGGCATTCGACGAGCCTTGCGTTGAGCAAAATCCTCGACAATGTCCTTAATGTTCAATTCCCGGGCTCTGGTGCTTTCGATGGACAGGATAGCCAGCCCATTCAGCCTCTCCTGTCCCATGCTGCTCCTCAGGTACGTCTTAATGAGGTTTAATTTCGAAAAGGATCGCTCGGCTGTTGCCACTGTCACAGGTAATGTCAGATACAATAGCAAGGCAGTGCACACCTCACCAAAGGTGGATGTCACAGATTGATGATCCACAATCAGCATCTTTGCAATTTCGGAGACTGAAGACCTCTGAGCAATCTCTGCTCTAAAACAGGCCCTGAATGACACGAGTTGTGCAGGAAACGATATTGCTACGTCCCTGCTGTAGTGGTCAGACAGACGTTTTGCCTTCTCATAAAGCTCATCGTCGTCTGCGAGCTGAAGGGTCATGGGGTGTAGTGCCTCAAACATGTGAGAGATTGCTCTCATACTCGTGAATCTGTGGGAGAGCTGGTGGATAATTATGTCCAGATTGGCATTAAAAATGTTAACTCTGAAAAAGCTTTCAGCGTTGGACAGGCGCTCATCTTCGCAAAGCTCGTCAAAATGACGTTTGACTCTTCTCCCTCTAACCTTTTCGAAGGTGTTCTGAGCTCCCCATTTGTCTGCGAGCGTTGTCTTTGCCTGGTCAAAAGCGCCCCTGTACTCAGACAAGATCAGTATGGTGTTTTCCAGTAATTTCACTGCCTTCTCTATGTCTGTGTTTGTGTCTTGTAGTATTTTGGAAACAACATTCACACTCTCCAATACTTTGGTCTGCAGAACCACTAGAAACATGAAACTGAACTTCTCCATATTTTTCTTTAATCCCGATGCTTCACCACGCTCATCCTTCTTGTCAGTGGTCAGAGCTATTTTTGTTAATGTTTTCATTATGTCCACATACCTGTACCGTAAAGCAGTAAGGGACTCATAACGAGAAGACCAACGGGTGGGACATAGTCGCTTCAGTGTTACGTCCGAGTGATCTGACGATGCCAGTGAGCATGGCCCACCTTTTGATACTGTGGCCAAAGAACATATACAAGCTTTCTATGGTGCCATAAAACTGTTCCATCTCTGGAATATGTTTAACTGCATCATTGAGAACTAAGTTGAGATTGCAGCACAGTGTACATATGTCGCAAGTGGCTCCTTTTCCCTTATCCTGGCCTGTACTCCCTAATAAACCCCACTCATATTGGCTGCTCCGTCATAGCCCTGCCCACGACATTTAGCAATATCAAGGCCATTTTTCGTGATGCTGCCAGTGATTTTTTTTTTTCCAGCTCGCTTGCAGACGTGTCAGCTGTCTCCTCAAACCCCAAAAAAGCCTTGATTACTTTTATATCTTTAGCGATGTCCATATGATCCCTAACTATTGTGACGTATCTGTATACTTGGCTAAGCTGATCTCGCTTGGACAGATCTTGAGTCGTATCCATTATCACAGAAAAAAATGGTGCTTGATTTATTTCAGCCGTAATGTCCTGTTGAACTCGCTGTGACAAAATATATATCAGCTCATTCTGGATGGTGGGGCTGAGGTATTTAACTGACCCCTTGGGCCGTTTTATTAATTCTTGAAGCACAGGGTCATAGCTTGCCAGCAGCTCGATAATGGCAAGGAAATTCCCACAGTTTTGCTGTCCCAATATGTCCCTATGCCCACTTTTCTCCAAAAGAGCGCCGCGTTACGTACGTCGCTCTCTGTCTGAACATCAATGGTGCCAAGGAGTTTCCACTGCTCATACACCACACATGCTCCAACATGTAACTGAGAGGACTCATGGAGTTCAATTTTTCTTGACAAATGCCTCCAATCGCTGATTCCCTTCACCCATGCATTATTATATAACGGCGAACTGCGGTCTCCAAATAGCCAGCATGGCTCACAGTATGCACAATCCAATTTTGGAGAGTAGCAAAGCCAGCTGCGTGGCAGTTTGATTCCAGCTTTTGTCTTGGTATAATAAAACCCCTCAGAAAAACAGCGATTCTCTTGGTTTCTTCGGAAAGGACCACTAGGTTTACAAGACCCCGTCGTTATAATGAAACGTTTTACCGTAGCATCTGAAACGTCTTCCTCAAAATTCCCCCTATCTGTGGCGTAACGCTTCGGTGGCTGTCGCTCATCGTCCTGCTCTGAATCACTGACTGGCGTCACCTCAACCTGGTCCTCGCCTCTGTCATCTTCAATACACATTTCTACTTGGGTCGGGCCACTTGGGGTGCTGACTACACCTGAGCTGCCTGGTTCTGACTCTGTCTCTGACTGGTTAGGCCTGCAACGAAGAATATGGATTTGTTTTACATTGGAATAAATGGAAAAACACTTTGTTACATTTGGCTCCCCTCCCCCTCCTAGGAATAGCCTCCCTAGCACCCTGCTAGGCCATTGGCTAGAACACAGCATATGGGAAGAGGCTATATCAAATTATTATGTTAAGCTAGCCGCTAGCTGCCTGATCCCAGCTGACCTGCTGCACTGCTGCTAGCAGGGGGGACGTCCGTGGCGGGGTCGTCCGTGGCGGACTTCGTGGACTGGCGACTAGTTGATGGTCTAGTTAAAAAAGAATCTAATTTCGGTAGCTTTGCCGCCTTCTCATCTTGTTCTTTTTTCTCTTGCCTGCTTCCACTCTTATGCTTAAAAGGCATTGCTACACGTTCAGTTGTGCTGTGCTCAATGAACTGCGTTGTCGTGACCTTCGAATTGGTGTAACTATAGCGTATTTTATCGTCACATGATCAAATAGAGACTTGACATTGGACAACAACATACATATTACCCAGCAATTATCATTGCTAATCACAAAAATACCAAAGAAAATAAGAACTTATTCATTTCATTGAATAGTTTTTTGATAGTTTCTATAATATATGTAGGATAAGCATATGATTTTGGTATAAATTGCTACTTTTCCCCAAAAAATAATAACAACCATGACTGAGATAAGTTTGCCTTTTTAGGTGTATAAATAACATTTGACACTGATGTTAGTTTATTAACAACGTGTAGTTGAACATAAGCATATCGGAGAGAGAGTATAGCGTTGAACCGAGCCCGACGCGTGTAAATCTTTGGGCCCTGCACCCCATGGGCCCAGGTGCAGCCGCACCTGCTGCACCCCCTATAGCTACGCCCCTATAGTATTACAGCACAGACAGTCTGTGCTGTAATACATTTTTGAGCAGACCTGTGGAAAAGCCTCATATCTCCACACACACACACACACACAGCGGGGTTAACCGCCCTGAGGTTCCTGGGATGAAATTTTAGTGAAAGCCATAAGTAATTAGAAAAACTACCTAGCCCCAGACCTTGATTAGAGCTTGATTTAATCTGTGTGTGTGTGTGTGTGTGTGTGTGTGTGTGTGTGTGTGTGTGCGTGTGTGTGTGTGTGTGTGCTGGAACCAAAGCTGGAGAAAGGAGAAGTAATATTCTACAGCATGTTTAAATGGTGCTAAACGTCTTGTTAATTTTCAGTAAGTGTACACCTAAATGTGTGTTAGTGTTTACAGTTACTCTGCATTGCCCCTGTAGACTGGAGCTTCTGTGCTTTAGAGACACCTCTAAAGTGGTCATTTTAAAGCAGGCTTTTAGACTGTAGAGGACCAATACAACTGGCTACCTACCTACTAGTAGATGTACACTTTAATCAGTTTTCCTAATTAGTCATTGGCCCACAAGCTAAAAAGAACAAATAACAACAACTGAAGTGTACTACAAAGAGTAAATTGACAGCTCCACACCCCCAGTCTGGATACAGAATTGTTTGACAGACTTGTAAAGGTGCAAGATAATTTCTGTTGCCTATCAGCGGTTCTTAACCTGACGATGGTTCCCGAAGGATGGCTTCTTAAGTCTGTTGCATAGCCAATGACAATTGATTGAAAAGCTAATGCAAAAAAAATGACTTATTATTATTATTATTATTAGTCCATTCATCCATCCATCCATTTTTGACCGCTTATCGCGGTGGCAGCAGGTTCAGCAGGCCGACCCAGGCTTCCCTCTCACCCGCAACACTTTCCAGCTCATCCTGGGGGACCCCGAGGCGTTCCAAGGCCAGCCTGGAGATATAATCCCTCCAGCGTGTCCTCTGTCTTCCCCGGGGTCTCCTACCAGTTGGACGTGCCTGGAAAACCTCTAATGGGAGGCGTCCAGGAGGCATCCTGACTAGATGCCCGAACCACCTCAGCTGACTCCTTTCGACACAAAGGAGCAGCGACTCGACTCCAAGCTCCCTCCTGATGTCCGAGCTCCTTACCCTATCTCTAAGGCTGAGCCCGGCCATCCTACGGAGGAAGCTCATTTCGGCCGCTTGTATCTGAGACCTCGTTCTTTCGGTCACGACCCAGAGTTCGTGACCATAGGTGAGGGTTGGAACGTAGACCGACCAGTAAATGGAGAGCTTCGCCTGCCGGCTCAGCTCCCTCTTCACCAAGACGGACCGGTACAGCGCCTGTTTTACTGCTGCAGCCGCACCGATCCGCCTATCGATCTCACGCTCCACCTTGCCCTCACTCATGAACAAGACCCCGAGATACTTGAACTCCTTCGCTTGGGGTAGGCAGTTTGTCCCCACCTGGAGGGAGCAGTCCACCGGTTTCCGGCAGAGCACCATGGCCTCAGATTTGGAGGTGCTAACTCTCATCCCTGCCGCTTCACACTCGGCTGCAAAACGCCCCAGTGAATGCTGGAGGTCACGGTCCGAGGAGGCAAACAGGACCACATCATCCGCGAACAGCAGAGATGCGATCCCGAGATTCCCGAACCGGATCTTCTCCGCCCCCTGGCTCTGCCTAGATATCCTGTCCATGAAAGTCACGAACAGGACCGGTGATAAAGGGCAGCCCTGGCGGAGACCAACACCCACCGGGAACGAGTCTGACTTACTACCGAGGATACGAACACAGCTCCTACTGCAGGCGTACAGAGACCGGATGGCCCGTGCCAACGGGTCCGGCACCCCATACTCCCGCAGCACCCCCCACAAAACCCGGTCGAAAGCCTTCTCCAAGTCCACAAAGCACATGTAGACTGGTTGGGCAAACTCCCAGGACCCCTCCAGTAGTCTTGCGAGGGTAAAGAGCTGGTCCACTGTTCCACGGCCGGGACAGAATGAGGCTGAGCAGTGTGATACCACGATAGTTCGAGCACACTCTCCGGTCCCCCTTCTTGAAGATGGGAACCACCACCCCGGTCTGCCAGTCCATGGGCACTGTTCCCGACCCCCATGCGACACTGCAAAGGCGTGTCAGCCAAGACAGCCCAACAATGTCCAGCGCCTTCAGCATCTCAGGGCGAATGTCATCCACCCCCGGCGCCTTGCCACCAAGGAGCTTTTTGACTACCTTAGTGACCTCTGCCAGGGATATGGGTGCAACCACCCCAAGGACTTCAGGCGCTGCCCCCTCTCCAGGGGACATGTTGGCCGGGTTTAGGAGTTCCTCAAAGTGCTCTTTCCACCGCCCGACGATGTCCACAGTCCGGGTCAGCAGTTCCCCCCCCCCCCATGCTGAGAACAGCCTGGGGTAGGCCCTGCTTTCCCTTCCTGAGCCATCGGATGGTTTGCCAGAACTTCCTTGAGGCCAACCGAAAGTCCTTCTCCATGGCCTCCCCGAACTCCTCCCATGCCCGAGTTTTAGTATCCGCGACCTTCGCAGCTGCAGCCCTTCTGGCCTGCCGGTACCTGTCAGCTGCTTCAGGAGACCCCTGGGCCAGCCAGGCCCGAAAGGCCTCCTTCTTCAGTTTGACGGCTTCCCTCACCCCCGGTGTCCACCACCGGGTTCTCGGGTTGCCGCCACGACAGGCACCGATGACCTTCCGACCACAGCTCCTAGCGGCCGCGTCCACAATAGAGGCTTTGAACATGGTCCACTCGGATTCCATGTCCCCAGCCTCCCTCGGGATCTGTGAGAAGCTCTTCCGGAGGTGGGAGTTGAAGACCTCCCGGACAGGATCCTCTGCCAGACAGTTCCCAGTTCACCCTCACTACACGTTTGGGCTTGCCAGGTCTTTCTAGCCGACTCCCCCGCCATCTGATCCAACTCACCACCAGGTGGTGATCAGTTGACAGCTCTGCTCCTCTCTTCACCCGAGTGTCCAAGACATACGGCCGCAGATCAGATGATACGACTACAAAGTCGATCATTGATCTCCGGCCTAAGGTGTTCTGGTACTAGGTACTGTAGGGTTTTTAGAACCAAGTTGGTCATTTTTGGACTTTGTACAATGTAAAATGAGAAGTTGTTTGGGTGTACATTACAATGCATGGAATATGATAATTAATAAGGGATATTATTATGAATGGCATGCATATGTAGATCACTGTTTTTTATTAATGATTAATGTATGAATAGAAGGTTAGATACTAGAGGCTGCATGTACTGTTGCTTTAAGGAATTGTAGTTCTCTTGTTCACCTGAGGGGCGGAGCTGGAGAACTAACTTGAAGGATCTGCCCAGAGGCAGAGGAGGAAGGGGAGCGCGAAGCCCCCGAGACATTAAGACTAACTTTTCCCATAGAGACTGCCTCTTTTTCTGGCCACCGCCGACCAGCGAGGAACTCCTGACGAACTCCTGACGGACTCACTGGTAGACTAGGAAGAGCTCGATCGATCGAAAAGCATAACCTGTTCTGTCATTTCACTCTTTTGATTAAATATTCTTTATCATAACTTCATCGGACCCTGTTCCATTATTCCCGCATCAGCACCCAAAGTCTAGAACTCTACAGTACACTTATGAGCCACCTTATGCTCGAACATGGTGTTTGTTATGGACAAACTGTGGCTAGCACAGAAGTCCAACAACAAAGCACCGTTCGGGTTCAGATCGGGCAAGCCGTTCCTCCCAATCACGCCCCGCCAGGTTTCTCTGTCATTGCCCACGTGAGCGTTGAAGTCTCCCAGGAGAACTATGGAGTCGGCAGGCGGCGCCCTTTCCAGGACCCCTCCCACCGACTCCAAGAAGGCCGGATACTCCGAAATGCTGTTCGGTGCATAAGCACAAACAACAGTCAGAGCCTTACTCCCCGCAACCCGTAGGCGCAGGGAGGCGACCCTCTCGTTCTCCGGGGAAAACTCCAACATAGCGGCGCTCAGCCGGGGGCTCGTGAGTATCCCCACTCCCGCCCGGCGCCTCTCACCCTGGGCAACTCCAGAAAAGGACAAAGTCCAACCCTTCTCCAGGAGCTTGGTTCCAGAGCCCGTGCTGTGCGTGGAGGTGAGCCCAACTATATCTAGCTGGTACCGCTCCACCTCCCGCACCAGCTCCGGCTCTTTCCCCGCTAGCGAGGTGACGTTCCACGTCCCTAGAGCTAGTCTATGCTGCCGGCGATCGGCTCGCCCAGGTCTCCTGCCTGGCCCGCCGCCCGGTCTGCATAGCACCCGACCCCGATGCTTCCCCCTGCGGGTGGTGAGTCCACAGGGTTGCTGGTCCATGATCTTTTTTCGGGCTGATCCCGACCGGGCCCCATGGGCGAAAGCCCGGCCACCAGACGCTCGCTGACGAGCTCCCCTCCTGGGTCTGGCTCCGGGAGGGTGCCCCGGTTTCCCTTGTCCGGGCGAGGTTGCTGCAATCCGTGGGCCGTAATTCATCAGAGTTTTTTTAATTATTATTATTAGTCATTTACACTATTAACCTGTTTGTCAACAAATCCCATCCACTGTCAGTGGGTTTGATGGTTTCAACATTAATATTCACCATATTCTCACTGCTCACACTAACCTTTGTAATCTGAATTAATGGCTCCTCCCCCACTTAGATGGCACTATATGATGTGGTAACAGCTTGCTGGATGTCATGTTTCTGGCTGACCTTCCAGCCCTCTGTGTTTTTATATGTGTGTGTGAGTGAGTTGCTGATAACTGATGTGGACCTGAAACAGATGGTGTTTGATCCCCTGGTTGTAAAAACTGTTGGATGTCACTCATATAGCAATGTGTCAAGGAGAAGAAACCTTTTAAAGGTCATTAGATGTCCAAATCTGTGGCCCTGGTTCGAACTATTGTCTTTTTTAATTATCCATTTTTTCAATTTTGAAATGTGCTTAAGGGATGGATTCAACTATGAACTATGTCTAAGGTTGAGGTTCATTTTCATTTTTCACACCAAGAGAAGCAGAACATCAGCCTATTGAATAGCCTATTGAATAGTGCACTTTAATTTACTGTGTGTATTAAGTATGTGAGGGATACATCCTCACATACTTATTTTCCTCAACCTTGACCCGTGTGGCTTAAATACCGGTGCGGCTTATTTAAGGATTTTTCCAATTCTAGCAGTTGCAGAGACATAAGGTACACACAATGAGAGAGAGAGAGAGAGAGAGAGAGAGAGAGAGAGAGAGAGAGAGAGAGAGAGAGAGAGAGAGAGAGAGAGAGAGAGAGAGAGAGAGAGAGAGAGAGAGAGAGAGAGAGAGAGAGAGGTGTCGCAGTAGCGTGCCGTGAACTTACATTTACGTTGAGATCGGTCGACCAATGACAGTTCTCTCTACAGTCAGAGCTTGCGCAAGAAAGTGGAACGTGAGGGAGATACCATTTCCAAAACTTGTAAAGGGGTAATAACTATTTTCCCGCACGTAGCAAAATCCCGGACGTTTTTGGAATCCCTGCCGGACGCTTTTTTTAGGTCTCAAAAAGAGGACGTCTGGTCACCCTACAATTCACATGAAATATTCCTAAATCCCCTTCACTGTAAAAGAGGGTCCTTTCAGCAGCAGCTAGGCTCCATGCTGTCCTCCCCGCCCCACGGTGCCTCTCACCCAGCCACCCTGCTTGGCTCTCCGTCGGCACCCACCGACGACTCCACCATGCTCACCTGAGGAGGCGATGGAAAACAGGTCTGACAGCGAGGAAACCCCTGCCTCTCCTACCACCTCCACAGCGCGCAAGCTAACGACCTAGCGCGCGACGAGCTAACAAGCTAGCGCGCGACGAGCTAACAAGCTAGCGCGCGACGAGCTAACGAACTAGCGAACACTGTTTGAGTGAACAACACTGAAAATTCAGCACAAAAATAAAAAGTATTGTCAGCATTAGCTGCAGCAGCTAGTGTGGCATTTGTTATAAATTAGGGTGATCAGATTTGAGTTTGTGAAAAAGAGGACACTTCGTCACGGGGGGTAGTGTATAGCATGCATGCCGCATATGAATATATGTGAATGCATACAAATGTCACAAATGAAATGACACAAATTACTATTAGGCCAGGCAAAGTAAGGCATTTTTGGGCCAAAAAACAGACAAATTGTAAAAGATTTTTTTTCAGCTCAGATAATTTCTATGAGGTGTCCAGAACAACATACTAAAAGTCCTAAGAAATCCTAGTTGAGGAAATATGTTTAATTCTCATCAATCCGACATGTTTGCCAATAGGCGAGACAACAATACACCCCAATGGGGCTATTTTTTTCCTTTACTCCTATCAAAATGAAACTTTACACAATGAAAGTATCCATGAAAACTAACATTTTTTGTATTACGAGTTTCTTTGAAAATTTATTTTATTATGCAAATGAGCTATACACTAATCGTACATGCCCAGAATATACCCAAATAGGCTTAATTTTTTCCTTTACTCCTACAACAATAAAACTTAACACAATGAAAGTCTTCATGAAAGGTAACTTTTTTTGTATTACAAGTTTCTTTTGAAATGTATTTGAATAAGCACATAAGCTCCACATTTATTGAATATGATGGCAATGCTGCTTTTAGACTGGCCTCTAACCTGAAAACTGTCTGGCTTGGTAGTACCTGCCAGGGGTATAATCCCCGCTGGTATAGTTTTCAGGGTCCCGGAGGCACACAAGCCTCCCCACCACGACAAGGTAGCAACAGCAGGGGAGGGTTTTTTTTAAATTTTATGTTTTTTTTTTTTAACCAGCCTGGATCCTCGACCCCTAGTCAGTGGCTTTTGGTTCTGGCACCACATATATAAGTTCCTAGGTTGTTCCTTGCTTAGCTCTTCCCCTCTGGGTCATATTCATCTGATAAATCAGGCAGCTGTGAGTTTGTGCAGCTTGTACCACGCCATTCTCCGCAAATGGCAGTGCAAGGGAGTCCATGTTTTTTGCATGTGCATCTCTTTGTGCTGCAGTCTTTCTTGCAACTACAGCGGACTACATCTAGTAGTTCTGATGGTGCCGCAGGCTGATCGGTCATTATTGGCATAAATCTCCCATCCAAAACATGCCACCCCCAGTCTTTTGGGTCCATATGTTCACTTCCCCCTTTCCACTCCATCAGTTGGTAGAAGACCCGAAGACTATGGAACTTTGCAGCTTTTGTCGTTGGAGGAAGAGTTTGAGGTTCCACTTGAGATAAGTTCTGAGATACTTTAACACAGAATCGCCTGTATCTCAGCATATCCAGTGATTCATCTTTTTCGCCCCCATACAGTGATACTAGAGCTTTTTCACCTGCTGCAAAGATAATCCCTTTTCCCACATTTTCCTGTGACTGGCTGAACACTGTAGCTTGTTCGAGAAAGTTTGTGTCATTTTTAACTTTTTTCAGTGCCATTCCCTTTCCTATGCCAAATACACGAGATGTAGAATCACAGCCTGAAATGGCATGGATAAAGAGGAGATTTTCACACACCTTGGGACCAAGTAACTCCTTTGTCTGCTTTATGCACCATGTCCGTCTTGTTTTTGTTGCTTTCTTTGGTTCTGGTGCCAGAAACAGCTCATGTGCTTTCAGATCAGCATGATGCAACAAGAGTACTAACAAGTCTGTGTCATCACCTACTAAGACTGTGTCTTTTGTCCTGGCAGAGGCAATGGCAGTTTGGACAATGAGCACATCTGCATCGTGCTTTGCATGGTCTGTGATACACCCAGCCCTCTCAAGTTTATCACTGAGGTAAACCAAGAACCGTTGTTTGTTTTCCTTATTGTTGAGGAACTGGTCCTTTTTGGATTGGATGATCATGTCACCAGAAAAGTGTACAGTCACACCGGGAGCAACACCTGTTCGACGCAGTTGAGTGGCGTCTTTTATGGTTGGCTCTTCGTTGTAGCCATCAAAGACTATGACTGTAACCGTACCATATTTACGTGTGACATATCTGACATACATGTCACACACACTGTCATAAGTGGACCCTTGTGGCCATGGTAAACGATGTAGTAATGCGCCCCCATCAAGGACATGCTGGACATCACTGCTGGGTTGTCTTTGCTGCTGCTCAATAGATTTCCAGAGGACATCGGCAAGAATTGCCTTGTTTGCCTGTAGGGGGAGGTAGGATGATTCAAACAAAGCAGGCGGGTGACTGCAGAGTTCATACTGGAACAGTGATGGCAAATCTTCACAACGGTCTCCCACTGCTACAAGCCGCTGGAATAACAGCTGTGGATCCACTACCACTGTCTCTCCTTTGATCTTGACAGTTGATCTAGATGCAAGTGTCACTGCTTGGTCAGCTTTCCTGAAGGTGAATTCCTCCACTGTTTTCCCTACCATAGACTCCAAAATTCAATAAATGTGGAGCTTATGTGCTTATTCAAATACATTTCAAAAGAAACTTGTAATACAAAAAAAGTTACCTTTCATGAAGACTTTCATTGTGTTAAGTTTTATTGTTGTAGGAGTAAAGGAAAAAATTAAGCCTATTTGGGTATATTCTGGGCATGTACGATTAGTGTATAGCTCATTTGCATAATAAAATAAATTTTCAAAGAAACTCGTAATACAAAAAATGTTAGTTTTCATGGATACTTTCATTGTGTAAAGTTTCATTTTGATAGGAGTAAAGGAAAAAAATAGCCTCATTGGGGTGTATTGTTGTCTCGCCTATTGGCAAACATGTCGGATTGATGAGAATTAAACATATTTCCTCAACTAGGATTTCTTAGGACTTTTAGTATGTTGTTCTGGACACCTCATAGAAATGATCTGAGCTGAAAAAAATTCTTTTACAATTTGTCTGTCGTAAAACGCTATTTTGCCTGGACTATATATGAACATCTGTTTATTGAACTTTAACAAGTGCAAATGTAAAACAAATCTTTTTTGTGGAATTTAGTCCAGTGCTTCTTTAATGTGTCTTGTCCATATATTGAAGCAATAATGATAACAAATAAAAAATCCTAAATAATAAATACTTTATATAGCCACATATTAAAATAAGAAAATGAAGACACTTTTCAGTCCTCCTCATATATTAAAGCAATAATGATAACAAATACAATATTCTAAATAATAGATAAAAAACATGGGTATTTTCTTTTGAGTTCGTCCGTGAACTTACATGTACGTTTCGGCATGGCTGCAGATGTCATGTGCTGTTGTAAACAATGCAACTAGTGGAGGTGGCAAAAAGAGGACGTCTGGTCTCCCTATATAAATGTATGTTGGTACATTGATGTTCACGTATGTTTAATGGATGTTCAGAACAAATAGTACATGTAGGGACTTAGGACCCAGGGGGGATTCAGGTGGAAAGCACAACCTGTGACCTGCATGGAGAGGTCAGAGCATGGCAGCCTGAGGAATAAAGGAGTTACAGTTAAGAGCAGCTTGTTCTCACGTCTCGTGTATTTAAAAACATGACAGCTAGCTCCCCGACAACCACCGAAGGTAGCGGGACCAGCCCCGACTCGGGCAGCGGGCAGTAGCGGCAGCAACAGCGGCTTATAAACTGCCACGGCTTGTTTAAGATTAAATACGACTTTTTCTTTAAATTTAGTAGATGCGGCTTATAAAAGGGTGCGCCTTATAACCCACATTTGACGGTACTTTGCGGTGTCATTACTCTTCACACCTGTGATGATGGAACATGGAAAAGACTTACTTAAACTAATCCGGCATACCAACTTTCCAATAAAAGATGTCTTCCTGTGTGTGTGTGAGAGAGACTTAAATGTAGAAGCAGAGAGGTCTTCGGTAAAAGATCATTAATGAGGCTGGAAAACGTTCTTCTCGCCAAACAATATGGACTGCATATACCTGACACTGCGGGTTTGTGTATGTGTGTGTGTGTGTCAGTGGTAAGTGGCTATAGTCTTGGTGGTGTGGAGAGCAGCTCCAAGAAAATGTAATATTTAAAGCTTTTTTTGGTGTATGTGTTGGCTATGTTTATTTGTAAAAGTAGTTTTAATTTCTTCGCTAATGCTAAGTAAACCTCCTGGAAAGCAGCACATATTCTTCCTCACTACTAAATGTTAGTGGTGTGGCCTTCAGGTAGAATTCAGTGTGTTGTGTGTGTATCAGCTGTCTTTGTGTGTATCTGTATGGGGATAGGTTATGGCTGCGGTCGAATAGTCCTTTTTGGTTAGGAAGGTTCCTAACTGAGTGAAATGACCCGTAAGTATCTAAGTGGCCACCATGATAAGTGCTGATCGAATTCTCTAAATGCAAAGGAAAGGCGCTTCAATGCTTCCTTACTTAGCTCCTTTAGCATAGGAACCACTGACCCTTCCTTTACAAAAGGAGTTAATGCCGCCCCACAATTCCTTGCGGCGGCAACATTTAAAGTGACGCACCATTCGGTCGTTCATGAGAACAAATGATCATGACCGACAAACGCAGATCATGTAAATAAGGTGTTTTATAAACTGTTGTCTGCATATTCTTATGATAAGATTATAATCTGCATATGAACCACAATAGAGGGGGATATGAGACATTGTTAGTGAGAGAACGTATTTAATTCAGCATGTTTGAAACTGAACAATGAGACAGTTTAGTGGCTTTGTACTCCCTGTGAAAAATACCTTGGTTTCACATTCATATTTTTTCTTTCATTTCTATTCCAACCTAGTTAATAAAGTAATACTTTGAACAGGGTTGTTTATTTCATTAAGACACAACACTGTAAGAACACGGACGAAGTATCTAAGATGTGTTTTTTTGTTGTCCATGTCCTGAACATTGTAGTTTCACCGCTGCAGACCGACGTCACTAACATGAGCCTGCCGTCGCATCATAACTACGTCGCTTAGTGAAAGTGGAGTCAGATCCTCTAAACACAGCGGTTGTCTTTTCCTAACTGCTCATGAATTGTCCTTCCCATCTCTCCTTGAACCTGAGACGTTTTCCACAGAGGCCAGTATCCCCCTTCTTCACAGAGGGAACCTGCTACTCAATAGAAGCACTTTGAATCTGAGGGAGATGTGGCTAGTTGCTGTTTTTAAGGTTAATTTTATGACTCTTCTTTAGGTCTTTAAAAACCTGTAAATATGCTCTCAAGTTGTATACATCTATCTATATAAATATCCATAATATGCTCTGACATGTAAAGGCGTGTGTAGTTGTAGCAGTGAGTGCAGTTTTTTATCAATTGTAACTCTGTCAGCTCACCTGCAGTCTGGAGGGGAAATGTTTCACTTCCTGTGACGCAGGATATCCATCACCTTGTCAGGATGATTCAAAGGTCAGCTAGTCGACCAGGTGGCGGGGTCATCGCTGTCACTTTGCCTTCCATTGCACAGCTGGCCAGTGGTTTGATTGATGGACAGCTGTGGCCCAGAGTTGCTTCTACCTCACAGATTGATGAATGGTTTATTTTTTCGCAAGGACACACACAAGGCGGATTTGTTTTCAAAATGGGAAGGCTGTATCTTTTCTGAACTCATCTAAAATGGAGGGTTTGCATTTTACATTATGTGTGTGTTTTCTAATGGAAGAATGAGAGTTCATGATCGGAGTTTGGTTTGAGTTCACTTAAATTATTTTACCTTAGTTTACTTTCAGCACCAATGTATATTGTGCTTAGGAATCAGTGCCTGTTGTGTTGCTTTCTATTGGTGCACTGCAACTTGATTTACTTGAACAGTTATCAAATATCCGTTCATTATAGTTAGTATGTATCCATCACATGAATTATATAAACACACAGGCTCAGTTAATACTCTACATGAGCAGGAGCAAGTTGTAGTTCATCCTTCTCTGCGCAATTTCCAATCATGGTGTGTTATTCAGTTTAATTCCACAACTGCATCATGATTTACTGGGCCAGCCGGTTAACAGAGCATTATGTTCAGTAAAATGTCCATAGATTATGATGCAGCTCTTTAAAGTTAGTGTTCTCATAAAACCTGAAATGCAAACGGCAGTTTTTCACATTAGAGCAATGCATGCTTTCCTGCATTGCTTTCCTTTTGAAGCAAGCAATTATTTTGCCAGTAACACTGAACTACAATTTCAAGGAAATGGCTGAGTGCACTTTAAGAGACATTTTTTATAGACGTCCACAAATTACAGAGTTTATCTTATGTTGTAAATTGTAGTTGTAACCGCGTCATATCCTGTGCAACTAAGTCAAAGGTCCACTGTGTAGCTTTATCCAAGGTTTCAACCTCATTTTATGAACTTCATCAGAATTCAGTATTCAATATCCCTTTAAGCAGCAGCTCTTTTCGTCTGTGATCATATTGTATCACGGACTGTTTCCCAAGTCAATAATGAACTTCCAAACATCACTTGCTGTTGTAAGAATATCTGGATCTGGAGAGAGACACAGGGGAGCTTGAAGGCATTACTAAATAGTTATTTTTGCTACGTCTCTTATTAGAGGACTTTGAGTGTTGACAGTGACAGCTCCTTCATTTCTATCATCCATTAAGAGCCAGCGAAGTCATTAGTGCTAGAAATGAGTCCTCCTGCAGAGAGACGAACAAAACACAGTGCTGATCTCAGGCCTCACACAGCCTGTCAATCACCATCCACGTGACGTTTGTAATAAATGATCATCTAACTGTGTTGGGGACAGAGAGGGAGGGAGACGAATGCCTGTGGTCGGTCCTCTGTGTGCTGTCGCTGCATCATTTCCGCCGTGGATTCATTTAGTAACATTTTAGAGAGCAGACACTTGTTTTTTAATTCCCTCCGATATCTCACCTCACTGTCTTCTCCTTTCTTTTCTCAACTTTTCAACTACTCTTCCTTTCCTACCTCCTTGTTTTATATGAACAGAAGATGAAATACTACCATATGAACAGTCACTGGCATGTGCCTGATTACAGATTACAGGGTTTTCTCTGCCTCAACATGAAGGCCAATCAGCACCTCGGTGAACAGTTTGATTACATTGATTGTGTTTGATTTCCTTTTGGGAGGAACTTGCAGTTGACATTTCATAATATTTCATAGGTACTTTATATGGGGATTGTTTTCTTTTTCACTGAACATTTTAGATTTTCTCAAAACTGGTATTTTCAGGTCGCTTTTTTTCCTCAAAGTTGAAACCCATCATATTTCTTTGTAATTAATATCTTGTTATTTGTATCCATCTGAAAGGGAGTGGTGTAACACTAAAACAGGCAACACTCTGACAACACTCATCATTCTTACTTTTCTCAGATTAGTTTGAGATAAAGGCAGTCCAGTTAGGATCGTGATAAAAATCCCAGATGGCAAAAGCGAGGAAGCGTGCTCATGCCGGTGTAACAGGCCAAATTAACCCCCGCCCAGAGTATACCCCGATGATAAACTGTCCGAGGCAAAACTATACCCAGGGGTGTAAAATAGCCTAGGCCAGACTATACCCCTCCAGGCAGGGCCGGTCCTTCCTATAGGGATCATAATGTCAGGTAATCTTGATAGTTAGCTAGCCAGTGCAGGGGTGAGACATTCGTTATTGCCATTCAGTCGAAACTGTCATCAGGCTATTTTTAGCTAAACATATGTTTACAATGTTACAATTGCATTATGTTTTGGGTATGTGCTTTTATTTTAATGTATAACACTACTGAGAAGTGTGGTAGTAATCTTTGATCTTTGTGGATGTTTTGAAGTTGTTATCAGTGTTTAACTTTGAACATTTATATTGTAGCAAGGACTTGCTAGTCTTAGAAGTTGAAGTTTCAGGACTGTAGGGTTTTTAGAATCTAGTTTGTCATTTGTGGACTTTGTACAATGTAAAATAAGAAGTTGTTTGGGTGTACATTACAATGCATGAAATATGATAATTAATAAGGGATATTATTATGAAGGAATTGTAGTTCTCTTGTTCGCCTGAGGGGCGGAGCTGAAGGAATTGACTTTCGAAAATCTACCGAAGAAGAAGAAGAAGAAAAGGGGGGGGGGCTCTAAGCCCCCGAGGAGATAACACAAACTTTTTTGATAAGGACTTCCTCTTCTCTTGACTACCGGCAACCAACGAGGAACTCCTGTGCGACGGGAGTACACTGGTAGACTGGGAGGAGCTCGATCGAAAGCATAACCTGTCTGTCATATCACTTTTTATTAAATATTCTTTTATCATAACTTCTTCGGACCCTGGACTTATTCCCTGCATCACCTCCCAGAGTTTAGAACTCTACAGGACGTAGTAAACTTTGATCTTTGTGGACGTCTAATATTTTTTCAGTTTTTCTGGTTGAAGTAATACACGTCTATGTTTTAGAGTTTTAAGATTTAAGTCAGTTAGCTTTCTCACTTAATTTACCTGACAAAGCTGAACCCCCTATAAAATGTTGCAAAATTAAGTAATTATTGTGTATATCACTCAACACTACTGATATCATGGGGGTATAATCTGGCCTGAGGGGTATGAATTGGCCTAGGCCATAATATACCCGGGGTATAATCTAGCCTAGGCCCCTTTAACCCCAAGTATAGTTCAGACTAGGGGTATACTATGGCCTGTTACACCGGATCAACTGCTTAAAGTATGAATTAACCGTCGACTTCCACCACACGAGCATTACATTACATTTCATTTAGCTGACGCTTTTATCCAAAGCGACTTACAATAAGTGCAATTCCACCATGAGTACAAACTCAGAACAAGAAGAATCAAGAAAGTACAATTTCTTCAATAAAGTTAAACTACAAAGTGCTATCAGTAAGTGCCATCTAAGTGCCACTAAAGTGCTACCTTCCTTATTCGAGGTGTAGTCGAAAAAGATGTGTTTTTAGTTTGCGACGGAAAATGTAGAGACTTAGCAGAACCTAATTCATTAGCGATGCGGCTCATTTGACAAATTTTCAAGTCGAGACAACATTCTTAGTTAAATAACTAGTTCACAAGGACAACTCTTCAATTTAGAAAACTAGCTGGTGGAACGTTCCTAAACTTCAGGTCATCTTCAGGAAGTACATTTGATATTATACTCAGAAATGTACACAGAAAAAGGTATATTTGCTCTGTCCTCTTCTTCATGAAGTCAAAAACAGTCTCTCTCTCGCACACACACACAGATCCAGTTGGCGCTCTGTGCATTCATGCAGGTTTAGATGCACAGGTGGAGTTCTGAATTGCTGTGTAATTGCATGTTTTAACTCAAGCTTGTAGCTTAGCCAAGCATTCAGGTTCTTAGTTATAATATGTACACATGCATACAAAATTCATCATGAGTCCTGAATTGACTTCTAGACCGTAGACTCTTCCTCCCAAACCCTCCTCTTCCTCCTTATTAACAACAATACGGCACTTAACTGGCTTAAATTGTAAAGCTCTCAACTCTAAGCAGGAGAGGGAGGTTCACTCACTCGGGGGCTTGGAGTCAGAAAAGAAGGGCGTGTGGGCTGGCGAACAGTGCAGTATACTGATAAGCAGGGTTGAGCCTAACTGTTTGGCCTGCAGCCTGAATGTCACTGGTGAATTTTTCTCTCTGGCCAAAAACAGTGTTATTTTTTTAGAGCCAGTGGGATGTGGGATCATCCGTCATGGTGTTCTTGTTGCATTTATTTTAGAAGGAGCTGTTTTGACTTTGAAAAGTGTCTCTGTGTGTGTGTGTGTGTGTGTGTGTGTGTGTGTGTGTGTGTGTGTGTGTGTGTGTGTCAACGCCAACATTAGGTGTGATAATGCCACACTTTGGTGTTTATTTGCTTAATAATAGAGTGTCGGTTCATCTTGGTTTACCTTGTGCATTTAAAAGAATAATTCAACATTTTGGAAAATATGCCTTTTCCATCCCTGTTGAGAGTTTGTTAAGAAGATCAATGCCATTGCCTGCCAATCTTACAGTGAGGAAGAGACTAAATAAAAAATAGTTCAGCAAATAATCGCTCTTAAAAACAGCATCTTGACGTTTTCTCTGGATGTGTATGAATTTTTAAAACATGTCTGCATGTTCTCCTTGCTCTTCTGTTTTAAGACTGCAGTGATTTCCCCCCTAAATGGCTAAAAGAGAATTTAGTGCCTTTCTTTCAATTTATGTTCAATTGGCTCACTATTCATGAAATGTGTGTACTTTAGTGTTAAGAATAAAACATTACAGGAGCCCAGAACATGTCCAGTCTGATGCAGCTATGATGACGTTTCTGCTCTCTAAGAATGTTTCATATTAAGATTATACAATGTCAAGGTCATCAAATAACTAAATCAGCGCCACATATTTGAATTTACTTCTATTACTTAGCTTCTTCCATCGTAGCAGCTGGTTATCCCTGTTTATATGTCCTCCTGGTATTTGTAACCTCCTCAGACTTACTCTCTCTGATGGGTTAGTGATAATTCAGCCAGGACCGGAGAGGAGGAATCCGTTTCAGAGAGGTTGTTGTAAAAGAGCTGACTGGCTCACACCAGCCTGCTGGAATTAGGTTCATAAAATCCCAAACCTCATCGACGGTCCTGGAGGCACGCACAGGGCACATACACAAAAGAGGGAGGTGGCATTGTTCCCCA
Organism: Myoxocephalus aenaeus; assembly: GCA_038501785.1. Taxonomy (NCBI): domain Eukaryota; kingdom Metazoa; phylum Chordata; class Actinopteri; order Perciformes; family Cottidae; genus Myoxocephalus; species Myoxocephalus aenaeus. Next base: position 2,975,575 of record JBAMJR010000161.1, on the reverse strand, counting down.
TGGTGTCTTTCCTGACTGTACTTTCCAATACAACTTCATGCCCTCTCTACTATTTCACTTTTGTCATCTTTACGATGCTGACAGAGCTTGAAAAAAGAATTGTCAGTCGACAGTAAACTAATTGGCAAGTTTTTTTTTTTTTGTATCTATTTGACTCACTTTTCAAGCATTTGTCTGTTCCACTTTATTAAATGTAGGTATTAGCTTTTTTTTTTCTTATCTGATATTAAACTCAATAGCTTTAAGACAAAACAGGTCACCTGAGACATGATGTCGGTGTAGACTTTATTCTTAATTATTCTCTTCCATTTTATGGACCAACGGATTAATCAAATAATCAAAAAAATAAAAGGTAGCTTAATTGTCAATTTAATTAACCTTTAGTTGCAGCCCTAGAGAGGAGATTTGGTTCAGACATGTTGTTATACCAGTTAAGTAAACAGTGTTTCTGACTCATCTAAACAGGTTGACTGTATGACTTTCTTTCTGCAATAAACATTGGAGCTGGGCAATATATATTTTTTTCAATTCTAATAATTTTTTGGGGCTATTACGACCATGTAGAAAATATCCAAAAGAGGGAGTGCTGGCTTTTATGTTCAGAAAATAATTTGATTTGGTTATTATTATAGCAAGTAACAAACAAGTCGATGCCTTAAAGTTGGTCTGATACCACAATTGTTCAGGTGGTGTAGATCCAGCATTGTTGAAACACTAAGTAATTCAGTCCAACATAATCCACTCCGTTCACAGGACCAGCGATTTAGTTTATTGAGTTTACATCTATCGTTGTAGGTAAAATACAGAGGTGCTGTTGACGCCTATTGAGCCAGAAGACTGAGGAAAGATATGGCTGAGAAGAGCATTGATTTTCCCTGCGTCTGCTCAGGAAATTCTTCAATTTAATTTAATTGCCATAAAACCTCAGATTATTTTGGTGTCAATAATATCTGTAATACAGCGTGATTGTGTTACCATTGACAACAGGATGATGTGTTTTATACCTACTACAAGCAATACATCCATCCCCACTGCAGAGCATCCCAAAGAGGAACCCAAACTGTCCATTAAATTCCACCGCGAGTGAAGAGGACTGTTTAACATTTTCCTAATTAATACATTAACCCAAGGATTGTATTATGTGAATGTGGAATGAGGTACTAGAGTTTAATCCTCTTAGGTATATTTGCAGCTTTGCTCCGGTTAATCCTGAAATTATTATGCTATAGCTTTTCATGATTTTATTTGTTTTTATCTCTGGACCAAAATCACGTACACTAGTATATTCCTAAAGGGCAACCCACATGAGTGGCGTATGACGCGTGAAAACACCTGAACTCATTTTCTTCCACTTAAGCCCTGCCAAAGCGCAGTCAGTACTGGTAAAATATGTTGTTGTTCAATCTAGAGGGTTCTATTTCATCCTTACTGACCGCCAGAGGCAGTGTTTCACACTGGATATGTTCAATATCGCGCTTGCGCAGTTCGAGTAATTATAACAACAAAGTCACGTGTGTGACCTCGGGTGACCCCCAGCCGGGTATAACTTCCGGCATCATCCCGAGCTCGGTTCTCTTTCATCTTCTCGCTGCGCAGGCTAACTAGTTTGTTAGCATCAGCTGGAGCTGAACTTGTAGAAAGAGCTCGTCGCCTGTAGCCTTGCGACCACCGGTCGGAGCCGCGGGTCCCTCGCCCTCCAAAGGCTGCGACAGCTACAACCTCCTAAGAGGAAACGGGACGCTTCCACGCTCGGACCATCGAGCCGAGCGGCGTTCCTACCTTCGGTCATCGCCGGGTTTGCAGTCTTCACACCGTGAAGCATCACCGGGTGAGATCGTTGACACTGTTTCCTACAGGAGCAGCGGATCCCGCGTTAGCGGAGCGCTCCGCGGAGCGCGCCGGCTAATTAGGGGACTGCTAACGAGAGCGCGCCCGCTCGGTGATGCTAGATGCTACACCGTCGCGGCCGGCTTTCAGGTAAGTCCACAGTTACACAGGCCCGCTGTAGTGACTGTTAGGACACCAGGAATCACAGTTGCCGTACTGGTGAGGAGGGGCTCTCGCTCCCCCCCCCCACTGGGTCGGGCTGTGCCGTCCTCTCGCCACAGGACAGGCATCCACAGTAGCGCAGCGCTAGTCCGCTGTAGCTGACTGCTAGGACGCCAGGAGCCACAGCTACTGTATTAGTGAAGAGAGTGCTCTCGCTTCCCCCCACTATACAGACTGTGGCTGTCCTGTCGCCACAGGACCGGCCTCCACAGTAGCACAGTGCTCCCGCTGTAGCTGACTGTTAGGACGCCAAGAGTCACAGTTGCTGTACTGGTGAAGAGAGTGTTCTCGCTCCCCCTAACCAAGTCAGGCTGTGCCTGTCCTAGCGCCACGGGACCAGCCTCCACAGTGGCGCAGTGCTCCGGAAGGAAGCGCTGTAGCTGACTGCTAGGACGCCAAGAGTCACAGCGACTGTACTGGTGAAGAGAGTGTCCTCGCTCCCCCCCACTAGACAGCCTGTGTCTGTCCCGTCGCCACAGGACCGGCCTCCACAGTAGCACAGCGCTCAGGCGTTGTAGCTGACTGCTAGGACGCCAGGAATCACAGTTGCCGTACTGGTGAAGAGAGTGTTCTCGCTCCCCCTAACTAAGTCGGGCTGTGCCGTCCTCTCGCCACGGGACCGGCCTCCACAGTAGCACAGTGCTCCCGCTGTAGCTCACTGCTAGGACGCCAAGAGCCACAGCGACTGTACTGGTGAGGAGAGTGCTCGCTCCCCCCCACTAGACAGACTGTCTGTCCTGTTGCCACAGGACCGGTCTCCACAGAGGCAATAATTGCAGAGCGCCTGGTGGCTAAGCGCTGGTTATGTTTAACCCTGCCGGCTGTAGGACCTGTATGGCTCCTCTTCAGCCTGAAGACGGCCATGACCTTTGCCCCTCCTGCCTCGGCCTCGAGCACCTGAGGGAGGGTCTCTCGGAGAACCCATGTATGAACTGCGGCATTATGCCTTACGCAGTAAGGGCCGCTAGATTGGCCATGGTAGGGCACCTGAGGGGTGGGGCGGACCTCCCCCCATCAGGGCAGCCGGAGCCAGCCCAACCTACCCGGGGCAGACGCCGGCCGACGGGAGCCGCAGGGGCTGCCCCCAAGAGGGCTAAATCTGCAAAGTTAGCGTCGAAGGTGGATCTGTTAGCCGCCGAGCTAGCTCAGGTGAAGTCGCTTCTCCTGGCCCTCCACCCTAGTGCGGAGGAGACTGGGGGATCAGATCCATCTGCGGCTGAGCCGGTCCCGGAGGAGGACATGATGTCACTGGCGGCGTCCGCCAATTTCTTTACCGAGTACGGTGACGAGCGGTCCTCCCATGCTTCCGGGCCTAGTTCCCGGGCCTCAGGCCATACTCCGTCGGAGGGGGCAGTCGACGGCTCTATGGGGTCCGTCATTCGCATGGCACTTGCACGCCTGCAGTTGGAGATGCAGCAGCCGGAGCCCCCACCTGCTAGTGCCTTCTTCAGGCACGTTCCCACCCCTGCCACCTTCTCTGTCCCTCCCTCTGAGGAGTATCTGAGGGAGTTGCATGCGTGCTGGAGAGACACCAGTACTCTCTCCCGTCTCCCAGCGGATGGCCGAACCCTGGCGTCCATGCAGGACGCGGCAAAATGGGGCCTGGAGGGCATGCCACCCATCGAGCCGGCTATTGCGTCCCTCATAGTTTCTCCCGAGGAGAATCTGAGGCCGAGTGCTAGGTGCCCTCGACCCCAATGTCGGGTCACAGATGACCTGCTCTCCCAGGCTTACAAGACGGCGGCACGCATGGGTCGTATTGGTAACTCACTCTCCCATCTCATGCTTGGTCTCTCAGTGTCTCTGCAGCAGGCTACGGTCGACGCTTCTTCCACCAGCCTCAGTGATGCGTCACTGCAGGCGTTTGCACTCATGTCACGGGAACTCGGGCGCCTGATGTCCACCCTAGTTCAGACCAGCCGCCAGGTCTGGCTGGCGCAGTCACCCCTGTCGGAGACATGTAGGAGGACCCTCCGTGCTGTCCCAGTTGAACCCGGGGAGCTGTTCGGCTCAGCTGCTCTACAGGCGCTTCAGCGGACTGTGCAGGCCGTTCAGACCAGGCAGCAGTTCTCTGGCCTTCGCAGGGACATAACCGCACCCCGCAGAACCAGGGCGGCCTCCCGTGGCCATTTTCGGCCCCCAGCTCGCCCCAGTAGCCACCAACGGGCTCAGCACCCCGTGGAGAGGCCGATCCGCTCCCAACGCGACTATTCCCGCGTTCCCCCCAGGCAACCCCCGGGCCGGGGGACTAGTGGTCGCCCCCCCAGAGCCTCAAGGGGCAGGGGGGGCAGGGCCTGAGATCCCCGGGCCGGCTGTCGGTTATTTCTCCCAGCAGCAGGTCAGCTACTGGGCAGCTCATGCCCCAGACCCCTGGGTGGTTTCCACCCTAACCCAGGGGTACAGGCTGCAATTCCGACGCCGGCCCCCAACCTTCAGCTGGGTCAAGATGACTACCATCACCGACCCGGCGAAGGCCCTAGCCCTGAGCCAGGAGTTAGCCGTGCTCCTGACCAAGGGCGCAATCGAGGTGGTGGACCCCCAGCTACAACCCGGGGGGTTCTACTCAACCTACTTCCTCGTAAGGAAGAAGAACGGCGGACTGCGCCCAGTCCTAGACCTGAGGGGACTAAACAAGTTCCTGAAGGTCTTACCATTTCACATGCTGAGCACAGCAGGTGTCCTTCGTGCCGTCTCCAGGGGAGACTGGTTCACGTCGGTCGACTTGAGGGATGCTTATTTTCATGTCCCCATTGTGCCTCACCACAGACAGTACCTTCGTTTTGCCTTTCAGGGCCGCTGTTTTCAGTTCAGGGTACTTCCATTCGGACTCTCCCTCTCCCCACGAGTGTTTACGAGGTGTGTCGCCGCTGCCCTTCTTCCCCTGCAATCGCAGGGCATGAAGATATTGCCGTACCTGGACGATTGGCTGATCTGCGCGCCATCCCGGGTTCAGGCTGCACAGGACACCGCTCGCCTTCTGTCTCATGTGGCCCTGTGGGGCCTCAGGGTAAACAGGGAGAAGAGCTCTCTGAGCCCTTCTCAGAGCATAACCTTTATCGGGCTAGCTCTGGACGCGGCCACTATGAGAGCCTGTCCGTCGCCCCAGCGTGTGGACGACATCCTCCGCAGCCTTCCCCTCTTCCGAGGGGGCAGGCGTTTGCCCTACATCCGTTTTCTTTGCCTATTAGGCAAATTGACAGCAGCCTCGGCTGTCGTTCCCTTGGGCCTGCTGTCGTTGCGCCCCTTGCAGAGATGGCTGAACAGCTTTCGCTTGGACGCCAGGCGCCACAGGAACAGAGCAATAGAGGTGTCACAACAGTGCCTTCTCGCTCTCTCCCCATGGAGGAAGAGAGCATACCTGTCAGGGGGTGTTCCCATGGGCGTGGTCCCATCCCGTCGGGAGGTCGTCACGACAGACGCCTGCCTCTCAGGGTGGGGCGCAGTGTGGCAGAACAGGACTGCTCAGGGGCAGTGGTCCGCTCAGGACCACATGGAGCATATCAATGTTCTGGAGCTGCAGGCAGTGCACCTAGCGCTCAAACACTTCTTGCCTCACTTGAGAGGGAGACATGTACTTGTTCGGTCGGACAACACCTCGACCGTGTTCCACATAAACCACCAGGGGGGCACCAGGTCGGCAGGACTGCTACGGGTTTCCCGAGCCCTTCTGACCTGGGCAGCCCCTCGCTTGACCAGCCTTCGGGCGATGTATCTACCGGGAGAACGGAACCAGGTCGCAGACTCCCTCTCCCGTCACAAGCCCCCACCGGGGGAGTGGCGTCTCCATCCAGAGGTCGTGCACAGCATCTGGGGCCTCTTCGGCAGAGCACAGGTGGATCTCTTTGCCTCAGAGATATCAACCCACTGCCCCCACTGGTTCTCCCTGATGGAGAGGACCAGTCCTCTGGGTCAAGATGCCCTGGCTCACACATGGCCAGAGGGCCTCCTTTATGCTTTCCCTCCATTTCCCCTGATCTTGCCAACACTCCTCAGGGTTCTTCAGCAGGGCCACAGGCTGGTGCTGGTGGCCCCCTTATGGCCCGCCAGGACTTGGTTTCCTCTGCTGCACAGACTCTGCTGCGGGACGCCATGGCGCCTCCCCGACAGGAGGGATCTCCTATCGCAGCTAGGGGGTCGGATCTGGCATCCCGACCCCAGCCGCCTGCAACTATGGGCCTGGCCGTTGCAGGGCCCGACCGGCTGCTAAGCAGCTGCACAGAACCAGTCAGGAGGACTATTCTGAATGCCAGAGCGCCATCTACCCGTCTACAGTACGAGTGTAGATGGAGACTATTTTCTGACTGGTGTGGGGTTCACAACATGGACCCAGTACAGTGCCCAGTGCAGACTGTACTCGAGTTCCTGCAGTCCCTCCTGGATAAGGGCCGGTCTCCCTCTACCCTAAGGGTCTACGTGGCTGCTGTCTCATGCCAGCATGCTAAAATCGACAACGGCACTGTAGGGAGCCACAAGCTTGTGTCCCTCTTCTTAAAGGGGGCTCGGCGACTGCGACCTCCGAGCACCCCGAGGGCTCCTCCATGGGACTTGTCCGTGGTGCTGGACACCCTATGTTCACCTCCCTTTGAGCCCCTGACAGAGGCAAAGCTGCGATGGCTGTCAGCAAAGACAGTCTTTCTCCTGGCCATCACTTCGGCAAAACGAGTAGGCGAGCTACACGCCCTGTCGGTGAGCGAATCCTGTCTAAGGTGGAACCCAGACGGCTCTGGTGTCACACTGTGGCCTAATACAGCATTCCTTCCAAAGGTGCTGACACGCTCGTACCTCAACCAACCTATCCAGCTCGCACAGTTTGACCCTCCAGTGGGGGAGGAGAGGTCGGGGCTGCTGTGCCCGGTGCGGGCCCTAAGAGCCTACGTCGAGGCCACCGCAGGCATACGGCGGTCAGAGCAGCTTTTCGTCTGCTATGGTGGACCTAGGAAGGGCCGTGCCCTTTCTAAACAGCGCCTGTCCCACTGGATAGTGGAGGCCATTGCCTGTGCCTACAGAGCTAGTGGCCGTGCGCTGCCATCCGGAGTGAGGGGCCACTCTACCAGGAGTGTCTCCACGTCATGGGCAACCATGAGAGGTGTGCCCATGGAGGATATATGTGCTGCTGCCTCATGGGCATCACCGAGCACGTTCACCAGATACTACAGGGTGAACGTTGCCACCCCTCACCCACTGGGGGTGGTTCTTCGTCCAACTTCCTCCGCATGAGTCAGACGAGGTAGGTTCCTTGACGTTCCTCGTGACTTTGTTGGTATAAGTCATCCAGTGTGAAACACTGCCTCTGGCGGTCAGTAAGGATGAAATAGAACGAAAGTTACGAAGGTAACTACGGTTCTATGAATCCTGGATGACCGCCAGAGTTCTTGGTCACTCGGAATCTCGTGATTTCGCGAGAAGATTCCGTAGAACCGAGCTCGGGATGATGCCGGAAGTTATACCCGGCTGGGGGTCACCCGAGGTCACACACGTGACTTTGTTGTTATAATTACTCGAACTGCGCAAGCGCGATATTGAACATATCCAGTGTGAAACACTGCCTCTGGCGGTCATCCAGGATTCATAGAACCGTAGTTACCTTCGTAACTTTCGTTTTATTTGCCGATATTAATTATTTGCCAAATTCCTTGCCTCTCAAAAATTAAAAGATGCAGGCGCTTTTAGCAGCATGCCACTTCCCTCACTACTTCCTCTACTCTCACCTATTTTGCACTCACTCTCAATATGTAAGACTCATACTTACTTACTAACTCTTCAAAAGTGACAAATGACAACTTGTTCCCATGACAAGCCTGCAATGTCTTGTTGCGCTGACTGCAGAAAAGCAGCAATTAGAGTATATAAATAATCTAATTATTATGAATTAGTTAGTATTTGAAAAAGCACCTCTGCCTCATTCTGCTGCAGCAAACTATATAATTTGTGGGGTTGCCAGTTATGGTTGCTTGCTCAAGGACCTCTCATGGTTTGTGTTGACTCACATTCAAAACACCTTTTGCTGCCCGTTTTATACTGTCGGTTTTAGACCGCCTGCTGACTCCTCACTCACCCCTCTTAACTGGCCCCCGGCCGATAGAGTGATAACACAGTTGAGGGCAGCAGCAACCCCCTGCCGCTACTCTAAAGTGGGGGGAAACAGTGTCACCGTAAGTGTTTTGGACGCTGTGTTTGGTGAACAGCGAACGGAACTACCAGTAAACAGTCTGCTATGTATATCAACACCACTCTGGTGCTACTACGCCAGCAGACAGCTTGTGAGTTTATTTTAGTTGTTGGCACAATTGTATTATGTGTCTTATATAAAGACTTTGAACTGATTGCCAGCATACATCGCTCCTTGTTTAATCTTCCACCTGCAAATCTTGATGAAAAGACTTGGAAAGAAAAGCAGCAATTTTATCACATTCCTTTGCATTACATCCAGGATACTGTACGACGACTACGTCTGTGTGAATGCAGTGTCCAGTTTACAACGAGCCAAATTAATCTATTAATTGATCAGGACTTCTTTGACATTTTCCAATGAATCAATCTCGGTGCTGTCCTGTTAGCAAACATGCCTGTGTGTGGAAGCCTCAGTGTGCAGGTGCCTGAAGCTTCTTATGACATCACAGAAGCGTTCTTTTGTATCTCAGTGGTGATTGCACATTAGAAAGACCGCAACAGTGAGACCATTAGAGTTGAGGGTCAGAGATAATGGATCGTTAAAATGATGGATGGACTGGTAAAAAGGTAGGCTAGTCACAAAGAAAGTATACTGGTGTGCTTCTATTACATGTTATAAATAATTCAATTTACACACTGTAAACGTCATCTCCCAAGGGTTTGGCTGTGGAGAAATATTACTGAAACGAGTTGACATTTTGCCAGATGTCAACATCGCTGCAATTTTGGAATGTTAGAAATGGCAACTGTTAAATGAGGATTTTTAATATCCCATCTTAGATGTCTGAGAATCATAATTCGGGCTATACCTATATTTTAAAGGTTAAGGAATTCATTAAGACTAATTAGAAGATATTACAGATAACTGTTGGCATTGTTTATGGCTGTACCTTTTCATTATTTTTGTCTCTCTCTCTCTCTCTCTCTCTCTCTCTCTATATATATATATATATATATATATATATATATATATATATATATATATATATATATATATATACACTCACCTAAAGGATTATTAGGAACACCTGTTCAATTTCTCATTAATGCAATTATCTAATCAACCAATCACATGGCAGTTGCTTCAATGCATTTAGGGGTGTGGTCCTGGTCAAGACAATCTCCTGAACTCCAAACTGAATGTCAGAATGGGAAAGCAAGGTGATTTAAGCAATTTTGAGCGTGGCATGGTTGTTGGTGCCAGACGGGCCGGTCTGAGTATTTCACAATCTGCTCAGTTACTGGGATTTTCACGCACAACCATTTCTAGGGTTTACAAAGAATGGTGTGAAAAGGGGAAAACATCCAGTATGCGGCAGTCCTGTGGGCGAAAATGCCTTGTTGATGCTAGAGGTCAGAGGAGAATGGGCCGACTGATTCAAGCTGATATGAGCAACTTTGACTGAAATAACCACTCGTTACAACCGAGGTATGCAGCAAAGCATTTGTGAAGCCACAACACGCACAACCTTGAGGCGGATGGGCTACAACAGCAGAAGACCCCACCGGGTACCACTCATCTCCACTACAAATAGGAAAAAGAGGCTACAATTTGCAAGAGCTCACCAAAATTGGACAGTTGAAGACTGGAAAAATGTTGCCTGGTCTGATGAGTCTCGATTTCTGTTGAGACATTCAGATGGTAGAGTCAGAATTTGGCGTAAACAGAATGAGAACATGGATCCATCATACCTTGTTACCACTGTGCAGGCTGGTGGTGGTGGTGTAATGGTGTGGGGGATGTTTTCTTGGCACACTTTAGGCCCCTTAGTGCCAATTGGGCATCGTTTAAATGCCACGGCCTACCTGAGCATTGTTTCTGACCATGTCCATCCCTTTATGGCCACCATGTACCCATCCTCTGATGGCTACTTCCAGCAGGATAATGCACCATGTCACAAAGCTCGAATCATTTCAAATTGGTTTCTTGAACATGACAATGAGTTCACTGTACTAAAATGGCCCCCACAGTCACCAGATCTCAACCCAATAGAGCATCTTTGGGATGTGGTGGAACGGGAGCTTCGTGCCCTGGATGTGCATCCCACAAATCTCCATCAACTGCAAGATGCTATTCTATCAATATGGGCCAACATTTCTAAAGAATGCTTTCAGCACCTTGTTGAATCAATGCCACGTAGAATTAAGGCAGTTCTGAAGGCGAAAGGGGGTCAAACACAGTATTAGTATGGTGTTCCTAATAATCCTTTAGGTGAGTGTATATATATGTGTGTGTGTGTGTGTGTGTGTATATATATATATATATATATATATATATATATATATATATATATATATATATATATATATATATATGTATATATATGTATATATATGTATATATGTATATGTATATATATATATATATATATATATACATATATACATATATATATATATATATATATATATATATATATATGTATATATGTATATATATATATATATATATATATATATGTATATATGTATATGTATATATGTATATATATATATATATATATATATATATATATATATATATATGTATATATATATATATATATATATATATATATGTATATGTATATATATATATATATATATATATGTATATATGTATATATGTATATATATATATATATGTATATACATATGTATGTATGTATGACATCCATGCCAGACATGATGTGGTTTGTACCCTCATAAGATATGTTGAGCTATATGGTGACATTAGATCATGTGCACACATATGATTAACTTACATTTATACACTCTTGAGTTTGGTTTGCTTCGGAAATCGTAGTTACTTTCTGTTGTAAAATGTAATTTTGTCTTCAGTTTGCGATTATAAAGATATTTCCATTTGACCTTTTTGTCTTCAACAAGCATAGCTATCAGCAAAGATGTTATATCAATATCATCTCTTTCTGTTGCTCTCATGCTCTGGGGGCCATAAATTGAAATAGAAGGATTTATATAATTAATTCTGTATTTGTTGTTACACAGTTCTAAACTTGCAGTGAGTTATTGATCATTTAGAGTACTGTAGGCTAAATCAATAAATTCAATTATTTATTTAACAGTTCCTAAAGGGAAGGACATATATTGGCTGGGAGGGATTCAGGCTGAGCTCAGCATTTACTGCAAATACAATTTCTTTGACCTCCAGAAAAGCCCACACAGTATTTTTTTTTAAATTTAAGTTGAAAATAATCTCCCTCCCTCTCCCTGTGTGGAAAACTGCTTTGTAAGGAGTTAAGTGTGACACTTGGCCTGGGCTAGACTACATTTTGTGTCTGATTTTCTTCGATTTTCTCTTTGTAAAATACCTGGCAGACAGGTATACACACATTTTCTGTGTGTGTGTGTGTGTGTGTGTGTGTGTGTGTGTGTGTGTGTGTGTGTGTGTGTGTGTGTGTGTGTGTGTGTGTGTGTTTGTCTTTCAGTCTCTCTCTTTCACACACACATACAATCACTCTCAGAAGAAACAGGTGGGCTATTACCAGTGTTGTATAAAGTACCCAAAAGCCGTACTTGAGTAAAAGTAAAGATACTTTACTGGAAAATTACTCCAGTAAAAGTAAAAGTCACCTATTAAAATACTACTTGAGTAAAAGTCTTAAAGTATCTGATATTTAAGTATCAAAAGTATTTTTCTGATATAAAATGTACTTAAGTATTGAAAGTAAAAGTACAAGTACATGCTTTTAATAAAAAAGCAATGGGTCAGAATTTTGAGAATTATGAAGTTTATTCTTTTAAGTGCTGTGGCCACCGTGACCAAGGACAAGGAGTTGTGTTGATAAAATAACCATATATATTATGTTCAACATAATATATTGTACCTAAGTATACTTTTGCATCTACTATGAACTTATCATCATAATTCTCCAAAAAGCAATATGACACTATGAAGGAGTTGTAACAGTGTGGTTATAAGTATGCTCATTCTGCCCGGTAACGGTCCGTGGGTCCCTTGGTACCGGGCCCCTTGGTACCGGGTCCCTTGGTACCGGGCCGTGGGGCCCTTGATACCAGGCCCCTTGGTACTGGGCCGCACAGAAAGAATGAATGAAAAATGTAAGTTAAATTAAAAAAGTCCGGAAAAATGTTTTATTGTGAAAAATGACCAGATACATCCGTCTGTGGTGACCTCAGACGGAACCTCTTGACACATGTCAATATGTCACGTTACCCTAAAAATGAAACTTAAATCTGTTTCAACTCTGCCGGTGTTCTGGATTAAAACCAAGGCAAAGTATCCTGAGATCGCCAAAAAAGCATGAAAACCTGCTTTCATTTCCACATCCTGTCTTTGTGCAGCGCGTTATAAGTTAAGCAGTAGACTGGACTAAAGGTTTAGTTAGGAGTAGACTGGACATAACGAACACACGTCAAGTGTCGTTGTCTCCTGTCTCTCCGAGGTCGGACCCGGTCCGTGACAGTTTGGTCTTCACGTTACCGGCCCGTGACGCATAAAGGTTTAGGAGCGCTGGACTAGAGGATGTAGAGGGCTAATGCAGAATATTGTGATTCGCAAAACCTGCTTCGTGGAGTCTGTGTTCCACCACAGTCCCGGATGTGTTTTTCTTTCTTTCTAGAGATAGATTTGATTTTGTAGCGAGTAACGAAGGTTTCAGGGGAAATGTATCGGAGTAAAATCAGTTTTCTTTGCAAAATGTAGTGAAGTAAAAGTAAAAGTAAACATATAAATATAAATAGTAAAGTAGAGTACATATATCCCAAAAAACTACTTAAGTACAGTAACGAAGTATTTCTACTTCGTTACTATACACCACTGGCTATTACCAACGTGTAATGTGTACTCTAAAGATCTATATCATGCTCAGCAGTGATGGTATACCAACATCTGTCAGTTAGAGGAGAGCGTGTGAAGATAAAACAAATGTTCAGAGCAAGCTGTTGAGTTCTTTCAGGAGCAGAAAGACAGACTGTTACATCTTTGTTTTTCACACCATGGAGAGGTTATGGAAGCATCATAGCCATATACGCAATGTGGGAGAACTGGAGCAGAGAGCTGAGACGGTTAGCAGTGGTTCCAATAAGCATCAGCAGCATCAAACTCAATTCAACCTTCTGGCTCAGACTCGAGCTTGAATGCAACTCAACATTTTAGAACTGTTACTTTATATTCTAGCTCAAGGCGAACATTACAATTATAACTCAACATTCTACTGTAACGTAACTAAACATTCTGAAATTGTTATTTAATATTCTAAAACTACAACTTGGCATGCTATAATTGCAATGTAACATTCTAGAATTGAAACCTAACATTCTCGAACTGTAACTAAACATTCTAATGTTTTGACTTCAAATTCCAGAACTGCAATTTCAAATAAAAAAGCATTGTAGAGCTGTCAGATAACATTTTAAAGCCCTCTCTTAACATTTTAGGAATTTAACATTGTCATATTGTAAATTAACATTTTAGAATTTTAACTTCAAATTTTAACTTGGCATTCTAAATATGGGCAAGTGAAGAAAGACATAGGCTGACAGAAAGACAGGATCACACAATAAACTGATTGGAATACCAGCGTTGTACCTTCACTCACTATTTTCATTTGTTTTCTCACTTGGATGCAATCTAGTAACAGCTATTGGGTCAATTAATTCACAAATATGTATGTGAAATACCCCTTTTTCTTCCTATTCTATTATTGTTTACCGGTGTTTTAGTCACTAAAATAAATATACCTTGTTTTCCTTCCTTTATTGCTTTCTCATTATCTGTCTTCCTTTGTATCTATTTACCCTCTCTCACCTTCCCATCTCTCTTCTTTCTTCCCTTGCTCTCTATTCTTCCCACCATCTCATTGGCAGCAGGGTTTTCATAGTGTATTGCTAATTCAGAGGCATGTTGTCTTATATATCATTCATAACTCTAACTGCACCAGCCGGTGGCTTTGCCAAAGCCAGCTTTAAGGTGACCTCACACCTGCCATAGGACACCGTGGGTGTGGAACTACCTTGTATTTGAATGTGCTGAGCACAATGTCCTAGAAAATTTACAGTCTGTGAGTGAAAACACAAAATTAGATATTTGTTTGTCTTACAACTAAATGTTAACATGAAGGAATTCCATTCAGGAGTTCAGTGGCCATGTTTTTTTTCTTTATTTTGAATGCACTGTCAAATGATTCTATAATAGTAAAAAAAAAAATCATACTCTGATTTACATTAACAACTATGATCAGTAGGCTATAACCATTTATTTACCTTTTATAGCTATGCTTCCCTCAACCTTGCTCTTCTGTATTGTAGAAGCAATTTTAACAAAACCCACAAGAAACGTATTGCGACTTGAAGCACAGGTAGAAGTAGAAATACTGATAATAGAAGAGAGCTTTTAACAAGTTGATCATTACAGAAAACGTTGGGCAATTTTCCAAAATGCAACAGGATTTGTGAATTGTGGACATCTGAGGTAAATCTCTTCCTTTAGCAATACTTTCTCCGTCATTATTTCCTTCAGTGTACATTTGGATATTCAGTTTGTCTGTCCTTTTTTTTTTTAACCAGTATTTCTCCTCTCCTGTTTCCTTTCACCGTCTTCATCAGAATCAGAATCGGCTTTAATGGCCATGTAAATTTGCACATACATGGAATTTGACTCCGGTTTCACTTGCTCTTCGTACTTCTTTTTTTTCACACACAATATACAAGATAAATATAAAAAATATAAAAAGGACATTAAAGACAGTAGTAAAACAACAAAAAAGTGCAGATAGTGCAGATGAAGAGTCTGTTTAACTGTTCATCAGAGTGACGGCCAGTGGGAAGAAGCTGTTTCTGTGTCTGGTGGTTTTGGCGTACAGTGCTCTGTAGCGCCTTCCAGAGGGGAGGAGTTGTAACAGCTTGTGTCCAGGGTGTGAGGGGTCTGTGGTGATCTTTACAGCCCGCTTCCTGTCTCTGGCGGTGTGCAAGTCCAGGATGGTGGGCAGGCTGGAACCAATGGTTCTCTCTGCAGACCTGACGATCCGTTGGAGTCTTACTCTGTCCTGTTTGGTGGCCGATTCTGTACATCCTACCTTTGCTCAATTTACAAAGGTATCTTTCCGCCACATCAGACTCCATTTCATTATTTCACTCCATGGGATACATCTGAACCATCTCAGACCTGCGCTATCTACACAGTGTAGAAAGGAAGAGGAATGGAGGAAGAGAATAGTGGGAGGAGGTGTGGGGGAGAGAGTGGGGAAAAGGAGCGAAGGAAGGAGTTGGGCTACGCGGCAGACCTATGAATAAAACAAGTGCATGTTCACAAATGGTACATTTGTTACTAATTCTATGTCTTGCATCATGTAGAAAGCAACAACTATGGAAAACTGCCAAGTTGTAGTTCAGATAATGGCAACTGTAGTACAGGATATACAAAACTTTAAACAGTTGGTTGGCGTTGCAAAATGTACACAACTTGTTTTGTGCAACTTTAGATGCTGTGCACAATTCATATGCCGATACATAGATGACGTTTGTACTGTGGGAAGTTTTAATAACCAGAGACTTAGAATGCCTCAGCACATGATACTGATAATAATGTGTAACGACTAATGAAAGCAAGCGCACACACACACACACACACAGACACACACATTCCTACAAAATGAACCGAATTTGCCACAGTGGCACAACTAATGTTGATGTGGAATTGGAATTGTAGATTTTATCAAGTGCATTTTCTTCCACCAGTAATATATCTCTTTCTCTGCAAATACTTTCTAACTACAGTGCTTGTATTCAAACACAACAGTATGATTAACATCCCTTGTCAGAGACCTAATTTGTACTGTGTACTTGCAGAGTAAGTAACCTACTTAGTTGGAGTCATAGTTGACTGTAATGACAGACTAGTGGCCTCCTTAAGCTAAGAACAGAGTGTGTGTGCTTGTGTGTGTTATCATAATTATCTAGCTCTGAAGCAATTTAAGCCTCCAATCATTAAACTTTCATCACAGCGTCACCCTGATTTTCTCTTTCACTGTCTTTCCTCCCCTATTGATTTTGCCACAAGCACAGAAACAAAGACACAAAGACATAAACACACGACACAAACCGGTACAAACAAACATGTATATAGTCTCTTATACTTAGAATAGAACCCAGACAAATTTGACAGACCAAGACGGTGTCAAATAGCAGCATCCGACACACAACAGGACAACAACATTATATCTCAGCTGGTTCCAGAGCACACTTCAAAGATGCAATATATGAGATTGGGATCATTTCAGTTGCCTCTGAACGGCTCTCATCCTGACTAACAGTACAGACTACGGCAAACGTGCTGACGGAGCTAGTTTGCCCGAGAGCGAACTGCTGGGTGGGTGCTGTTGGTCTGGATGGCAGTGACACCACTTTCAGCTTCAACCGACGTTTGAGAGCAGAGACCATAAGCTAACCTGTGAAGCACGCTAACATGCAAGAACGTGCACTAAAAGGCCCGGCTATGTCAGCAAAGCTCTCTGCACTGAATGGCGTATATTGCTCCTTTTAATGTATTTGTACATGATACGCAATACATTCTCTATATTTATATAGAGAATGTATTCAGCGTCTGTGAATGTATTCAGCGTCTACAAGCTTGGTTTCTGGTTTTGATCGTGATGTTCCAGCAGCTGTGCCGTTCAGTCGTCTGTCTGACCGAATCATGCAGTCACATCTCCAAATCAAATCTGCCTAATGACTGTGGCATAGTGGCAGCGAATGAGCTACAACTTAATGGCTCATACCAGTCCATCACCTAATGGATACAGAGGACTGAAATATTCCCAACAATATCCCTGAACACCCTGTCCAGCTGATGCAGCAGCTGTTGCCAGAATGTAACGGATACATGTTACCTGCAGAACCGCAGGAAGGATGTCAGCTATGCCATCTGGCTTATACATATCGGGGCCACAACTCAATGATTGAAGCCCTGTCTCTGTAAAAACACTCGGCACAGGCTCAGTACCAACTTTCTTTCTTACTTTTGGAAAGTTGGCAAATTCCTTTAAATACCATCCTCATTATTTACAGAGCAGCCAAGCATATTCTGCAATCTAATTCATTGTATTTGAGGTTGTGTAACTCAATGATTAAATCCTGTTTTACATCTTTTGTGTATATATTTTTTCTGCATGGTCAGACAAGACAGATGACGCGAGGATATGAGAATGTGTTGCTTAACTCTTAGTTAATTAGCATAATTTCTAGTACACTACTGCACACATTTTGTAGTCAATTCTTTGTTTTAATTTCCAGAACCATTGGAACAAAGACTATAACTGCAAGTGTGTGACGCGGCTCTATGTCTTGTGTTTGACCATTTTTGTCTTTACCACAATCTGTCTCTCCTTCTATTGTAATGTAACACAAGATAGCAAATGCATCATTCATTTTGATGGCATTTTAAATCTGTCTCACACCTCCCTGTCCAGGCTTTGAAGGGAGATGGATGAAATACACGGACATAACTTTGTTATTTATTAGTCGTGAAAGAGGAAACAGACAGTTGCAATAAAAAGATGATATGATCACAAAAGACAGTTTTATAGTCTTGTAATCACTTTGAAGAGTTTGAGTGACACTAGGGCAAAGTCAGGGAAGGCTAAGTTAATGCTTTTGAAATGAGCATACTTAAATATTAATGAGGTTCTGGGAAAAGAAAGGTCATTCCTCAGACTAAGGCAGAATAATAAGAGAGCTGATTGTAACATGCAGTAGTTGCGAAAGCTGCACCAACATCTCAAACAATAGCACTGCAGCTGCATTCCTGTTCTGGATCGGAGTTTCATAGCAGAGGGAAACTCCATCGAGTATTGTTGCCTGTCGCTCTGAAGGCAGCTTTTGAAAGACAATAAACCCAGTCCTGTCATGAGTGATTTTAATTATACTGTGTTTAATTATATTTAGAGTTTTTGAAGGAAAGTCTGGTTTATAAACTTGGGGTGTTTATCAAGCAGAGAGGGTCTTATTGACTACTCTGTTTATTGATGGGAATTGCAGGACCCAGTGTTTTGGGAGTTTGACCTATATTATAGGGAGAAAAGGTCAGGATATTTGAGCCTTGGTTGCATACATTTTGACCATACTTATTTTGATATCTCTCTTGCGGTTATCTCTCTTCAACCTAATGAACATGCAGTACCAAATCTCTGGAATACACATCTAAAACTAAGTCTGTTTGTTTGGAGAGGGCTTGAAAAATGTATGTGTAACATTATATAAGTCGGGAGAACATCCAGATAATAATACATGCACAGTAGCTTGCTCTTAAAGAGCAGCTTAATTGACATGGTGCTCATAGCTTTGTGTTACTGTTCCACTAAAGACATATTTGAGACAGGAAGCCGCATGTTTCTCATCTCGTTCTATACTCTGCCTCTATGATACTCTCCCTTTCAGCCTGTATAATTTGTCCTTGATGTGTCTGGAATTACATGTCACATCAAATAAGGCTGCGTGGTTTCTTCAGCCATCGTGTGTGTGCGTGCATGCTTGCATGCCTGTGTGTGTGTGTGTGTGTTTGTCCAGCAATGCAGTGACACCACTTCCACCCTCAGACCCAGATTCCCATTAAAGAATCCCTGGGTTGACTTAAGAGTTCAGACTGAGTAGCAAGGGGGTGTTATTAATTTGATAGACATTCAGTATATTATTTTGGCTGACCTTTGTTCCATCTGTGTGGCCTTCATCCCTCTTGATTCTGCAACCATTTAAAGGAGGCATTGGTACATAAACACACTTATATTTGGTGTTATAGTTACAGTATACAGTTTATGCAGCACTTTTCTGTAAGACCCTCTCAAAGTGGAATTGTTATAATTTACTGCAGAGCAAGAGAAATATTGTTGATTTAAATTCACAGCACAAACAAGTTTCAGTAGTTGGTCAGCCATAATTTGGTGCATTAAGTATTATGAATGTACATAAAGCATAAATGTTATAATATTATGTTGAACTTCTCAGAGAAGAGGTATCTAAGCTTAGGACATTGTGATGGTTGTATATGATTCCATTCCCATTCTCACTTAGCCTATGGCTCATACATTGTTGCAGCATTTTCTGCATTTGTTACAACGCTTTGGTGCTAAATTTAACCATTTTATGCCTCCATTTCCGGCGACAGTCGTGGCCTGAGGCAATACGTTTTGGGTAGTCCATCCGTCCTTATCTTACATTTAGACTAGTCTAAGTTTAAACCTCTGTTTAAATGTCAGGGAAATGAGCCCTAAAGGATCATCCCAAGTTCATGAGCAGGTCCATAGTATCACAGGTCAGCTCTGTTATCTGAGCAGTGGCAACGCCTGTTCACAGCTCAGCGTGGTGCGACTGAAGTGTATAATATTGAGCAAATGGGAAAGGGTCAATAACATGTTACTCTCCGCTTGCACAGATATGACTCTTAACGTGCCACTTGAAGAGTAGATGCCGCCACTAGACCTGTCTGTGTCTGTGAGTTTCTGTATGTGTCTAAATAATAGCTCCAGGGTGAACAGGTGATTCAGTTCCCATCGTGTGCTTTGTGTGTTCAGGGGGTGCTATTTGCATGGCCGTCAGTGTAAATGTGCACGTTAAAGGTTGGGCTAGTGAAACGGTGCTTGAGGAAGGAGAGTGGGAATATTTAAGGTAAGAGACAGACAAAACGAAGCCTTAAGATAGAGAGGTTGGGAGGCAAAGACAAATTGTTGGTAAAAAAAATAAATAAATAGCCAGAACATCCTGAAGAGTTGAAGCAGTTTTGGGTACTGAACTGTGAAAAGGCAGAACTCGGGGCTGACAGAGCTGTTTTGTCGTCTCTCAGTGGGAGAGAGAGCTTTTTTACTAGGCTCAAGCCAACATAGCCACTTTGATGAACTGGGTGGGGGGCTTTTAGCTGTGGGTAATGATTTGGATCCAGCTGTGGATGAAGAAGTTTCTCCCCTGAAGCATCTGCCCGGCAACATTGTGAAAAACAAAGCACTGGCTCTGAATTTTGACACAAGGTTCTCAAAGTGTCCTTTGAGCTGGCTGTCACATTGCTTGATCAAAACCGCTATAGAGGAAGCACCACCACTGTATGCAAGCATTGTTGTGTGAGTGAGAATAAAAGTAAATATGTTGCAAACAAAACTGGCCTTTATTTTCACCCGCTTTAGTCCCACACTCTGCAGCACATCCCCACACACATCACACTTCTGTCTGCCAAACTCCCATCTGTCGCACATGCAACTGTGATTTATTACTAATATTCCGGGGCTGACACACACACTTTGATCATACTCCAGTTTGATGGTAATTCCGCCATGCCATGCCCTTGGAGGAAAAACAGTATTGGAAGCTACATCAGAGGGTTGCTGTGTAGGTGGGTAGAGATGGGGAACCATTTTCAGAGTACAACCCTCTATTCAGTATTTAACTTCAAACATTTGCTTGTTGGGCTAATTGAGGATGACGGATGAAGAGAGGCTAGCCTGCTTGCAGAGTGTAATTGGAGGCTAATTCTCTGTGATTTGTCTCATCTCAATGGGACAGATCAGCGGTCTGGGGAGGGGAGATAATCAGGTGAACAAATCACTGCAGTCTGTCTCTAAATTCCTGTTGAACTTCTGGTCCTGATAAGCCAAGCTGATTATAGATGAGAGCAGCACAACATCACCACATGCTGCAACATTGTGTGTGTGTGTGTGTGTGTGTGTGTGTGTGTGTGTGTGTGTGTGTGTGTGTGTGTGTGTGTTAATCAAAAGCCATCTCAGTCAGGCAAACACAATTATTATGCCCTGTGAGATACACTCTATGCTGCGGAAGTTGTGTTCTTGTTTGAGCAGTCATGTGTACTCTTCAGTGTGCATGCCTGTGCATACAGTGCATTCAGTAGACTACGCCCCGGCAGGGCTGACGGCCTCAGCTCCAGAGTGCTCAAAGGATGTGTTGCTCAGCTGTCCATGGTCTTTCAGCACATCTTCAACCTTAGCCTGAGCTGTATGGCCGCCCTTGTCCTGTGGAAGACATCATGCCTGGTTCTTGTCCCCAAGAAAAAGCCACCAAACACCCTCGGTGACTACAGACCAGTGGCTTTGACTTCCATGTTAAGAAGTCACTGGAGAGTCTGGTCCTGAAGCACCTGTGTTCATCACTCAAGCCACCACTGGACCCTCTGCAGTTGGCCTACCAGCCCCTCATTGGAGTGAAAGAGTTTATACTCACCTGGGAGAGGCATGCACCACTGTGAGTCATGTTCTTTGAGTTTTTCAGTGCTTTTACCCCGTAAGACCTAACCTACGTGGGTGCTCCTTTAGTGGCCTGAATCACCAACTACCTCACAGGTCGGCCACAGTTTGTGAGGCTGCAGAGCAACATGTCAAACAAATTAATCAGTAGCACGGGGGCAGCTCAGTGAACTGTCCTGTCTCCCTTCCTGTTAACACCTGTGACCCTTCAGATTTCAGATACTGCTCACAGTTCTGCCACCTGCAGACCTTTTCGGGTGATTTGTTGCAGGCACGTGCACAGACATTTTGTGGGGCAGGTGCTCAAACCAAAAAAAGGGGCACCCATCGCCACAATTATTTCTGAAATAAAAAATTATAATGATAAATAAATAAAAAACACAGTAGGATATTTTCAACTTATATATTTATTTTTGTTAACAAACTAACTCAAATTATCAAATAGAATAAATAAATGAATAACAGGCAACAAAAACAGACAAAACAAGGCCATATTGTATAAGCAAATGCAATAAAAAAATATTCTAACTAAAAACTTATCAAAACCCTTTCACAGGGAAAAAAGGAAGAAGCCTTCAGGAGAGCAACAGAGGAGGATCCCTCTCCCTGGATGGACAGAAGCAATAGATGTCATGTGACCAGAATGAACAACGTAACGGCGTTACAGCACATTACATCAATATAACAGGAATTGAATAAACTGCACTCTGCTGCATTACAAATTCTCTTCAAAATAAAAGCACAGTTTTTTTTTGTTTTTTTTTTGCCCATGCAAAGGCGCGTGAAAGACTCAAAACGGCTCCGCGAACGACATTAAACATGACAAACGTCAGTAAACAGCTGGACAAGGCTTTGATCACGGATTTCGTGAGTTTTTTTGTTTTGTTTATTTTTTTAGGAAACGTCGGACCAGTTGCGACGTAATGTTTTCAGCGGCGCTAATGTTGTGGTTAATTTATCACCAAACAAATTTGGGGGATTGCACAAACACGTCATTACCGGTTTGTCTGATGATGCGGGTCAGAAGAGGTGGGCTGCATCCGTCTGGCGCTCAGCGCTGCGTGAGCACTACGTGGAGGAGGAGGGAGGGGCGCGCCGCGGAGCATGTCGGGGCGAAATTCTCACAAGAACTCAAATAAATGCTCCGTCAGATATCAAAACACATTTGGGGGGAAATGATGACAGAGAGAGTAATTTTTATTCTTAAATACTGATGAAGGAAGAAAGAATTGGGCTCCAGCAGAAGGGGCACTTTTCACATCCAGGGCAAAAGGGCAGGTGCTTGAGCACCACTAGGGGTCTATCTGTGCACGTGCCTGATTTGTTGGCTGTATCAGTAGGGAACAGGAGGCAGAGAACAGGGCCCTATTCCTCGTACCTGGCTTACTGAGTTAGCTGGATAATGTTCAGGATAAGATGAAGCAGGTCAGGCTTTTCGGGTTCCACAAAGCCAGTTTGGAAAAATCAGCATAGTAACACATCCAAATCCCTTAACCTGCTCCAGCGCAGGTTTACTTCAATTCACTGGATAAGTTGGCCACTCCCACCGGACAAAAAAGACAGCTCCCTTCCTCATTGATGAAGGAGCGATATTAGTTATATTAGTTTTATAGGGAGAGAGTTCTTCGAGATCGCCAAGATCCGTTTCCCCACATCATGGTGACTTCCTGTACGAGCGCAATCTTGCTGCCGACAAGGAATCATTTAGAATCAGAATCAGAATCAGAAACCGTTTATTGCCAGGAATGTTTACACAAACGAGGAATTTTTCTAGGCGGAAGGAGACCTTTTCGAGCTGTACATTGAACACCACACGCCCAGCCAAGCACTGACCCTTTTTTTTTTCACAATTTATTTTCAATTGCTTCAATTGATTGAATTTCTGATAATGAATAATACATACATACTGATCCGCCCATACACATTTTCAAACTCCTAGTTATATGGTAATCTACACATATATGTATATACACATATATAGTACATGATACATACCCACATACAGTACATATATCCTCATAAGTATATATTAATTTGTATACTACTGCCAGCAGGCACATGTTAAATAAATATAATCTGATTGATTTGGGTGATGAGGCACTTAACATTAGCGGATACATTTTCCCAACACTTACGCATTTAATGCTGATATTTTGTGATGCTTATGTCTAGCCATCGCAGTAGAGGCGATGTTATGCTGCATTCACAACAGAAGCATTGCGAATTATTCGCAACGCTTTGGATGTGAACGCACCATTAGACTTTGCCATGATTATGGATTTAAATTCCTCATATGCTATGCGTTCATGATCATCTCCTGCTCGTCAGGAGAGAAATAAGAGGCTGTGATCTTATTTGCCATTGTAGCGTTTGAAGATCATGGAATCTGTGTTCGACTTCTCCCCCTTTTTTGAAGAGGAGCATGCACGCGCAATTATCCAGATGACTGACATCTTGTTCGAATTAACAAGACTGTTTGAGGGCGGATCCGCCTTCGAGGAACCGATATAGTCTGACGTCGATCATCTCGGTAATTTAAGCTGGATAATAGGACATTTGATCGACTTTGTTGAACCATGTATGAGGAATAGGGCACAGGTGTGTGGTGGGCAGTTTTGTTGAGTGGTGTGAATTGAATCACATGCAACTCAACATCACAAAGACTAAAGAGCTTATGGGCGATTTTTGGAGACAGAGGACCCCTCCGAAACCAGTCGACATCAGGGGAACAGAGGTGGACGTCGCCGAGGACTAAAAATACCTGGACGTTCACATAGACAATAAGATGAATTGGACTAAAAACGCAGAGACTTTTACTTAATTGTTTTACCTTACACTTATTGCTATTGTATTCTATTTTGCAATGGTGTCAGTTTTACTTCTTTAACACTTTACAATTGATATTTTATTTTTTCATATATGTATGTATGTATTTGTATTCTATTGTTTTTTTTGCTATTCTTCTGTTGTAATCTTTGTTGAAAGTCTGGTACAAGAATTTCCTTCGGGATTAATACAATTCTATTTTATCTTAAACTATTAAACCTTATAACACAATGCCTCTTGGTGTCCATTTTTTGTTGTGGTGTAGTTTGTTGGGCTGAATACTTCATGAAGACCCACAAATGGCAACAATGGCTCTTTAAATGTTTTCATTTTCTTAACAGAGGGAAGTCTGAAAGGCTAAGAAATTACAGAGTAACAAAGGAGCCGCACTAATCGTGTCATTTCACTGTCATTCTTTTATTTACATGCTCAGGAGCCCAGTTGTCAAATTGAACATTAAAACGAAATGTGTAAATAGTTAGGCAGATTTTCTCTGTCTTTCTTACTTTGTGCTTCGTGTACATTCAATTAATTGTTTTCCACTGTGTGTTTTTCTTAGGATGACTACTTTAAGAGCTTCGCTCCTTCCAAGTCCGTAGACCGAGATAAGACCCCTCTATCTTGCTTTCGGGTTACTAATAATATTATTATTAAATTAGTAGTTCCTCAAAAACATTGCATAAATATAGAAAAGAGCAGAGACAGTAATTTGAGGAGCAGGGGATATGATTCAGTGAGGAGAAAGTACTGGCATGTGAAGAAGGTCATTATAAGGTAAAGTCTTTTGAGCTCCTTTCTAAGACTCCAGCAGCTGAAGGAATGTGTCATTGTTCACCTTTACAGTTTCTGCTGAAGTCAGGAAAGTGGCAAATGAACAGAGCTACAGAAGAGAAATAATTAAGGGTAGGGGACCATTTGTGACATTATGGATAGACCCTTTAGCCCCATCCCATAATGCCTCTATAGTTGATGTATGACAGATCTTACGAGTCTCTCCCGTCAAAGCAGTGTTCAGTGAGAGTAAAGAAGATGGGAGATATAATAAGAAAAGGTTAGCCTCTAACTGGTGAAAGCGTGGAGCTTTTAGCAGCTACATATTCATAAGAGGCAGATATTTCCCTCAGGAGTTGGTAGAGATCAAAGCAGAGCTTAAAGGGGAGGGATTATTGGACTCGCAAAACGTCTCCAAATGAATGCTAATGTTGCTCTGTATCTGCTGGACTTGTAAATGTGTGAAAACATTTCATATGTCAGATTTATATGTTGATATGTCAGTGTTGTATTAGCCATAGGTGGCAAAAAAACAAACAGTAGTTTAGATAGTGCTTTAAATAAAATTGTAATCTTACATAACATCTGCACAATCTCACCAGGGTATTTGTTCCATTTACATGTCAGGATTGTGTGTTTCTTTGTTGTATCATTTCATTACAATCTTGGCTAAATCTTCCCCTAATTTTTAATCTATGCGGCTCCTGTTGAAACAGGAACTTTCTGTCAGTCAGTTTGTTTAACGAAACATCTGATTCATTTTCTGCCTCAGCTTTGTTCCACAATGTTATTGTCAGTAGTCACAAAGCAGACAATGAATCAAACCCACAGTACATTCAAAGCACAACCTCTTGTCCTTAGCGCGGTTCATAATGAGGTGTTTAGTGACTCCAATGAGCGTGTGATGATGGCTCCTGCTGCTTATCTAAGGTTTTATTGTTTTGTTTTTTTACAGTAAAATTACCAAAAAGACTTGTTTACGCTTCTTTTTTTCTTTCTTTTGGAAATGATGAGAAATGAAGAAAATAAATCATAACAAACGAAAATGTTGCTTTTGAGTACAGAGCTTTCTGCAGTTATGTTTTTATCTTTCAACATTTAAATGTTTATATAATTGGATTCTCTCTCTCTCTCTCTCTCACCTAGCTTGCATATCTGCTTAACTCCTCTCTGATTATTTTTCAGGTGTGTTCATCGCTCTCTCCTGTCATGCTTGTTATCTCCCACATTCCTCTTCTCTTCTTTTCTTGGAGAAACTCCCAGTTTTTATGCATTGAGCCCCTTCGATGAATCTTATATTATTTGCCGCAAGATGGATGACAATGAATCAAGATACCAAAGAGCTCTGGGATTTAGCTCATAATTATTTGCATGTATTTCACACATACTTGAACAAAGATGCTTTCTCATTATTAGCTCAACAGTTTTTTCTTTCAGTAGCCCCTTATGCGCTGCTTTCAATCTCCATTAGACCAAACACGTGCTGGAACCATCTGCCCACTTTCTCTTTTATCGTTTGAATTGAAGCCCAAACACAATTTCAGAGCGTTTATTAAGTTCTTGGCCCAATATTTGTGGATAATCTGATCCTTTTTTCTTATCTGCAATCAAAAGCATAGCGCAGAGATCTTTTATATTACAGTGTGTTTGCGACAGTGTGTTTGCGACTCCATGAAATAACCGGATGTGGTTATCCTGTGAAGAGCCACACCATCTGATCAACAAACACCCAATAGGACAGCTGTGGCCATTTTAAGTGATAATTATCAGAACCGACATTTAACTTGCATTTGTCATAGTTTCAGTCTAAACAGTGTCAGTGCTGAGAATGAATCCACAAAAACACTTTCAGGCCCATGGTGGTGTTTTCCATTTGTATTAAACTTTTAGCATGTTTAGTGTTATGCCCAAATGTTCCTGTCTCTGGTTCCACTCGCACAGGGTCGACTTGTTTGTACCGTACCTGGTATCTTCAAGGTCATGTGATGGGCTGGCACCAGCAAAGAAGATGTATTCACCCCCAAATATAACATTTTCTGAAAAAGAGCACACTTTTTTTCCCATGCAATGAAGGATTTTTAGCGTTTCAGGCACATTTAGTGTCTATTTTAATACAAAATTAAGTGGTATAGATCGGTGGGCTTTTTGGCTTGTCCAAAATTAAACAATGATTTGAGCTCACCTGCAGACATAAGTCATAAGCAAATGACAGTGTTTGTGTAGTTCAGATTCAAATAGTACAATGCTTAATTATACCTCACTGCTGGGAGCAGACAAATGTTCCTGTTCTAATTCTAGTAATTCAGAGAAAGAAAAGTCTGGAAAAAAAAGAGCGTAATGTCCTCTTTTCTTGCCTGTTCACCATTTCCCAACCCCTCTGACACCAGGTTGGGAACCAAAAGCGGAGTTAATCTGATTAAACTCACTGACTTCCTTCTCCCGGAGTTTTGGAATGTGATATAGAATATTTGAAATGTTAAACTGTATTTGTATACAGTCTCTGTTATATGCGATACTTCATTATGCCGCCGCTAAATGTCATCGTGTTGCCATGGTGATGGTCTATTGGCCAGCAGATTTGATTTGACATTCAGCGGAGGGTGCCTGTAGCAACTACAGCTGGTTGTTGTGCGTTTTTGGTTGTGACAGACTGTTAATGAATGTAATACTTTACACTCAGGCACAGGGCAGCTCTGCCTCTATGTGTTTGCAGAGGGAGAGAGAGAGAGCGTTCGATGGGAGTGGGGAGTGCCTGTGTGAGAAACTAATGTCAGATAAGGTCTTCAAACCTTGGAGGTTATCACAAGATTGATCTTGAAGACCGTTTCTAGATCAGTAACTGGGTAGACACTGTCACTGAGCCAAACGAGGAAGGTCATATGGCAGAGGATGTTGTTTTGAGGGGTGGGATCAAAAGTCTTCTTTTTTTTTGGTGGATTAACTGAGACGAACATTACATATACAAACATCAAGTGTAACACACATATTTATGCACAAGTCTTACATACACACACACACACACACTTACAATCAAATACACGTGATTGCCCTTGGTCTCGGCCCCCGAGGTGTGACTGACTTAGCAATCTCAGGTTGAAGTAGCTGCCTTGTAGTCATTAAAATGTCAGCCGTGTACTGACATTTACTTCATTTCCCATTTACGTGGGCGAGGAAAACAGCCTCATCCTAAAACCAGCTCGTATACTCACTGCTAAGAGAGAAATGTAGTGACACGTAAGAAGTCCCTTATTCTGTACAACTTTTTGTCCGATACGAGGTCCCATGTTGGGGGGATTCCAGTGTCCAGCTCATGATGTCCTCTATGTTTGCTCAGTCAACTGTGTTTTCTTTTTATTTGTTTTCATCATCTGCATTATTTTCCGCTCGGTCCCTTCTGAAATGGCTGGAGAGTTGCCCTGAAAAGCCCTTTAAGTCTGAGTAAACAGACAGAGAGAGAAGAGAGAAAGAAGAATCCTTGGGAGCAGATGAGGGTTAAGCTCTCAACAAGGCCAATTTCATTTTGGGGTCTTGTCTATCGGTATGCCCAACAGATTTGTGAGGTTGTGATTTAAATGCATTATCTGGTGAAGGCAGTCAATGGGAGGCTAACAAATAGCAGGCAGTGCCCCTTTATCACAGCCATTCCAGAGGAGCACAAGAGAGTCAAACTGGCACAGTTCACACAGTACACAATGTCTGGCTGCAGTCTAGGTCTGTCCCCGAATCCGGACTTTTAGAGTCGACTCAGAGTTGGCACTCCAAATAGTCGACTCCAAAAACGCCCCGTCTTTGGAAGATATACTTAATGCGGTTCATGCTTTTTCTTAATTCATCGGTACTCTGCCTGATGGCAGAAAGACCACTATGGTATTGTCTGTAACAATCCATTTGCACAAGAACTGATGTGTGTGATGGCATTTTGGCCTGCATTAGGAGAAATGATGTTGCTTGATTTGTACATCCATTTTCACTGTGTTTAAAACTGTGCTGCACATTGTTGTACTGACTGTCTGACTCAATAGAGTTCAGCCTCACAGTCTAAACCAGACCTAACAGCCAGAAATATCAAATGAAGCGAGGACGAATATATCCCACTTTTGCAATGTCTTGACAGTTTGTAACTTTTTTTTCTGGCATCACACTTTTTTTCCGGTTTGATTCTCACCTTAACATCGAGGTGTTTTGAACCTCAGGGCCATCATACATTACCCTGTCAAACATATAATCAGTGATGTGGACTCTATTTAAACAATATAACAATGACGGGATGATAAAAGAAAAAAGGCATTGTGAATTGAGCAAAGAGACTGCTCAAGAGAGATAAAGTCAATTCAATTATAATCAAACCAAGGGAATGCCATGCATTTGCCTATGGCAGTATAGAACTGTGTGTGTGTGTGTGTGTGTGTGTGTGTGTGTGTGTGTGTGTGTGTGTGTGTGTGTGTGTGTGTGTGTGGTGTGAGGGGGGTGGGTGAATGGGGGCAGAGATGGTACACATACTGTACATGCATAAATTGAGGCGGAAATGGTATGCGTGTCTTGGGAAGATCGGTATTGCATTATTGCAAAGTGAGGTGGAAGAAAAAATTGCAGCACTGCCGAAAGAAAAAATGCAGACTAGTACTGATAAGCACAGATATTTTCAGTCAGTTATGTAACTAGTGCGTTTGGAAGCCAGCCATAAAGCCCTGCACCATCTCTGGAGGAAATATAGAGCCTGCAGCCAGAATGGCTTCCTGGTCACACTGTTGTGCCTTAATTAACAGAGGGCTGGGTTGAAGCATGGTCTCTAGCTGTGTTAAATTCCAGCAGCCAAAGAAGCATTGCATCAGTGCCAAAGAAGCAATCTTTTGAACCATTGGCATTGTGTTTCTGCTGATTAGCATTATGTTAAATCAGGGACACAGTGCAGATTATTGCAGCCAGACAACTAGGGCTGTCCTCGACCAAAGAAATCGATTAACACTCATACCATTTTTTTCTCTAATCAATAAGTTGATTTAATCGACAGTTCTTTAAAAGACTTTCTCCACAAAGAAGCCCTGCAGAAAACGGACGCCTGTTTTCACATCGAGATTTCACAATACTACAGTAAACAAGATCCAGTATTGTGCCCGCTTTGCTTTTACACTGAACCAAACATCAGCGGAATAATGTGTGATTTCAGATTTCAGCTGGCATCACGGGAGCAAAAGAGGCTCTAACACAACGGATTGGATATAAATGTACTAAAAAGTAGTGTTCACATAAGCAGGAGATAAACTAGATATGAACGTGAAATATGAATTACGGTCACGACAAGGACAAAGGACAAAGCCTGACCAGCTGCATGTTGGTAACATACAGGTATTTCAAATGTTTGCCACACAGATGAGCAGTCTCCATCGTATAATCAGTAGTTTGTATTCTATCAATGAATGTTTCATCGTCATTGAACGTACGGTAAAAGTATCACTTCAACCTTGTCCATCTGAGAGTCAGTTGTGTCTCTTTGGGATTTGGAGTATAGCTGATATAACAGGTGGCTGTGTGATAGGAATGTTACACGCATACACACACTCTGAAATGCACAAAAGGTTAAACCTGCCTTAGGCATCCGTCTTTAGCTCACATACCACACAGATTGACAAGTTCAGCTCATTTTTACACATTTACACTACCTTGACAGGCCTCCTGTTGAATAGAACGGCTCCTGCTTGCCTTTTAAATTTGTTCACAAATACAATGTGCACAAATACACAAATACAATGTGCTGATGGTCGTGTGTCTCTCTGACCCTGTGTGGTTGAAATACAGGCCGGATTTTGTAGTCATACGCCTGCACTCTCACTTCAGTGGTGTATGAGTTTGATCTCAGTGCTGTAATGTGAAATGAATGTGTACTTAATTATTGATCTGATGAGTTTACTCTTACTCTTAATCATGCATTGAGCTGCATTAGCTTAGAGTGGAAATAGGATCATTATTTTAATTAATTTGATGAACACATTTGTTATTACAAGGATAGATTTTTGAATGGGTGTTAAAGTCATGTGATTAGACTGTGACTGCTCAGTAGAAAACAGATCCATTTACTTCTTTCACTAGTGTGTGTGTCAAAAGTAATTATTAGCAAAATTGTAGATGCCCTTCTTGACAGTTCTATGTCAAATTTTGTAGTCATTTTGTTTTCGATGTCAGAGTGAAAATGTCCGGTGATACGAGTCTGATCTACTAAGAGAGCCCCATGCTCTCCTTGGCAAAGTACAGCAATGTGCAATTCAAAAGAGGCGGTTTCCTGCCAAATCGAAGATTGTTCTCTTTATTTTAAGTGGCAGCAGATTCTGTGGGTCATATTGATGACTTTTGGTTGTTACAATTGTTAATACGTTAAAATTATATATAGGGATACATTAAATTTCCTTCAATCGTGTAATGGGCTCTGAATGCAACGAATGCTTTTGTTTGTAGGTTGGCTGTTATTTCTCAGTGTGTTACGAGATTAATACCACGCTTGAAGGAATCTGTTTAAACAGCCAGCTGATCCCGGCTATTGGAGGACAATTTATTGGCTAAGGCATTGCTTTAGATTTGGTCCAGTTTATTTTGTAGCTGGGTGTCTGAAAGAAACTATTGATTAGAGAACATATTGCTAGAACAGCAATTTGTGAGATGCTTGAGACCAATAATATGGCATCCATGTGTAAAAGCTGATTATGCTTTTCATTCCTGCTTATTAAGCCTGCTATTAATACATATTGCAGAGACAAGTGGTTCAAGTGTGATGGCAAATATAAAGAGAACAAGTGGACACCTCTTTCTTGTGCATGAATGTGATATTTCGACACTGTCTAAAACTCATCTAGTAGTAACGCATGTAGAGACTTTTTCACATTAGGTTCAGAGGTCTTCACATCTTATCTGTGCATCCCTTAACAAAGCACTACACAATACGTAGTAGCTGATAGGAAAACCTACATTCTCTTACTCTGCCTCATTCTTTAATCAAATTGAAAATAGCCTTTTTGTTTAGCAATCCTCAATTCCATCCAAGTGAATATTTGACAAATTTTTTGATGGCCACAGGAACCAACACAGGTTGCCATGTTTGATTCATTTTCTAGATATTGAATTTGTTCTATCAAGTTATCTTCCCAGAGGCTCTCTCTCCGCTTTAATTCCTCCATCATTCCTAGCTGTTATAACAGTGCCTCTCACAGGCCAAACAGTCAGACCGGTTCACAAAGTCTTTCTGTTTTCTTTCTCTCTGCATCTCTTGTTTTTCTCTGTAGCCTCCCTCGTAAAAGAGATAAAATACATGTTTAATTAGTTCATTAAAGTCTGAAAGAGATAACAAAAAATAATACAAAAACAGTCAGTCAGTAATGCATCATTTGGAATGGTTGCCTTGTTTATTCAATTTTAAACTAGTGTATTTGCTGTTAAGAGCTGGGCAAACAAGCACTGTAGAGCAATAAGCAAACACAACACCAACCTATCGACCCTTATGTAGACTTTCCTGGCAACATTTGTTTATTTACCTTAAGGCTAGCGGCTGGAAATTTAAGGCAACAAGGTCACTTCTAATCACAAAAATATCCTCACTGTGAAGGTTTAAAACCCAACTAACTAAAGCTGCTTCTCAGTAGATACACAAATAAATGAAATACGCACAGCGTAAAGAAGCATCCCTCTGACCCGAGTCCAGCTCTGTAGCGATCAATTAGAGGCCACCTTCTTCTCTCTGAGAGGGCTTGTTGGCAAAGTGGCCTGTTGTCTTGCACTTCGACTATCTTTATTATCCAATCAGTGCTGGTGTCCGTCCAGGACCCTGGACGAGTCTTTCATCAAAACTCCCCTTTTAGACATGACTTCACTTTCCAGGCAGGGAAAGGTGTTTCACACTTAACCTCTCTAGTAATTAGATGTTTTAAGCTTGTGCTGCAGTGCTTTTTTTCTGCCAGAAGCCCCAGTGGGAGTGTTGCTGCAACAAAAAAAAAAGGGAAGATTGAATCATAGCTTGAAATGATCGTCTATACATCCATTTTCCTAACCAAGTAGCTTTTTTGCCTCAGGAGATTGCTGGCAGAAAGGCCCTGAAGGCAAGCTTCTCCCATGTGCTACTGCATCACATTACATTCTCATGACTGCCGACTTGTTCTGTGCCATTGCCTTCTCCTACTCCTGCTTCCATTGTCTACATAAAACCATGGTGAATATAATGACGGCTTCAAATTCAGCCTGCTACCGTGAAAAAAATGCAGTTTATAAAAAATGCATGATTGGCAGATTCAATCACAGCACACTGAGCAGGGTGTCTGCTGTGAGCTGCTCAATGTTAGGGAAAAATACATAATCACACAGAAAGCAACTGAGGGACAGCAATAAGGCAGAAACATAATGTGAAAAATACAATTTATTGCGTTGCTGTTTTTTTTTTGTGGAGCTGAACAAAAAACTCCCATGAAGTGACTTCATGCATTTTTCTTTTCTGCTGTCATTTTCGTGTTACAGTGTAGTTTAACTCTTAATAAAATCTCTTCTGTCCATCCCTCTCTTTTTTTATGTGAACAATATACCTGTAACAGTTATTGAAGTTATATACATTTTGCCCCCCACCACCGCCTTCCAGGTGAAATCTCCTAGACTGCTGTCAGAGGAAGTTATTCTGATGATCCTTCTCATGGCCACCAAGGCTTCAACATGGCCTAAAATGTAATGTGTTTTTTTTTCTTCATTGTTTTTGGAGACAGTAAATCACAGATGTAATTACCCCCACCGCTGCAGTTAATTGGCCATGAGTAATTACTTACAATTTGCATAAATCTCCATTCCCTCCCCCTATATTAATGGACTTGCAACTCCCCAAAATACATCATGCATTACACCAAACACAACTTTTAGATGTAACACAAACATATTTGCCAGCACAAAAGTAGTAGAAGCCTATAACATTAAACAATTACACGCAAATTGTAAGTTAATGAACGCATAATTGGTGACAGTTAACTTCTTTAAGCACTGTATCATAAACTCACACTAATAAAGGCTTTCAGTATATCATAGGAGATGCATGTGCAGCCCATATTGATCAGAATCAGAATCAGAATCAGAAACTGTTTATTGCCAGGAA
Source organism: Myoxocephalus aenaeus (assembly GCA_038501785.1). NCBI lineage: Eukaryota > Metazoa > Chordata > Actinopteri > Perciformes > Cottidae > Myoxocephalus > Myoxocephalus aenaeus. The sequence continues at coordinate 2,941,447 of JBAMJR010000161.1, read as the reverse complement.
TGTTTACACAGACGATCAACAACAACAACAACAGTGCAATGGGTAATTAAAATAAGTATCAGATAAAGTGCTCAGACAACAGTTACGTTAATTTAAGTGTTAGTGCCCATAGGGACCCTTTACTGAAGAAGTTTTATGAAGAAGTTTTGATAAATATAGGTCAATGGCATTTTTCCCTTTTAATGACACAGCGCTACACTGCACGTTTTCTACAGAAGTAGAGAATATATTTTATTTTATAATTTTGTATAATGTTACCGGATCAACAAACTACACCACGGTTGCATGACTTCAACGTCACCACCACGGAGATCCCAACTTGTATTGATATTTGCGCACTTACCTCTTCTATGAAATCCTTTCCTCTTACTTTTGATTACAAATCGTGTCTTTGCCTGATCTGAGTGTGAGTACGAACACAACGAGGCTGTAAAGGCGCACGAGAGAGAGAGAGAAGATGAGTTTCCCTGTTCTGCGTGATGTTGTTTTATGTCAACCTCTGTTGTCTCATTTAGCTTCTTGTTAGCAACTGTCTTTTTTTGGACAGGTAACACCTTCAGGTAACACTGTTAGCTCTGTCAGCAGCGTTGTTGTAATTTGCACTTATTAGCACCGTTAGCTATGAGCCTATGCTATGTTGAGAGGCGTGGAGAGGCAAACAAAATGCTCCCAATCTCAGATCTTGCACCTTAAAGCTTGTTTTAAACCCAGACTTTATGTCAGGCATCTAAACAAAACCCCATTGACTTTGAGACGAGGCAATGAGAAGTGCACAAATGCTAACTCGTTTCTGGGTTTTAGGACTTATTCCTGCAGCAGACTATTGCAAATCCAAGGCATTTTACCAATGTAATCCACACTCACATATACAACACTCTTTAAGTCAGTATCACTGGCATGTCAGTGCAGTCCATTTATTTGAACAAAAAGCATTTGTCAAAGAGTCATCACACTCATTTAACACTTGCATCATTTCCACTTTTATTGTGTAGCTTTTATAATTGTAATACTATGGTTCCATATTTCCCAATGCCAAAACCAATGAAACAATGTCATTACTCATTAAATTGTAATTTATTTTTAATGAAACTGTTATTGTTTTAATCTTTTTAAGAAAAAAAAGAGTTAATGGAAGGAACAAAGAGATGAGTGAAGAAGGAGAATGAGGAAATGCAGGAAGTCTGATGAAGTGATCCTGATCCTGCATTATAATTGAGTTCCAGTTTTAACTGGGTCAAACTGTCCTCTCTCTCAGTTATCATTTCATAATTTTCAGAGACACTTCTTTCATGCTACTCTCCTGACCCTCCCTGTACCTCTTCTCGTCTTATCAGTGTCACTAAATCTTTCTTCTGTCCCCACTGGATGGTGGGTCAGTCGTGCGGTCATTTCTCTTCTCAGTCGTCCTTTTTGATTATTTGTCTTGTCCTAGCTTACTTTATTCACCATATGTCTGCAGACATCACTCAATATGCGGCATAAGAAGACTGTTTGCATTCAGAATTTCACTGAATCTCATTTTATGTTTTTGATCTGTTGGTATTTGTCAATGTGACTGTGCATGTATGTGTTTGTACATACTCTCTCTTGTTCTCTCATCCCTGTTTCCTCACAGTGAAAATGTCATTTTAAAGTGACAAGAAGTCAGACAGGCTCCCTCGAGCACTGAAAGATTGAACAAATTAATAAACCAAACCATGAGGAGAAAGGTTGTCATGTCACTTTCCCTCACTCTAGAAAATGTGTTTTGCTTGTATGAAGTTTTGACTTCCTACAACCGAGACAGTTTCTCACAAAAAATGGAAATAACAGTGTTCCTTCGCAATCGATCGGTTTGTTTGATTGTTCATATAATATTTGACAACTTTATTGTACATGTGTGTGGTTCTCATTTTCCTTCTGTCATTTCTTCTATTCATTTTGTCCACCTATGTTCTGCAATACTAATCTATTTAGAGGCCCTGTATGAAACCCAATACCTATTGGTGACCAGAAATATAAACCCTACTAGTGATGCAGAACTGTGATGCAGACATATATTATGTTTACAAGATTTTACTTGATGATGCATATTATCTTATTTATTCAACCAGGTTAAGATTCAGAAATCCAGAAAAGATGGAAAGAAAGAGATTAGGGGATGATTCTGACAGGATGAGGAAAAACAGATTCCATGTCCCTGGCAGACTTAATAGTGTGATTAACAGTAATAACCTGCCGTGTTAACAGCAGTACAGTGTGTGATCGGGTTCACATCAGACACCAGCTGTGGCTAAAAAACAACCCAGTAGGCCTTTAATGGAGACAAGGCTGTTCTGTTCTTATGAAGTTTTCAACCACATGCTAATGAATGAGTATATACTTTATTAATCCCCAAGGGGAAATGTGTTGTCGTAGTAGCAGCAATTTACTTACAAACACAAGATAAAATATAAAAACAACAGGGATGAAAGATATATATATATATATATATATATATATATATATATATATATATATATATATATATATATACAAATAAGATACCTGGGATGAAATATATGTACAGCTTTATTTTTTTTGCAGAGAGTATTAATTTAGGAAATTAAATTAAACTTAAACAATAGAGCAGTGCAAAAATACAAAGTATTACACTAGAGCAGTGCAAAAATGCAAAGTATTACAATAGAGCAGTGCAAAAATGCATGTACACAGTGGCTTGATGTATTAACAGAAGTAAAAACAACAAAGGACAGAAAAAAGAAACACAAATATTGCCATACCACTCACATTATGGCAGCAACTCTCTGTATTTTCTTTTGTAAATGCAAACGTAATGGTAAGGTGGACATGTCTCCCTTCCACATTTTCCACCACTGTCATAATATCCAGTGTTGGGCCTTGGCTTCCTCTCTTGCCCATGTTCCTCTCTGGTCTTGTAGCTGTTACACTCACTCAGGTTTTGTGCATTGAAACAGCCACGTTTCTTTTTAGTCCTCGTCTTGCGTCTGCTTTACTACCACTGTCTCTGCCTAAAACTTCCACCGTCGACACCTGAAAGTGGGTTGTGCTGTTAGCCTAGTGTGAAATGATATAATGTTCAGAGTCAATGAGCTGTTATGATCTCTGTCGCCTTGAACACCAGCCAGCTGTGCCTCGATGTCACAAGGATAACGTCACCATGGAGATTGATGTGGTGGAAAATGGCGTTGATATTCCAAAAGACGTCGTCATTATTCTTACTCTATCACTTTTTTCTCTTTGATGGTCTTTAAGCAGATATACCAGATGTAACATTGAAAACACACGGCAGATAAAAGGTTTCAACCTACTCTTGTGTTGCTATATTAGGTCCTCCATGTCAGCTCTTACCTTCATTCTTGTTTGTACCATTCAGACGTATCTTCAAAGTAAGACATGCAGACTCCTTCATGGACAGTTTATGTGCTTTGCATCACACATTGATAATATAAATCGTTATATCCTGTAGATATTCTTCACTTCATTATTCTTATGTCTATTAGAGTTCAGGTTGTGCGAGGTCAGTTTAACAAATACTTTCTGTGAGAACAGTCCGGTTGTCTGTTCCTCAAGGTTCCTCAAGGTTCCATGCTTTGCACTACAACACTCTGACTGTACGACTCCCTGCTATCGCGATTGCAGCTGCTTTGCTAATTCGCTTGTGATCAAGGAAAATAAATTCAGAGAACGAGAGAAATTGTTTGGCTAAGTTCTTCCGGAGGCTACACCAGGCATCCAACAATTAGTATGCATTAACACCACGGATAGAGTTTGAAACAGACAAAGATAGATGGGTCCAATCCTGTGTTTACATTCTGGTGATAGAATAACTCTTTTATTTGCATTTGGATCTTGGGTTGTGCTTTTAAAGCTACTTTAAACTGTATTGTTTTGGGGTTATTTCTGCCCCCTAGTGGTAAAAAAAAAGACATAGTGGAGGTTTACAATAAGAAAGCACAGAATGTTCAAAAGACAGCATTTATTTTCAATAAAATTGTCAGACACACAATTGCACAATTGATTATGTGTATATTTAAATGACCTTTATTGGTGACTGTATCTAATCATGGTGGTGGTGGTGGTGCTGGGGTTGTTATCCAGATTCCCCCAGTGTTTCTCCCTGGGGCTCATGGGAAATGTAGGCTCTGCTATGGGTCTGGTGTTCAAAAGTGTTCAAAAGTATTCTTCCCGTCAGTCTTAAACTGTTTTACATTTTTCTAATAATTTTTTTCTCATGTCATCTCCTTAACATTTTGTCAGAAATGCTATTTAAAAAATCAATGTTTATTTTCTACCACAAAAGACACAGGCATAGTGGATATTCATTACTTGGTCTCGCTTCTGTGCTGCACTGCTTTCATTGTCCTTCTCTGTCCACGTCATCTTCACTGTGACAAAAATGATGGTTTAAGGACAGTGGTACCTATTTATACATGTATGTATGTGCATGTGCATCTATTCAAGTTCCTGGTCACTGTTGTCCTTTATGGGGCATGTTCTTCTGAGTGGTTAACTGAGTCTGAAATAGTTTTAGTAGCATCGGTGGGACAGGGATAAACGAAAGAAATCCCTGATGGGCTCATACTTATTAGCAGGTCCAGTTTAAGTCATCTTTAATTCATATTTTGTTATTGACCGTTTTGGTATGGGTAATTACACCCATGACGGTTTGGGTGTTTTCTTTATTTATTGGTATTAAATTGCAGTTATTTTAGCCTCCACTGAATGCATGTGAGTCAACACATGCATGTGTGCCTTAAAACATTTCCAAAACAAATATATGATCGTTTATCTGCATGTACGAGTGTATGAGTTAGTGAGAAAACATATGCTTAGTGAGAAACATACACTCACCTAAAGGATTATTAGGAACACCATACTAATGCTGTGTTTAACCCCCTTTCGCCTTCAAAACTGCCTTAATTCTACGTGGCATTGATTCAACAAGGTGCTGAAAGCATTCTTTATAAATGTTGGCCCATATTGATAGGATAGCATCTTGCAGTTGATGGAGATTTGTGGGATGCACATCCAGGGCACGAAGCTCCCGTTCCACCACATCCCAAAGATGCTCTATTGGGTTGAGATCTGGTGACTGTGGGGGGGCATTTTAGTACAGTGAACTCATTGTCATGTTCAAGAAACCAATTTGAAATGATTCGAGCTTTGTGACATGGTGCATTATCCTGCTGGAAGTAGCCATCAGAGGATGGGTACATGGTGGCCATAAAGGGATGGACATGGTCAGAAACAATGCTCAGGTAGGCCGTGGCATTTAAACGATGCCCAATTGGCACTAAGGGGCCTAAAGTGTGCCAAGAAAACATCCCCCACACCATTACACCACCACCACCAGCCTGCACAGTGGTAACAAGGCATGATGGATCCATGTTCTCATTCCGTTTACGCCAAATTCTGACTCTACCATCTGAATGTCTCAACAGAAATCGAGACTCATCAGACCAGGCAACATTTTTCTAGTCTTCAACTGTCCAATTTTGGTGAGCTCTTGTAAATTGTAGCCTCTTTTTCCTATTTGTAGTGGAGATGAGTGGTACCCGGTGGGGTCTTCTGCTGTTGTAGCCCATCCGCCTCAAGGTTGTGCGTGTTGTGGCTTCACAAATGCTTTGCTGCATACCTCGGTTGTAACGAGTGGTTATTTCAGTCAAAGTTGCTCTTCTATCAGCTTGAATCAGTCGGCCCATTCTCCTCTGACCTCTAGCATCAACAAGGCATTTTCGCCCACAGGACTGCCGCATACTGGATGTTTTTCCCTTTTCACACCATTCTTTGTAAACCCTAGAAATGGTTGTTCGTGAAAATCCCAGTAACTGAGCAGATTGTGAAATACTCAGACCGGCCCGTCTGGCACCAACAACCATGCCACGCTCAAAATTGCTTAAATCACCTTTCTTTCCCATTCTGACATTCAGTTTGGAGTTCAGGAGATTGTCTTGACCGGGACCACACCCCTAAATGCATTGAAGCAACTGCCATGTGATTGGTTGATTAGATAATTGCATTAATGAGAAATTTAACAGGTGTTCCTAATAATCCTTTAGGTGAGTGTATGGTTAGTGTGTTTCCTTTGCTGTGTTTGTTGCCATTCCCTATTGATATGTTAACAAATATTGCATGAAAGACCAAGGAGTGAGGGTGCAAGGCAGCTGGTGGGAAGAGAGAAAAAAGGAAAGGCAGGAGGTTAATTCCCAGCCATGATTCTGTGTTTGATATCTGACTTGTGGCTCACACAACCTTCCTGCCTGACTGTTTACCAGAGCTTCCTCCCAGGTGCATGTGAAGCCCTGAGACACACACACAGGCTTTCACACACAAATAAACACCCTTACTATACAGTCCATATACAGTCCATATATGACCTTCCCCTCTTTCTCCTTGTCTACTATCTCCCCACTTTACCCCTCTCATCATCTTCTTTCATTTATTTTAGTCACAGTTACTTTATTTCAATCAAAATTAAACTAAATGAGAGTGAATGTTGGATTCATCAGATGGCCAGAAACAATTAGCTTTTCAGCTAATTTGATGTAGCCGGTATACCGTGAAAGCATGGCGGAATTAGCAAGCTTGCTCGCTAACCACATAGCTGCTAAATGAGTACAATTTAAAAACTTTGTTTCATCCGCACACTCTTTTCATAGTGTAGGAAGACACGTCACATGCGTTGAGGAGACCGCTGTATGACCAATAATAGGTGAATGACATTTCCAACATGTTTATCATTCCTGCTCCGTTTGAGCTTTGCCTTTGTCAACGCAAACCGGACCGTGGAACATTCAAACAATGGATCATCCTCGCATGATTCAATTCAGGAACCTGACCAGATGGGAACCTGTCCTAAATAAAACTTGCAGCGTTTACATTACGTCTGGCTGGTATGGTGTAGTTGAAAGGCCCCAGTATCCGTTTATATCTGTAGTTTTTTTTGCTCTCAGTATATTTGGGTCCAGGATTTCGTGAGGAACAGAATCAATATGCATAGTTGGAATCAGCAACCACTTCTCTCTGTCCTTATGATTGTTTAAATCTCCCTTTCCTCCTTTTCACTCTCTCTATTGCTCTATCTATCTCTGTCATCCTCCCCTCTCCCTTTCTCCGCTCCACTCTTATATTTTATGTTGACACTTCTGCAGAAAGGGGCGAATGGATAACCTACCCATCTTGAAAAAGATGAATTACTCGCCTCACCATTTCTCTCTTCTCCTGTTTTATGAAATATATTTCATAAAGGGTGTTTGTCATCTGCTTTACTTCCGGCATGCCAAACCCTTACTTTTACCCATGCCTTTACCAAGGAAGACATAGTTAACCATATCCTATTCAAACTGTTTGCAACCTTAAGTAATAAGTGGCCGGTCTGGTCTCTGTAATTCTGCAGGAAAAGAAAGATACAACATACTGTATTGTACCTGTATGGATGTGAATGATTGTCCAACACAGGGCGGCCAATGTTTTACTACATGAAGCAAGAACTTCATAAATGATGATAAAAGTAATGGACAGTATAACCTTCACAATTTCCAAGGCTGTATTGGATTTATACTTTGTTTATCAGAGCCTACACGTTTATTTTTTCAACAAGGGTACTGCTTAGTCAGAAGTAAATTCTAAAAAAAAAACTAATGGAATGTTTGTCTCTGCTATGTGTTTAATGTTAGAAAGAAAAACAAATGTAAACACTCAAATATCAATGTAAACTCGGTTGTCCACCCTTTAATAAGTTCTACTGGCTGCAGTATAGTGTTGTGTTACTCTATCGCTGATCCATTGTTGTACTTTAATCTGTTCGTAATCTAATATATTCATGGATCTGTGAACCCTATTTTTGCTCTATCATCTGCAATAGTGCACGATCAGCCACAGTCTGGTCCCCTCGGGCCATTTGGCACACAGTGTCTCATTCAAGATGACTTCAGCTGGGTGAATGCTTCCGCTCACAGGGCCGTCTATTGGAGGTCTCTCCTAACCACTGAGCCCCCGTGTGATCTGAATGTGCAAGTGCTCACCATGTATTCCCCGTGGAACAACTTTGATGTCAGTTGTGTGTCAGACTCTGACATCTTTAAGCCGGCTTGACCCTGCTGTGTTGCTGAAAGAAACAGTTAACAGGACATGTTGTCTCTGTGTATCTTGTCCCTTTGTATTTGTGCCTCCCGGAGTGCAAATGTTTTCTGCTCCGGTTTTCTGACTCACTGCCCAGCAAAAGGATTTCCATCACAGGCAGCAGTGCCGTTCCTGTCCAAAACAATTTGGGTCACACCAAGTGAAACAGGAAAGAGGGTTCCTTCGAGACTCATCGTGGGCCGCAGTGCAAAGACTAAAGATAGTGGAGAGGCAAAGATGGAGAGAGGGAGAAGTCAGAGCAGCAAGCAGGAGAATATGGAGGAGTGTCAAAGTGAAAGAAATTAAGTTTGTGTCCAGACACCGAAAACTGTTATGGGGAGAAAATGGAAAAATTGTGAAAGGGAGCATTAAAGTGATAAAGACACATACCTCTGTTCTTGAGTGAGGAGAAAATGAGTGTTTCAACTTAAATTATATTTTGAGATAAACGGCTTAGCGGCAAGCAGTGAATAACTGCAGGGTTATTGTATTCATTCTGATGGGATCCACTTCTTGTTGAATCATAATTCTCATTGTTGTATTTGAGAAAAGTATGAAAAGTTTCAATTTTGAACTGTGTTTTTATTCATCATTTTTTGTTGTTCAAATAATTAAAACAAATATATGAATATCGGTGGCAAGAAATGTAACAGTTTGCCAATATACAAAAATCTACGTATGTATTAACTATATAGTCCTAATGTAATCAGTTACTGCTGTTGCTATACAAGGCTCAGTGACCGAGGTGACTGCCAAACTGCCAAATCATCAAATGTGTGCGAGTGTGTGTTTGTATGACTGAGAGAGAGAGAGAATGGTGTTTCATCCCCACCTGTTCTCTGCATGTTTTCTCAAGCTAATCTGTAAAAGTATTTTTGTGTTGCACACACACACACACACACACACACACACACACACACACACACACACACACACACATACATATCCCTTCTCTCTTCCTGGTGTAACTCCTGTGTTTTCTTCAGATGCTGCCGATCAAAGGAAAGACTCACACACACAAACCGAATATGCAGGTCAGATATAATTATCAGATTGCGTTCCTATGGTAACAGTGAAGACTTTGCAACGCATTGTGTGTTTTCTGTGTTACATAGAAAGGAGAGTTGACAAAATGTAAAGGCTTGGTGAATAAATTATAGTGTCACTCTCAGCCTTGACTGACCCCCCAATAAAATAACCAGACCATGAATTGGGATAACATTTCTTACCAGCCAACATTAGAACATTGGAATGGAAAACCTTTATTTGTATGTGGTAAGGGCGTGGGGGTCCAGGAGTTGGAAAGAAAGTAATGAAAATGTGAGTGGTTGTACTGCCTCCTACAGCCTGATGCAAACAGAATGATGAATAAAATAGAAAGAGGTCCAACATGGAAAGAGGAGGGAGGCAGCGAAACAGGCAGGAACAAAACAGAATAAATAAGTATGGATAGATATTATTACATTTGAAAGGTTGTTGGTGATTCAAATCAATGCTTTGATTGACGAAAGGATGGAGAGGACAAATGAGGTGGAAAAGGCAGAAAAGTGAAGAGAAATAAGTCAAAATCAAAATATCTTTTGTGTTTGTTGATGAATCTGTATTTTGGATTTTAAAACGTTTGTTGGATTGTCTTAACAAAGCAAGAATAATATGATCCAAACTCAAAAGGAAGAGGCCCACGGGTCACTTTAGCTGAGTAGTAGAGGTGACTGGCTGCCTTTAAGTAGGCAGTCATGCTACTTTCCTGCAGCCTTCGCACTGATACGTGATTGCTGGGTCTGATACTTTGGGCCACAGGTTGAAGATACGTGCACAAACACACGTTTGATCCTTCACTGTTCAATGTGTTAAAACTCAGAGAACTAGACTACATGCAGTCGGCTTGCACATCCAGTCGAAGCATGAACATCCTGAAGAGGGTTATCCTTCACCAGCTGAATGCGAGTCCAGTGTTGACTCACTTTTCGCCCTGTCAGCTGCTGAAGACAAACCTGGGCCTCTTTGGCTTAATAGATTAACGTTTCGCTGCTAGGCATACATTTACTTTAGTGCACAACAATCTCATGCTGTGTATCTAGTATTCAATCTGTGTGTGTGGGCTGGGGAGTAGTAAGCTTTAAATTGTAGAGGGTGGCTGGTAAGCTGAACTATGGCCGGAAATTGCATAAGGCTGCCGTGTGCAGATTCACATTACGAGCAGCCTTTTGATTCAGTGTTAAATAAAACTATATTCATCCACTGGGGGAATCTTTTGAGCATATGCTTGTTTAGAGGTGTGCTAATTTTCAGTAACAATTCAGACCGTAAAGCATATTAAATCTTGTACTAATAGTAAAGAGGTGCCTCCTAACTCAAGGGTAAACAAAACAGCATGTACCCTTTTATATTATAATGTAATTGAATACATAATAGCCTAGAGGCATTATGATATTTAATTTGTGTTGCCATTGTGTCAGGAAGGCGTAGGGTACTAAAACATGAAAAACTAAGAAAACAAAACAAATGATATTCACTTCATAAGAAACATGCAAATTAATTATCCTCTTTCAATGTCTAATTGAGTTAGACCTTGAAAATTAAGTGTTGTGTCTTCATTCTCATATTTGGGCTAAAAACAAAGAACAAAATTTGCCAGGCTCTTTTCTTATGTTCAGGTGTTATTGTCTGTGTTTTATCTTTTTGCAGAGGAGGATCATGCAGGACAAATCAGGGGATTTAGTCAGCTGGGATTATGTCATCCCCTTATTTTTTACCAAGAGAAGGTGTACACTAATGTGCTTACTAATCTTACATTTAGATGAGTGGACTCTGCTTTGGAGTGACCATAAAGAGCCAGCAAATCCACCCATCCCCACCCATCCCCAACCATGTCAATGAGGTTTCAGTTCCATCAGTTGTTTTTAATTTGCATGTTCTAAATATTGCTATTAAGTATCAGTTATTTCTTTTTACACATTTACAAATGTGATTACGGCCACACAAATTGAGATTCAGTTACACAACTCTCCGCATGCATCCGCAGATAGTTTTGCTCCAATAGTGGCCCGATACCTGCTGCCCTCGCAGAATGTTGTTGGTGAGCGTCATATCCTGCCTGGCTAGTGTCTTACCCTTCGGCTATGGGGTGCTGCTGCCTGGGGATATAAACGCACAGATGTAAACATTCCCAATGATACGCAAACACAAAAAACATTTGACAGTTTTGTCTTTTAAATGCAGTTCTACATGAACACATTTGCAAAAGCTTTTTCCTCTGTTAATGCGTGACGTTCTAATGATATGGTGATTTTATGAGCTGAAAAGGTTTGGATTTTACTGTGACAGTTCCATGATGTTTGTCTGAATAAATATAAGTCTCTCTGTCACATGCTGTCTGTTTAGTGTCCTCATTTCAGCTACAGGTGTGGCAGCAGCAGACACACACTGTACAACTGACGCACCAGAGCAGACTTGAACACACACACACTCATAGGTTGCATATATATATATATATATATATATATATATATATATATATATATATATAGTCTGAGTAATGCATTTAGGAGAGTAGTAGTATTTTCACTCTGCCATCAGAATGGCATTGACTTTTGATCATTCCCATCATCATCCCTCACAGGAAGCTCGCCTTGCCAGACACGCCTTTGTCTTCATTTAATATGCGGTATTAAATCCATTGTACTGATAATGCCCTTTCTGTAGTCAATTTGATTAATGCAGCTCAAAGAAAATCAATTTTCCACCATATTTCTCCCCTGTTTCATCCCACCGTCCTTTCCCTATCAGTCTATCTGTGAGGTTGTCATGGTGGGGACTCCAATATAATGATTTCAGACTGGTTTAGAGCGGTGCTGCATGAGTGATGGCATGGATTACATGTACTGGACTCATTGGTATGAAAACTTCTCCTGGGGAGTGACAACAGCGTAACAACCAAGACCTCAGCATCTCATGTGCCCAGAGATACCACCACAATAAATGGTATAGATTCATCTGAAAACAGCACCAATTTGTTTTATAATTTAGCACAACTAACATGATTCTCTTTATTTTCCATCTTTGTTAATTCTGCTAAGAGCCAAAAGAACGGAGCCATCAGATGGAGAATCACAGTGTTTATGTGTGTGCCAGGCAGTGATGGAACAGATGTTGCAGAACAGCTGTGGAAAGTTTTTGTTTACACAAATATGTGTTTTTCTGCATGTACAAATCTGTACATTTATTCAGTTTCTCCTATATAGATTGCTGGCAAAGAGGATATATCATCAGGCCCTGGGAAAGATGGGAGATTGATGGGAGCATCTGGTAATCTCTCCTTGGGGGAGTGATCCAGGCTTTATCAACAGCACTATCCTTCAACATTTACACGTAGCACATTTTTATATTTATTAGTCTGCATTACAGTAATACAAAATGTGGCAACAACACTGAACTTATTGCTTCATGAGGCGTGAAAGACAATTGGATTATGCCTCGAGTCCATGAGTGCTGAAGGCAGGCCTGCTGGTCCATGTTACCTTTGGGTTTAACCCCTTTCCAATGCATCATTAAGATTGACTGTGTGTCTTGGCCTCTAAATTGAGGTTATTGGTCTTAATCCACTGCGCTGATAAACTCCTAATAGCCTACACTGTGTGGACATGAAGCGTGTCTCACCCTATGCCTCAAAAGAACTCATTTATATTTATGACAACCTCGACTCTCCATTCCTGATTAATCCACTTAATATTAGGACGCAGATCTGTAAATCTCCCTCTGCCTCGGTGGAGAGAAGTAATTCAGCCAGGGATGTGACAAGAATGTCAACTCTGACATTTGCACACACAAAAAAAAAAACATACACCCAAACACCCCTGCTGCTACAATCCCATATCTTTGCACTTGTACCAGAACTGGTGCAGCAGATGGATGGCAGACATCAACAGTTGTACATTCTCATACCCTACAGCACGTCCTAAGAAGATTGCGGTTTAAGTCATAAGCAAGCTATTGAAGTGCTGACGATTATGATCCTCTTTTTTACCGGGTAGGACAGAGAAAGAGAGCCTGAGAGACAGACGCATACTGAGTCACAGATTATCTCGTCAGCAGAGGATACGTGCGGCCTAATTCCCTCGGAGGAGTTCAACGTTTTCCTCTTCTGTGTCAAGAGCTGTGCTGCACACATTGAGGGGCAAATGTTGTTTTTGTGGGAGGGGAAGCATCAATGCTTTTACATCTCAGTGACCACAAAGGTGCAAGAGTCAGGGAAATAGGTACCTCAGAGCTTTGATTTGTTTAATGTTTCATTTTTTGTGATTTGTTTTTAACTAACTGTTATTGGTCCGGGATGTTGGCCCTCTGGAATGCAGTCAAGATAAGTTCCATGTCAATGTGTTTTTGTGTCTCTGATTATGTAACTACCTGCTTATTTGTGTCTGATTGGATGCATCTTCACTCCCTCTGTCTTTTTACCCCACTCACATGTCTTAGTAATGACAAGCAGGACTGTGTCCTTGAATACCCCTGAGAGTCACATCTTCACTCATCCCTCTCTCCCCTCAACGCTACTTAGGCAGATGGCCACAGATGGGGAAGTAGAGCCCTGTGAACCTGGTGGCATCTGTTTTGAGTCCAACTTTCCATAAATCCATAAGTATTGCACGTTAATACCTACGTACACAACGCATACACAAAGCGCTTCCTTCTTAACGCCGACTATTAATCACTCCTATGACATCATTACCTTCACAGGTTATGAAAGTATACAATTTGATTTAGAGGTTACAGTCTTGAGTGTAAATCAAGATGTTTGAGTCTATTGTGTTATATTGTTGTATGTATATTATGTTAATATACAAAAAATACAGTTTACATACATTATTGTTTATTTTGGTCGAGCGTATACAAACTGAAAAGCATTATCCATTACTTGTAGATACTAGACATACACAAAAGAAACAGTTTCAATTGACAGGCAAATAATGAAGAATTTAAGTTGGTATCATGAGAAAAGTTATAACTTGATAACAAGACAATCATGATTTGTGATTTGTTTGTTTGTTCTATTTTGAATCGAAAAATACTAAATAGGTTTGAAATATTGTTGTTTCAATGTAGGCCTCTAGGATACTTGAAGCTCTCTCAAAGCTCTTGAAAACCGAATACTAAATGATGTCTTAATCAAATTCACACAACAACTAAACATCTCTTAAACTGCAGGGATCGTGAGAATATTTTGGACCTGAAATTTGGGCCATGGGCCCAAAGAAATCAGATTGAAACCCCCGGTTTAACCCCATATGCTGATTATATTCCATGCCAGCGTCTTATTTAGCTCTTTAGAATGCTGATAATTCAACAACCTGTCAACCTTCTCTGCTCATCTGAATGCTCATGTGTGACGACCAGGTGAAATGAGGAATAACGGCCCTGGCACAGGACAGCTCCCATCCATAGTGCAGCGAGCACCATTCATTTCCAAACGACAGATCATTACAGCTCTGATGGTCGACAGATGGTGATCTATTGGCGCTGAGACCGGTGCTGGACAATTTTGGAGGCAGTCGCTTGCACAAACTGCTATATCACTTTTTCACTAATGATAAAGCTATCCTGCGAGTGTCAGATCCAGACGCTCCACTCACCTCCTCCCACTCCACCAGTTCACCAGAGATGGGTAATACAACAGAGATTATTCTTGGGCTTGTTGCTTCATGCCTGAACAGATGTTTGTTCTGAAAGAAACAATCACAATTCACTAAAGACGATGACTAATATCCAGCATATGGCAACCTAATAAAGTGAATTCCACAATTAGTACAACAAATACACACAACACAACCTGACTTATGAGTGTCCCAATGAGTGATGCAAACAACAGAAGCTCCGGGGATACAATGCTCCTTCATCAACTAATCAAAACAAGCCAGACACTGAAGAAGCCATTCATTTGTCCTTAAATCAATGCTGCCATCTAGTGGTGTAAATGTGTACAGGTCATAGTATTCTTCCACTGCTCCATATAAAAGGAAAAATCCAGGTTGCTTCTGTGTAGATCTTCTATTGAAGAGGGAAAACGTCAGACTTAGTGTCTTGTCACTTAATTGTTTTATACCACGTTTACTTCTGATTCTGGCTCTTTCTTTTCATGGCTTATTTTGTATAATGACCTGCATGTATTGCATATTTAGCTTTAACATATACCTAAGAATACTGAAAAAATCAGTATCAGGAAAAGTGACACAACAGAGCTCACACCCAACTTGTTCATAAGAAATACAATAAGCGTTTGATGTTCAGAGTGCTTGCATATTTCCACATTCCTGACAAATTGACAAAGAGGAGAAAAACCAATATTCACATTTGCTTTTTAATGTTTCTAATAGTCAGATCAGACAACCACAACACATACAGTATATAGCATGCATTTAAAGATTAAAGATAAACATATACAGTGAACAGAGACCTTTTAGTTGAAAATAGTGTTGTTATATTTTCTATTTTTCAGATTTTATGAATTCAAAGTCTGTACTTGTAATGTTTTTTTTTTTTTCTGTCACCATTTATATCCAAGTACCAAATGTCATTGTACACAAAACATGAAGAGCAAAAAGGACAAACTGGTATATTGTACTGAATATGACCACCATATCTACAGAAGGCTCAGTAATTAATGCCTGTGTTACAGAGTGACCTATAACCCTTGATAAGAACTGCATTATATTACACAGCACTCACACTACAATCTCAGGCTGCCACAGAGCTCACCCAGCATCCCACCAAATCATTTGCATCCGCATCATCAACCTCAGCAACCAAAGGTAATTGCATTACTGAGCGGCCTGGCTTGAAACACCCTGCAATATTTATTTTGTACCCTTGTGTGGTGTTCGGGACTGTGGGACCTGTTTTCATTTTTTATCAAAAGAAAAATGATACTAACATTTTTTTTTTCAAACTCAGACTCGTTGGCCTTAGCTCATTTTCTGTAAAGAACATACATCAGAACACATTTTCAATGACCACACACTGTAAAGTGTGTGTGTGTGTGTGTGTGTGTGTGTGTGTGTGTGTGTGTGTGTGTGTGTGTGTGTGTGTGTGTGTGTGTGTGTGTGTGTGTGAGTTTTGTTTTTATGCCCCTGCCGTTCCCACACAAGATTGTAACATTGTTGATAAATTCACATGTCTGCTCTCACTTTCCCGCTCATTTTAGCCTCTGTCTTGGGAACCAGTCTTTATTTGCTCATACTCTATCCCAGCTGCAAATTGGGTGCGGGACACAATAAATATAGCTTTGTGCATAAGGTTCCTTATCACAACTGATCAAGGTGGCCAACAGATTCTCTGCTCAGAGGGCCTTGCAATTGATTTTGGAAGTTAGAGAAGCTTTTGATGATGATGGAGAGGAAAAGGCTTCAGAATGTGAGGATCACATTTATGAAAATTCAGAGTCTGACAGTGACATTGAAGAAGAGGATGAGATTGAGCATCAGCTAGTTCCAAAATGAAGACGAGCACCAGGGCCAGCCCGTCAGCAGCTAGCAAGTGAAGACATATGGATGCTCTGACCTCAGGGTTCTATGCTCTGACCTCAAGGTTCTATGCTCTGGCCTCAGGGTTCTATGCTCTGACCGCAGGGTTCTATGCTCTGATCTCAGGGTTCTATGCTCTAACCTCAGGGTTCTATGCTCTAATCTCAAGCGTCTATGCTCTGACCTCAGGGTTCTATAATTTGACCTCAAGGTTATATGTTCTGGCCTCAGGGTACTATAATCTGACCTCAAGGTTATATGTTCTAACCTCAGGGTTCTATGCTCTGACCTCTATGCTCTGGCCTCAGGGTTCTATAATCTGACCTCAAGGTTATATGTTCTAACCTCAGGGTTCTATGCTCTGGCCTCATGGTTCTATAATCTGACCTCAAGGTTATATGTTCTAACCTCAGGGTTCTATGCTCTGACCTCAAGGTTCTATGCTCTGGCCTCAGGGTTCTATGCTCTGACCTCAGGGTTCTATAATCTGACCTGAAGGTTATATATTTGACACCATTGACCATGACATCTTATTACAGAGACTAGACCAGTCAATTGGTATTAAAGGTACAGCATTAAGCTGGTTTAAGTCGTATTCATCAGATAGATCTCAGTTTGTATTTGTAAACGATGAGGCCTCGACGACCACCGGTGTTCGTCATGGAGTTCCACAAGGTTCTGTGCTTGGACCAATTTTATTCACCTTATATATGCTTCCTTTAGGCAATATTATCAGAAAACACTCCATAAACGTTCACTGTTATGCCAATGATACTCAACTATATCTGTCAATCAAGCCAGATGAAATCCACCAGGTCGCTAAGCTTCAAGCGTGTCTTAAAGACATCAAGACCTGGATGACCTGCAACTTCCTGCTGCTGAACTCGGACAAGACTGAAGTCATTCTACTCGGCCCAGAACACCTCAGAAATCAATTATCTGACTATATGGTTTCTCTGGATGGCATCGCTCTGGCATCCACCACCACCATAAGGAATCTCTGAGTTATTTTTCACCAGGACCTATCCTTTGGCTCCCACGTGAAACAGATCTCAAGGACTGCCTTTTTTCACCTACGGAACATCTCAAAGATCCGGCACATCCTGTCTCTAAGCGATGCAGAAACATTGATCCACGCATTTGTTACTTCAAGACTGGATTACTGTAACTCCGTATTATCAGGCTGCTCCGGAAAGTCCCTTGGGTCTCTCCAGCTGATCCAGAATGCTGCAGCTCGTGTACTAACAAGGACTCGGAAGAGAGATCACATTACTCCTGTACTAGCTGCTCTCCACTGGCTTCCTGTAAGATCGAGAATCATATTTAAAATCCTTCTCCTCACCTATAAAGCCTTAACTGGTGATGCACCATCATATCTTAAAGAGCTCATAGTGCCATATTACCCCACTGGAGCGTTACGCTCACTGAATGCAGGGTTACTTGTGGTTCCCAGAGTCTTAAAAAGTAGGTTGGGGGCTAGAGCTTTCAGTTATCGGGCTCCTCTTCTGTGGAATCAGCATACTTATAACCACACTGTTACAACTCCTTCATAGTGTCATATTGCTTTTTGGAGAATTATGATGATAAGTTCATAGTAGATGCAAAATTATACTTAGGTACAATATATTATGTTGAACATAATATATATGGATGGATCACAGCCAACCCAGTTATTTTATCAACACAACTCCTGGTCCTTGGTCATGGTGGCCACAGCACTTCTCAAAATTCGGACCCATTGCTTTTTTATTAAAAGCATGTACTTGTACTTTTCCTTTCAATACTTAAGTACATTTTATATCAGAAAAATACTTTTGATACTTAAGTACAGAAAATATCAGATACTTTAAGACTTTTACTCAAGTAGTATTTTATTTGGTGACTTTTACTTTTACTGGAGTAATTTTCCAGTAAGGTATCTTTACTTTTACTCAAGTACGGCTTTTGGGTACTTTATACAACACTGTGTATATGCCAGTTTTGCTTAATTCAACAGACGTCTTGGCGTCAAATCACACTAACAAACTACACATCCCATGATCCACAGCCCAGCCAGCTTCGATGACGTGTATTATCTTCCGTCCAATCGTTGTTTGAGCTTCATGATTGACGCACTAGCCAAGAGCTTTTATTGGTTTCTATGTGGTTTCCAGGAAGTGAACGCCACAATTCAAACCACCTCCCACATGTGAGCCCCGTCGTTAGCACCACGCGCAGCGTGTGGAGGAGAGAGAAACCGGTCGGGAAGGCAACGTCACTCCTCGGACCACCGACTCGACGTAGCGAAGCGGACAGATAGCAGAGCGGCGTTGTCCGAGGCAGGTACCGTACCTGTTTCATTTTTTTTTGCCGATACACACGCAACGCCGGAAAAGCTGACAGTTGGTTTACAGGACAAAAGGGGAAAGTAGGTCGTCTTAGATAAGAACAGGGTGGACGCTAGGGCCTGGCAGAAGTAGGCCCGTCATTCTCCGCGCGCTGTAGTGAGAGCAACAGCCCGGTTAGAGTCTTTTCCGCGCGGTCAGCCCGGTTGCCAGTACTGGTCAGGTGCCTTAACGGACACCGCGCCGCTAGGTTGGAGAGGTACCGAGTCCCGCTGGTTAACCGCTAGGTCAAATATTCTGCCCGCCTAGTAGGACAGTGACTATCGGTGAATATATTCACTAGACTCATGCTTTTCTTTTTCTTTTCAGGTGCTGAAGCGATTACAGCAGAAAGATGGCGGACGACCCCAGCGCGGCGGACAGGAACGTGGAGATATGGAAAATCAAGAAGCTGATCAAAAGTTTGGAAGCCGCCCGTGGGTAAGGGGTTTGATTCAGCTGTGAGCTAATGCAGCCACGGGGCCGACTGTGTGTGGTGACGGTGTGAATGTTGACCGCCGCAACAGCTGGAGATCGGACGAATGGAGCCGAATTTGGGAGGGGTAGCTTAGCTTAGCTTAGCATAGATAGATTAGCTTACCATAGCTCCGGCTGCTAGCTTGCTAAATGCTAAAACCCTAGCGCCAATTGCTGTCGCATTTAGCCCGCCTAACGGCTGGACACGTTTCGGTAATTTGGAGGAATAATGTGTCGATGTGTCTGTCAAGTGTGACATTGCGGAGAATGTTGCCATGACTCCCTTAAAGCGAGTAACGTCATTGTGGCTGTGTTGCTAACGAGCCCTGCTAACAGACGTCATATCTGGTAAGAGGCCGCCATGGGTGTCTTCTGACGAAATAGCACGTTGATGAGAGACGGAGGCCGGCTAGCTTACTGTTGCACTTTTCAATAGGCTCGTTCCACAACTTCAAATGGCGTCAGCTTGGCCTCTTTTCACGTTGATTATATGACAGAGATTCTTAATTCCTCAAAGAGTCCCATATGTGGGGAGCCTCATGGCAGGCGGGCTACTAAACCGTGAGTTGTAAAGAATCTCAGACTAGTTGCTTGCCGGTTCGGGACGTTGTGGCCTTCTTGAATAATCAAACACGACATGTAAATGTGGGTGTTGCTATACTTGCTGGTCGCTTGCTCTGCGACAGCTTTCCATCTAGTGTTGCGCAGAATCTGCTGTCCTGTGCTCCACCGCCTGCCATGTCACACACAGTTGACCGTTTGTCCCACATTCGTCCAGCTGCTGCTATGCTACCTGCCTGTGTGCAGTGTCAGCCTGTACTGTTAAGCTTTGTCTTTTGACTCGCATTGAAAGGAGAGCGAGAGCGTGGAGTGGTGGGACTGATAGACCTCGGCTTCAAGGGCAGATATTGTATGCTGTGTAACTGAAAGCCCATCCTGTTTGTCCCTCAACCTTTCAGACCTGGTCAAGGTGATATTTAGCAAGGGAAGGTTGTGTGTTTACACAATTATGAGTGAGAGGCTGCGTTAATATGAAGGTAATAATACAAACGGTTTAAAGTTCTAGTTCCAAATCATTACAATTGACACGATAAAGTGTTATCCATACTTTCTATAAGCAGTGTCATTGTAACATAGATTCCCTGGGAAAGCAGTTATGTTTATAGTGAGTTGTCAGACAGACACACGTGTGTGTGTGTGTGTGTGTGTACAAAGTGTTAATGTAAGCACTAACATTAAATCCTTGCTCTCTTTCTAGTAATGGCACCAGTATGATCTCACTGATCATCCCTCCCAAGGACCAGATATCTAGAGTGGCCAAGATGCTAGCTGATGAGTTTGGCACAGCTTCCAACATTAAGAGCCGAGTCAACAGGCTATCTGTACTCGGGGCCATCACCTCTGTACAGCAAAGACTAAAACTCTACAACAAGGGTATGTGTTCCAATAAAATCCTCTGAGTTCCATGTGAGTTACTTTTTCAGGGGCAGCTGTACAGAATTAACTCCTGTCAGGACGTTGAAAATTGTAGAAATGTAATTGTCCAATATCTTTAGCATGTACTATGCAGCTTCTGACCACCTAGTAAATGAGTGCAATGTTTCTAGAATGAGATGTGGTGAGTATAGCCTTGAATTGTAAAATAGGTTGCTGGTAGCGCGAGAAGAGTGTGCATTACCTATCGGTTCAGTGCATGCATCGCATAAGAGAAAAACATGGCCCGGAAAACACTTTGAAACATTTTGTCACAGTATGTTGTGACATTTCAAAACCTCGAGTGGAACATATCAGTGACATGTCTGAGAAAGCTTGACGATGCTAGCCTCCCCTCTAGAAACTCCACATTGTTAATTAATCCGTACCAAAAAAACGTATATTTGTCTCATCTATACTCTGATCTTTCTGTCTTGGCAGTACCACCCAATGGTTTGGTTGTGTACTGTGGTACCATTGTGACAGAAGAAGGCAAGGAGAAGAAAGTCAATATCGACTTTGAGCCTTTTAAGCCAATTAACACCTCCCTGTACCTCTGCGACAACAAGTTCCATACCGAGGTGAGAGCTTTCCCTTGGTTTCTGTGTCTGCACATGTTATCTCAGTATTTATATTACACTTAAGTTCTGTCACATTCTCATCATCCATTTTTTCCAAACTTTCACCTAACACAGGCATTGACAGCCCTGCTCTCCGATGACAGTAAATTTGGCTTTATTGTGATCGATGGTAGTGGGGCACTGTTTGGCACACTGCAGGGCAACACCAGAGAGGTGCTGCACAAGTTCACTGTGGACCTACCCAAGAAGCACGGTACTGACCTACAATACTCATAAAACGCTGAACTTTTGATATTTTCAATAGATAATGTATTGCATACTAGGCTGTAGTAGTTTGACTCTTAATTTTGCCTGTAAAGATTGTGTCTCTTATTGTCAATCTTTCTTTCAGGCAGAGGAGGGCAGTCTGCTCTACGTTTTGCTCGTCTCAGAATGGAAAAGAGACACAACTATGTGAGAAAGGTGGCCGAGACAGCGGTCCAGCTCTTCGTATCCAACGACAAAGTTAATGTGGCAGGAATGGTCTTGGCTGGCTCTGCGGACTTCAAGACCGAGCTCAGCCAGTCGGACATGTTCGACCCTGTAAGTCTTTGTGTTTTTGATTATTTAAAAAATAAATACCAGTTATGTTTTTAATATGTAATATATCAAAACCTGGAAAAGTCATGGCATTTTTAAAATAGTTATTTCCAGGCCTGGAAAAGTCCTTGAGGGAGAAAAAAAATCCCAAACGTTTTGGAAAAGTCATGGACATTTGTTATGTTCATGTCGTTCATTTACGCTGAGTTTGAAATAATTAAAATGCTTTTAAAAGAAAGACGCTCAGAATATAAGCAGACATACTCTCTTTAAATGGTATGCCTTTGTGTGGATTACCCTATAGTGTGTTTAACCTGCCCATGTGTCTGTTCTACAGAGGTTACAGGCCAAGGTTTTAAAGCTGGTGGATATCTCTTATGGAGGAGAGAATGGTTTCAACCAGGCCATTGAGCTCTCGGCGGAGGTTCTCTCTAATGTCAAGTTCATCCAAGAGAAGAAGCTCATAGGTGAGTAGTCCTGACACATTGGAACAACAGTTTTTAGGTGTCTCCAGTGACAGTTTATTAAAAAACCAGAGCATTTGTTGGTAGATGTTCTTAATGGTGGTCCCTCTCTATAGGACGGTACTTCGATGAGATCAGCCAGGACACGGGGAAGTACTGTTTTGGTGTGGAGGACACACTCAAAGCCCTGGAGATGGGCGCAGTGGAGATCCTCATAGTCTACGAAAACTTAGACACCATGCGTTACATTCTACGTGTACATGGGGCAGAGACCATCGGATTAGAGAACGGTAAAAAAAAAAGACACATCACATCTACCATTGCTAAGAAAAAGGAATATTAAAAATGTAAAAATATTATGCTGCAATGCTATGATCTTCATGTCTCTCTTGGTTTTCAGATGAGAAGACTTTGTACTTGACGCCAGAGCAGGAGAAAGACAAGTCTCACTTCACAGACAAGGAGGTGAGCTCTTCAAAGAAATGACAGATCCTTGTGACTTAAGTTAGACCCTTTACCCATCATGCCATGTGTTCCTGACTCTTGCTTGTGTTTCTAGACAGGACAAGAACATGAGCTGTTAGAGAGCATGCCTCTGCTGGAGTGGTTTGCTAACAACTACAAGAAATTTGGAGCCACGCTGGAGATCGTCACAGACAAAAGCCAAGAAGGGTCCCAGTTCGTCAAGGGCTTTGGAGGCATTGGGGGTGAGCACATTGTTTACAATAGGGTTCATGACTGGAATTTGAGATTTGTACAACATAATTTTAGGATGAATGCAGGATGTGTGTTTCAGTTGGTATATTTTTCTGAGATGTGCTTTCTTTTGTAACTTGGAATAGTGTAGGAAACCAGCCTTTCTATAATTGGCCACATAACCCGCTTAAACTGCTCTACCAAAGTTATTTTATGCTGAAATCAGCAACAACCAAGACATTGATAGCCAGGGCCATATGATTGCAAGAATTTCACAGGCTAATAATAAAAGTCAACTGTTCTGAAGACTGTAAACTGTAAAACATTTGAACGGTTATCTTTTTACTTTGTTATAGTCATCTATAGTGTTTATTTTCTTCATTAAAAACATACAATTCAAATGATTAGGAAACAAAACATTGTATTTTTATTGATAAAACAAATTGTATCTAGTAGTTTTAATGTGTTGTAAGCTGCTTAGTGTGAACTGGATTTATTTAAGTTCCTCACCAACACTATTTTACAAGATTACATGTCAACACATGATTACGTTATAATTTACCTTCGCTCGATGCTAATTTTCACTGAACGCATCCGAATGAAAACCTACCTTCGTTGGCCGTTAGCGGTGTTGCCATAGTTACCCGCTCCTGTCAATTTAAACATGGTTTGAATGTTTACAGTATAACATTATTAGAGATCAGTGACTAGAAAAACATGAATAACAATGTCATGATCACATATTTTACTGAATATTGGTGGATAACGATCGTCCATCAAACTTAAAAAAAACTTTACTCGCTCTCCACCAGCAGAGTGAAGTAAAAGACTCCTTCTGTAACTAGATGCGCTACTTCATATGGATTTTGATGCCCCAGTAGAGGGGCACTAGAAATTAATCATGTTATCAATAAATCACTGGACTTTCTGGTCAAAGTGTTTGAATGTTGTGTGTGTGATTTATATTGCCCATCACTCTGGCATTACTTTGAAAATTAGAAAGCATTTGATAGAATCAAAAATAGAAATATATATATATATATATATATATATATATATATATGTATATATATATATATATATATGTGTGTGTGTATTCATTAGCATGACAGGCCTTAATTATGCCTTTTTTTTTTTTTCATCCTTTCTTTGTAAACAGTAGTGAAATTGTGGGTCTAAAATGTAGAACTGGTGATAGAAAAGTCAAACTAGTTTAACAACAGTACAGATACAACAAATGCATACTAGTTCCCTGTACATTTTCTCCTCAACCTAAAAATTTTATTGTATGTTGCGTTTTTTTATTTATTCATTAAGTAGTACTTAGTGGTAGTACTAGGATTTCCTGAATTCATGATTCTTTTTTTTTGGGGCTATAAATGCTCGTCCAAATAGCTAAGAGGGATTATTTTATCCTAATTCAAATTTTAATGCTGTCACGATCTAATCAAACACGACATGAGCTGGTCAGCCATCATATAACTTGTCATGTTTGTGTTCCTCAGGTATCTTGCGGTACAGGGTGGATTTCCAGGGCATGGAGTACCAAGGAGAGGACGATGAGTTCTTTGATTTGGATGACTACTAGGTAGTCGGGGACTGATATTTGGAGAGAAAAAAGGAATGAATGAAGAAATGAGGAAAGAAAAATGCCACCTCTCTTTCAGCAAGCGAGAGGTGCAACCGTGTTGACCATATATGACAAGACACACCTTCCAATTTACCTGTTGCATACACAAACTTGCGCATACATTTCATCTGTACACACCACAAAATGCATCACACAGGCTGAAGAGGAGTGAGATTTTCTTTCATCCAGAGAGGGAGAAAAAGCCCTTCCTGAATAAATCCCTGCCTTAGAGTGCTGGTTCCTTCCCCTAGTTGGATTGGACTCGACTCATTTTGTTCTCCTCCCCTCCATTTTGAATGAACACAACAGCAAGTTCCCAGATTCCTCGCTGCCCCTAACCCGGTCTGAAGATGAACTTTGGACTCACTTCTCATATATATAGAAAATATATTTTCCTTTCTTGCCTCATGTCCCTACCCGCTCTCTTCTCCCTTCAATGCTTTCTCCTTCTTTTCTTTTTTTTCTTCCCTTTTTTGCATTTCATTTTTTTACTGGTAACTGCTGCTGTTGTATTTTATGAGAGTGGGGGATTTTTTTTACCTGGGTTTCTGTAGAGAAAGGGGGACAAAGTATTAAATTTGAACTGCTGAAAACCATTGCTACCTCCTCATCTGCTGTGGTCTCAATATTGTGCTAAGTCTGTCCTCGTCCTGGGAAGGCAGATCTTTTCTTTGCTTTTCTGACTTTAAATGCATATTTTTATAGTCCTGCGTGAGTGATAAGTATACATGACTGCTTTTTAGTTGATTTTTTTTTGTTTCATCAGGATTCATCTTATGTTGAGGTTTAATTTATTTTAAGAATTAATTTTAGAAAGCAAAAGTATCAGATCTCGGTTGGATCTCATTATCTTATATTCATTATTGTATACCTTGACATAAGGTGACGTGATCTGTTTGAAATTAACCTCAAGTTTTCAACAACCCAATCACACAATTCCGGCTGTGACATGTTTGATCACTTTTGTAAATTAATCTGTGACACCTATGAACAGAAATGCATTTAAAAAGTCCATGTGTCAATGCATTCTTGTTGGTGCAATTTTAAATGTGATATGTTGGTCATCTAGAAAATGAGGTTTGGTATTTTCTTGCCTCTATTGGGTTAAGATGAGGATGGATTTGTATTCATAATGCTGGAAAATGTTGAAGACGGAACCACCCAAAAAAAAAAAAAGTTTTACGGTAACCGTATTAAGGGGCATGCGTCGATTAATTATTATAGTAGGCACTGGTTGTTAAGAAAGGAAACATCATCCTGCACAACATGCCCTGTGAAGATACAATCCCATTTCTGAGAATGCAATTGGAATAATTCTAACATTAACACTCAATTGACCAGCCCGGTTTCCTTTAGTGTGAACTATTAGCTAAAGTGTAACAGAATCTTAAGTTGCGCGGGGATTAGTTTGTTGATTAATGGCTGAAATCACTCAGTGTTCCATATTTCACTTCCCGAAGTTAACCTGTTTGGTCTGTGACACGTTTTGTGCAGGAGGCCTTTGGTGTAACTATTGTCACTTTTATCCCTCTCCTCATTCACTCCTGTGTGGGTTTAGAAATATATATATATATATATATATATATATATATATATATATATATATATATATATATATATATATATGCAATTGGATGAAAATTAACTGAAACAACCCAAAACTCTCCTCAAAATTGTATTTGTCCATGTCACACAACTAAAGGGAAACAACCTTGCATCCTTAAATCACTTATGTTACTGTTTTATGGAGCCAGATTTAAATTACCATTTCCTGTAATGACATTAAAATAGCTAACGTCCTGCAGTATCTTATAGCAAAGCTATGCGGATGATTGATTTTGCCTTAGTGTATTCCACTTCAGGATGGCAACAGCATCTTCATCCATTTGCCCTTTTGTTTGGGGGAGTCACCGGGGAAGCCTTGGTAGCACGGTGAGCCAATCAATAAAAAGCAAAGCTATCAAATCACTCCCCTTTTGACAAAATCTGTCCAATCAGCGCGTTTCTTCATGACATGGGCGTTACCATTTCCCCCACCCACCCTTTTGACACTACCCCACCAAAGCTGTGTGGTTGAGCGAAGTGAATGACGTCTCTGCATTTGCGGGCCGCCGACGCAGGGCTGGGTTTCCATTTTCAGAGCGAGTTTCGGGGGGGATCGTCAACATGGAGCCGGAGATGGAGGACAAAACGTTGGAATTGATGGTAAGATCATTTTCGTTACGGCATCCTGGACATCCGAAGTGTTCAGTATCACTCTTATATCTGGTGGGGGAAGCGCCGAGGCTCGACGGCAGGAGCGGGCTGGAGCGGCTTGTCGGGAGAGGTGGAGGAGAAAGGAGGGGGGACCAGAAAACAGAGGGAGGGCCTGAAATCATCGATACATTTTCTTAAGACTGCTCCGCGTATTGGACCGGATTAATACCCAAGACCTTTTTACTTCCACGTCTGATACAACGTGTGTTGTTCAGGATACAACCGGCTTTCCGCGGGGACATCGTACGGCAGTGTTCGGCCGTCGGAGGGTTGTCGGGGTCTCGTTCACTGCGGTGACGCTGCGCCACTTTAACTGGGCCCTGTGTGAGACTTAGCCATCCAGCTAACAGGCTACAAGGCGATGAACCACGTACATTTACGGGTATGTTATAGTATGTAGTTTATATTAAGGGAACCTACACCTTAATAGTCGTCTGGATCAGTCAGGTGTGTTTGATAATACGACGCGGTGTTGATAAAATCCTAATTACGTTTTGGTTCTCTGTTTATATTTTCAAAGTGCGTAGAAGGAAGTGTATTGCTTTTTCATACCACGATTAGCGAGGTAGCAATTAGCTGAATAGCTAGCGTGCTAAAAGTGCTAGGTGTACTTGACATGCATTACCATACAAAAACAGTCAGTCGGGCAGGCTGGCAGAAGCTCTTTTGGACACCAGGAGCACGAACTGTCACCATAATGTCGCTTTCCTCGATAGACTTGTCAGATTTGACCAACAAGTAGCATCGTTTTCTTGTGAAATGATTAGCTTTCTTGATGAGATAGCCCGCTAGGCTAACGTTAGCTTAGTAAGAGCCAACATTAACACTACAGGGGTCAAAGTGGTCTCGAGGAAGACTCCAATTAAGATAAGGCACACATGTGTATTGTCAATGAACTTACACGCCGGTAGTTTCGCATTTCTTCCGGCACTCGTACTCCATATCTGAAATACTGTACAGTTTATTTACCAAGCGAATCAATTGCACTGTTTGCTATTGACATGGGAAGTTAGGCCTAGAACGTAACGTTAATATCCTAGATTGTTTAGTAGATTACATGGACCAGATGTCTTGAGTAAGCAGGTTGTGCCTATTCTTGTGAAAGGGTCCTCTCCACAACTACTCCAGACGTTTATAGACCCTGCATAACCATCGTTAAGGGAAATGAAATGCCAGGAAAGAGTCAACTTAGTAATGGAGACAGAAGACCGACAGACAAGAAATACTATGATACAATGTAATAGATACAATGTTGCTTTCCACGTCTTCCATTGGTTGTTTATCTTTTTTCTTCTAAAAGTCCAAATACATTCTTGGAGCAAGCCCATCGGTACATTTCTGTTTTCAGGCTTTCTGTCATAGACTAAGACAATATATTACTAGTGTTGATATAATATGAAAAGTAGTATATCTGACAAGACCGTATGTTGTGTGTAGCCAACATAAATTAGTTTATACATCACCTCTCTTTCTTCTCCATATGGAGGAAATATACATTTGTGACGGGTTTGGGGGTCGTAATCTTACAGGGCTACAAAACATTTTGAATTGTGTCTGTGTTGTGTCTGTGTATTTATTTTGATCTCTTTTTGTTTTGTCCCAGTGTTATTCACTAACCACTCATGAGAGTGGGGATGGCAGAACAGTGGGTGGGGTTTCTGTCAAAACAAGAGTGACAATATTGACAATTACTCCCATTGCCCCTCCCTCTCCTCTACCTCCCCACCCAGTTCATGTCTAATAATGCTCCTGTGTGTATGTTTATCAGTCTGTATCTTGTGTGTGTGTGAAGGAGTGTGTGTGTTCCTGCGCTCACTGTGCCAATCTGTGTGTAGCTCTAATACTGGTTTTTCCCCTTACTATCCCCCACCTCCTCCCCTCTTCTCTCCTCACCTTTGATGGTTACACACCTACCTCCTCTCAATTTCAAACCAAACTTATTTATTTATTTTTCCATTATTTTGATATTTCCAACACTTTCCCGCACTCCACCTGTCCTGTTCCTCACCAACTTCCTCGACCACTTCCATGCATATACATATTCATTGATCCATCCATTCACTCATCTTCTTTGGTTTCCTCCTCCCAATTTCCCTCATCAATTTCCCTCCTCTTTTCCTTTACTTCTCATCTCTGGTCTCTTGCTCTTCCCTTTCTCTTCCTCCCTCACCCTGTCCACCACGTTCTCCTCCTCCCTTCCTCTCTCTTTCACACAGTGCTCTGTGCCTCGCTCTCTCTGGCTGGGCTGCTCCTCGGTGGCTGAGAGTTTGTGTGCACTCAGGTGCCTGCAGAGCATCCCGTCCACCCGGGCTCACAACCAGGTTCTGCCTCTCTCCTCTTAATTCTGCAGCTCCTCCTCCTCCTCTCCCTTCCTCCCTTGCCATCTACTCACCCTTCACTTTTCTTTGCCCACTCCACATGACTCCTCATACCACCTTGGTGCAGACAGCGCCCACTCACCCTCCTACCTCCTCACCTTCCATTGTCCTTTCCTCTCTGTTTGAAGCACACTGCTCTCAGGTTCTTCTCTGGTGTGTCCTAAAACTCTCTCTGCTTGACACAGCATTTCTAGCTTTATAAACTGTAATTTAATTCCTTATAATCATGTCAAATCACAGTTATTGCATCTAAATTAGGACCCAGAATGTTTAAACAGTCAAAAAGTGATTGCACCATGGAATGAAAATATTTTTTTTACAATCAGTTTGACAAGTAGAGTTTTGCCAAAGTAATCTGATGTGAGTGGAGGATGGACTCAGTGGGTACCAGAGAATAACCCCACAATGAGGAGTAGCATTTTTCTCGCCTTCTACCTGGAGATGTGAGGGCCGAGGTGGGGGGTCTTCCTTCAAGCTCTGAGAGGCTACATGCTTGCTTGCCTGCCTGCCTGGCCAAACCTGGTCTGTCTGTTTTTATTTCTCCTTCCTTCTCTTCTTCTGCTCTGCATGATCATCAACACCAGCAAGCCCATTCTGGCTTCTTGTCCTGTCTGCTTTGGTCTTGGTACTTGACCGTTTCTGTGGTTGTTAGAGCCAACCACTGATGTTCTCCGTTAGTTTTGCCCTCCACAAGTAGCAGCATCACAGTTAAATGGATAACTACACTGATCAAAATGTATAACAATTTTGGGTTTTACTTTAGGAAGAATAGCCAGGTAAATAGTATTCCTGTTTTTAAGATGGTCCGCCAATAGCAACCCTTGGGTTTCCGGAGAAGCACTAACGGACTAGTGAAATAAATAGACATGCCTCTATTCTCGCTTTTTAACTCTTTTCAAAGACTTTGACCTAGGCTCAGTCATCACCTACACAGATATCCTTGTGAGAGCCTTGACCCTCTCCCAGGCAAAAAGTCACATGCGTCCCATTTCCCCAAATAAGTTAAACATATCTGCAAAGGGGAATATTTTTGTATCCGTCCCATTCTGATGTGTTTCATATATTGATGTGCTCTTCCTGCTCATTTCTGGAGGGTTTGCAGTGTATCCTTTGTCTTTGTTCTTCAATATGAACATGTCCGTTTGAGGAAATGGTGTGCAATAATGTTGGTTCAAGGTGGTCTCCTAACATCCGGCGTGTCTTCAGTCACAACAAAAACAATACACATGAAGCCCCTTAAGATCATAGCAGGCCTCCTTGTTGGTTGAATTTGCTGCCTGACTGACCATGACTCGCAGAGGAGTGTGTATGGTATAAGGCAGTGGTTCTCAACTGGTCTGGCTCCAGGACCCACTATCATCCCTGAATGACAAGCCGCGACCCAAATCGAGGAACATTCTCAACTTCTCCAATGTATTTAATGAAAAGATCGTGCAGTTTGAACCTGAGATAGTACAGGATATGTATGCTAACACAAAAACAAGTTTAATGACCAAAACGAGCAGTTGGTGGCGATGATAGAGCGGGAACTATTCCCTTTTACACTAAATTAGCTGCATTTTAATTAAAAAACTAAAACTGCATCTTCAGGACACGAGGTATTACAACATATATAACAATTCAGAATCTTCAGCTACTTTTAAACTGACTCAACAGCTTTCATGCAAACAGTCCAACAACTAAGAAGAAGTTTCAAAAAGACTGAAATGACCTAACTTTAACTGAGAACACACACTCACCGAATCTATGACAAACACTTTACTGTGGAACACGTCACTGTGTTGAGGAGCAGCTTTTCCACTAACTCAAAACAAATTAAACAAAAGTGGAATTCAAAAGTATTCATATATACAACATTAACTTTTCTTGTGATTACCTCATCAGTAAATACTGAAAAACATTGTGCTTTACAGAAAATTAAGCAGCACTCAATTCTCCTCCCAACCCCAGAGTTTTTTCCTGTCATGCAGGCAGCACCATCAGTTGTCAATGTTATATTCAGTAGGCTGTTTAATTTAATTATCCTAAAAACCCAGAGTCTCCCTCGTATCAGGATGGTTTGACCCAACCACACGCTGCTGAAAACATGGAGGGACAAGTGCAAAACCAGTTGAAACCAGAGCCGGCAAAATAATGACACTCCGCTGCATAAAAAAGTCCTTTCAAAATAAAACCACAGGCAACTGAAAACGCGACCCACTGAAAACGGGTCCGACCCACCAGTTGAGAATCACTGGTATAAGGAACCTGCTCTTTGTCATTTATTCACAAGTTATTAAGTGTTAAGAGCCAGGTTATATGGCCAGCATCTCACTCTATTACTGTCAATAAGTGATTTTTGCCATAACGCTGTTGTTATTATGTTAAGTCTCCAGCTACTTTATAATGCACTTGTAAGGGACCTAAGTGATGCTAGGAATGGGTGAGATCCGGTTACCTCCCTGTTTTTTTTTTTTTTTGTTCTTCTATATTGTGTATATGCTATAAGACCACTATCTGATTTTAGTTTCATTACTGTCATGCCTGAGCTGCTGCCAGTGACATACCCAAGATGCTGCAGTTTAATTTCCTGTCCAGACTACTTAGTCCACATCGCAGACAAGCAAGCGAATAGATTCCTTTTTGTTGCCGTGCTTAGTTTCTTTCACTTCATATGTGTGTGTATGCACGGTTGTTTGTGCGTGCACACCCTTCCTTGGCTGTGTTTGTGGCACTCTTGTGTCCAGCGCTGTCCACACCGCTTCTCTGGCTCTTACAGTGCCTTTTTAACACACATGCAAAGAGTATAAAACTAACCCGCACTTTGTCTTTGTTTTGTCCTTTTTCTACAGAACACGTCAGGGATGGACTCTCAGAACCTCGTGGACGATCTGTCGCCAAAGAAGACCACAGTTCTCAAGGTGTGTGTGCGCATCTGTTTTTGTGTTCCCATGACCACAGCATGGTGAAAAGTAAAGATCTGCCACTCAGCTTATTTATATTATTTCAAATGTTCAGGAATGGCATATAATGTATATATTCTTCATAAACTTTTAAATCTTCTATTGGAGGGGGAACGCCCGTATAAAGGCTGATTTAAAGTTAAAGCTTTCACATGCTTCAAAATTGTTTAAAGAAAGTACAGTTTTAACCATGTTAAATTGGATTTTTTTTTATTTTAACAACTTATAATGTATACGGTGACATCAGACTTTATTCACGGATATGCTGTTCCCTACATGCGTTCAAGTAAAAACCTTAGACTGACGACATTGACTCATACACCCGCAACACTGCAGACTTCTAGTGTTTTAATTTGCGTTTAACCCTCTACAATGCCATTTTTTTTTTTTTTGTTTAATTCATTTTTAAAACGGTATAACTCCTCTTGATCCTCTTTGCCGACTGTTTTTAAGGATGGAAACTAATTGTGGTGATATTGTGTTTATTTTACTGTATTAACTAGATTCAAACTAAACTAAAACCGTATTTTTAAACCTTTACAGCTTAGTAATGGTCCTGTTGTGGGGTCCCGGAAGCGCCCGTCAGAGGGGAACTACGAGAAGGAGAAGGAACACTGCATCGCCCTGTTTGACCAGTGGTCGGAGGCCGACCAGGTGGAGTTTGTCGAGCGCCTGATCTCCCGTATGTGCCACTACCAGCACGGTCACATCAACTCCTACCTCAAACCCATGCTGCAGAGGGACTTCATCACTGCGCTGCCAGGTACATGCATAGATTTAGAAGCAACCACTCCAGTGTGACCTCCACCTTCCTTGAATGCAGTGTACAGTTAGGCACACATAAGACTCATCATTTAAATGTTTTTAGAGCTTTTCTTGAAAAATGCCCTAAATTGAGGTTTTTATTTACGTCCTGCTGCAATAATTGTAGTTTAGAGTAAATTAGGCCTTCTAATGAACACAACAAAAAAGATAAAACTACAGAAAGTTTGCACTACAGATGACATTCCTAAATGTTTTTGTATTGTTGATTGTCTTTATTTGTTTTTTTTATGGCACATATTTGAATTAAATACCAATAAACACAGATTACGTTTCGGATAAATCGACCAGATGAAATACTCGTAATTTTGCAGCAAATACTCGCTCAGCCTTTTTTCTTCCTCCCTTAAGCCCAAGGCTTGGATCACATAGCGGAGAACATCCTGTCTTTCCTGGATGCACGCTCGCTGTGCTCGGCAGAGCTTGTGTGTAAGGAGTGGCAGAGGGTCATCTCTGAGGGTATGTTGTGGAAGAAGCTCATCGAACGCATGGTCCGCACTGACCCTCTTTGGAAAGGCCTGTCTGAGCGACACCAGTGGTGAGAATGGACATAGACCCATTTACACACACACACGCACACACGTACAGGCTTAGCAATCTTGTGCTATATAATTTAGGAGAAAGGAAGAAAAGTTTTGGCTTTAGTGTCTGTTGTAGATGGAAAAGTATCCCAGTGTTAACAAAGGAGTTGTCATTCTTGTATTTTTCTTACCCTAGGGAGAAATATTTGTTCAAGAACCGCACGTCAGAAGTACCACCCAACTCCTACTATCACTCCCTTTATCCCAAGATCATCCAAGACATAGAGGTAAGAGATGGAACTTTCATTTTTGCACCAGAAATTATTTTCTTCTGTTGTGGAAAATGTCACTTTGCTTTTGGTTGGGATAGAATGGGGTATCTAGGCCTGTGCTGATAGGCGATTGGATCGTATAATGACTTTTGAAGGGATGATCGGCTGTTGTTTTATTCCAATATATAAAACGATTTGACCTAACTTACGAGCAAAACTAAGTTTGTATAAATTGAATCTGTGCACTTTGAGAAGTTTCTGGTGGAGCAACACGTCCGCCTGCTGAGCCCCGTTAAACGGCACAAGTGTTAAATTAGCTTTAAATCCTTTGTTACAAACCAGTTTGCCTTCTATTTTCCATGGATCTGAAACCCTTCACACCAAAACTTTGCAGTTCATAGGAGTATTGTTAGGGATAGAGCTGTATCAAATGGCTTTCTTTCCTTTTTACATTAAAAACTTTCAGGTTTTCAGATTAATCTTTGAAAGTCCATCATATTTCCCATTGCCTTTTTTTAAAATGGGAAAAATATGATGTGTTATTGTGGTTGTATAAATGTAATTTATTGTGTTGCTGTGAGACCGGCCCGTTAATACAGTTGCTTGCCCCACTGCTGAATATGGGAGACTGCATAAAAAAAAAAAGAAGGCTTTATTACAATTATTAATAATAATGAGCCTTCAAACTATTTGGTACCGCTTTAACTATATATATAATTTGGATTGTGATATTAAAGATATGTTTCTATATTTTATATAAACTCTATTGCTTAAAACGAGCTTAAAGTCAGGGGAAAGCAAAATATATGTGGTCTGAGTTTATCACACCATAGAAAAATTCTATTTTATTTTTTGCAACAGTCCAAAAATGTATTTCAACCGCTCTGAAGTCGGTGTAAACTCTAAAAAAACGTTAACTTTTATAGTTAATCATCTCCAGTGGGGTTTTTTCTTCATTAAAAACACAATTCAAATGATAAGGAAATAAAAGACTGTATTTTTATGGATTAAGTAAAATCTTGTCATTGGTAGATTTAATGATGTATTATAATTTTCACTGAACGGAGCCTGAACGCATCATAATGTAACCGAACCTTGGCTTAGCGGTGCTGTTATTGTTCGCCAAACTTTCTCCTGTCTATTTAAACACGGATTAGTTGTTGACCGTGAAACATTATCAGTGACTAGAAAAACATAAATGCCGATGTCCTGATTGCATATTTTACTGAAATTTGGTCCGTAAAACTTTATTTCACACTGTGATGGTTAACGTTAAACTGTGTAATTAATTATGCTACCAATGGCTCCAGTGTGTCTTGGAGCCGTGATTTAAGGCCTGCCCAAAATTTCCTGAACAAAAAATGGTCCAAAACAGTCTAACTTCACACGTCGGTACAATATAGTCATTTTGGGTATACAGACATTATTTTCTGACTTATAATGTGTTTTAGAAACAAATCTCAGATTTGACTTTCCCTGGACTTCAGCGGTTCTATTTTAAAGCTCCTTCAGACATGGAGCCATGCTGCCGCCTCCTGGCGATTACATCGCCTCTCAGCGATCTTGATTAACTACGATTAGATGATATGAAAAGCGAAACGATCGCACAAGCCTAATAGTATCTCAACTTTAAATCATGGATTGACTCATTTGAAATGACATGTTATTGTTACGTTTTTGTGGAGTATAAACATCACTTATCTACGCTTTTTTTCCTCCTTTTGACCTTGAAAAAAGATTGGGAAAGTCGACGCAAATGTTCTTCTCTACCTGCTCAACTACAGAGCTTCTCTTTCTCTCTCTAATGGTGGCCTTCTGTGTTTGTCTTTCTAATTGTTTCTCCCTCTTTTCTCCAGACTATTGAGGCAAATTGGCGATGTGGGAGACACAACTTGCAGAGGATTCAGTGTCGCTCAGAAAATAGTAAAGGGGTTTACTGTCTCCAGTACGACGATGACAAAATCATCAGTGGCCTTAGGGACAATTCCATCAAGGTGTGTATTGAACATCGAGGACAATCTGAGATCTGAATTATGACTTTGTCAACTCTATTGTTATCACTGTGGCTGTTCTACACTTTCTCTTCCATAACTACTGTATCATTTCCATCCGTCCAATGTGAAATCACTCCTGTGTTCATGGTCTGAGCGGACAGTATATAAACATGCAACATGGAAACGAAAACGTAATGCCTGGAATTACAGCTGGTAGTTTACAACAACAGAGCAGCAGGCAGGGTTTTCCACAAGGATATAGATTAGCCAGCTAATCACATTTGGGCTGTAAAAGCCCAGATTTTGTGGTATTTGGCACATTCTAATGCACTTTTCAATCATATACACTGATCCTAATTAATGCATATTTTAATGAGCCTGCCTACCTGATTGCAATCAATGCAATTCTTAGCGTCTGTGTCCATAAAGTGTCTTTTTTCTGGCCGAAATCGCTTATTTATTTTTCTGTGACAACAATATCTTGGCAACATTTCACTACTCTAACCACCTTTTGTGTGAAGGACCAGCATTGTCCCTTTTGATTTAAAAAAATCTATTAGGGCTACTATCCATTTGTTTGACAGTTTTTTTTTTTGTCACCATGAGCACCAACCTGAGGATGGTTGCTTCATACTTTGTAGATGAGCTCAATCTGGCAGCCGCAACAATCTGTTGGAGATGAGGTGTACGGGGATAAAAACACAACTCTCAACAGCAACATGCACGCGTTGGCCAATCTGCTGCCACAGATGGGATTTTTGGTCTTTATTATGATAATGTCTGGCTGAAATATAAAGGTCAAGAGAGACAAACAGGGCCGTAACAAGCTTCTGCTCCACTTCTACAGTGACTTCATCTGCACTTTTTTTTCAATGTGTGCGTCTATATAGACACAAGCCTTTACTGTGTTTGGTCATCATTTACTTTTTCTAATATTTGTCTCTACTCTGCAAGGATGCAACCTCAGCTGAGCAAATGTGCGCACACACATTCATATGGACCATGTGGGGCAGAACGGATACAGACGGATCTCTATGATCATACTCGTGTTGTTTAGAAACGGATGATTAAAACATGTTATTGCTTCATTGGCTTTCACACTGCATCTTTCCACATTCCTCCCACACAGGATACCAATGATAACGACAACCTCCTTACAAAATACAAAGTGTTGGTCCTTTTTAAGGGCAGAGTAGTTTTAACCTCGGCTTTGATCAACATCATCGCCAGATTTCATCGTTTGTAAAAAAAAAAAAAATTGCGGAAATAAAAATACAACCAGATTATTCTCTGTAAGCGTCAACTGCAAAGCCCATTAATTATTGATTTGAACTGATACTGCAGTGTGTGTGTGTGGGGGGGGGGGGGGTTGTTTTCCTCTGACCTGGGTTTGTGTATTTATGAATTTAATATTTTCCCCTGGCTTGCTATGGCTTATCATCTTATTGTCTATGGCGCTGAGCTAAATCAGCAGACACTGAGACAGAACACAAGAGAATTACAGGATAACAGGGCTCAGCTCCAAACCAGTTGTGTGTTCCACTTATCTGTCTGGCCTGGGAGAAGATGAAGAAGGGAGGATGGAGGGAGGTGAAGAGCGGATTTGTCTTATTGTCCTGGAGGAGGCTGACGCACACCCAGGCGTGAGCTAAATGGCTCTGAGTGTACACACTCGGCAGTGGGGAAATGGGGCATGAACACTGCTGTGAGAATGGGCCATTCTTGGCATGACCAAAATCTGCAACCTTTTCGCAACCACTAATTTTCTCGTCCTCTTTCTCCTCTGCATCACTCATCTTTCTCCCTTCTCTTCCTACTCCTGTCCTTTCTCATGATAGATCTGGGATAAGCAGTCTCTGGAGTGTCTGAAGATACTGACCGGTCACACAGGATCAGTGTTGTGTCTTCAGTATGATGAGAGGGTCATCGTCACCGGGTCTTCTGACTCAACTGTCAGGTACACATATAGTTCCAGAGGGAACACACTGTATATTGGAACATGACCAGGGAATAGTGTTGGCAAGATTTTAAAATATTCATATCGCTGAAGTAACACAGTTACTCAGTGTTAATTAGGCTGACAGTTTGGAAGACTTTCAAGGATTTAACTGTATAACAATCAGGTTATTACATTACATTTCGCTGACTTTTATCCAAAGCGACTTACAATAAGTGCAATTCCACCATGAGTACAAACTCAGAACAACAAGAATCAAGAAAGTACAGTTTCAATAAAGTTAGACTACAAAGTGCTATCAGTAAGTGCCATCTAAGTGCTACTAAAGTGCTACTACGGCGCTACCTTCCTTATTCAAGGTGTAGTCGAAAAAGATGTTTTTAGTTTGCGACGGAAAATGTAGAGACTTTATGCTGTTCTGATGGCAATGGTGAGCTCATTCCACCATTGAGGAGCCAGGACAGCAAACAGTCGTGACTTTGTTGAGTGTTTAGCTCGCAGTGACGGAGCTACAAGCCGATTGGCAGAAGCCGAGCGGAGCGAACGAGCTGGGTTATAAGTCAAAACTAATGCAGCTTTTGTATTGGATTTATTATCCACTGGTAATGTTAGTAAAGATAACTTGACATCAATATTAGTGGTGACGGTATTTGTGTGCAACAAGTACATTGGACGTTAGTTTCATATACTAAAGTGTACTAAAGCAGAATAGTTTATTTTAAAACCAGAACATGAAACAAATGTGTTTCTGCAACACAGGTTATCCAACCAAAAGGAATACTCCACAGTGAAGATCAGTTAGATGAGATACACAAAGATTAATCTTTATAAACTGATTTCTGCATTCATATGCATGTTGTCTCTGAACTCTAACTCCATTCTTGCTTCTCAAGTTGCTAATTGCACTGAAACGGTAAACAGCCAAAGCAAAACATCTGGCTCCAGAGCCCATATTCTATTTAAATACAACTGAACAAAGGGACAGATTTAGTATGCCATGAAATGTATTGTAAAAGAAGAAGAAAAATAAGTAATAATAACAATGTTTCCCACAGGAGTTTGTGAGACTCTGGTGGGTGTACGTACCCCCGGAAGAAGATTCTCAAGATGTTTAAGTTAATGCATCAAGTTTCAGAAACTAGATATATTAAGAACTTTGTGCTCTTGTAAACAATGTTATGCTCTTGCTGTGGTGGAATGTAATCCTGTACATCTATGCTACACTATTACTGTACTTCAGTAAAAAAAAAATGATGAAAATGATGGAAAAAAAAAGATGAATAAATTGGATGTACCAACAATTTCTATTTAAAAACTAAATATTTTTATTGAATCCTACAACCGCAATTTCAAATTTTTTGTTCAAACCGCTTTGTGCTGAGGGGACAGACTCAGCTAGTGTTAGCACCACTGACAGTAGCTACGTTGTATTCGTTACCAAGCATGCGGTTCGGCAATGTCAATTTGTAAATGTAAAATTATTAGTTTTACAAATTGTTTTGCCACAAATGTTTTCTTATCACCTAAAATCCTGCCATAAACCTTATCCAAAGTATCTGACGCCAAATACATTAGTTGCTTAAAACTATACTACTAGAAAATAAGAAGTAATTTCAACATCAGTTGCAATGCTCAGTTGAGGGCGCTATTGCTGTAGACATACCATCCATCATTTCAAATACTGAATGCTGACTGTCTATTTTTTTAACGGTCCAAACCAAAATATCCAAGGAAAATGTGACTTTACTTCCTTAGCAACAGCTTGACAGGCACTTTGTTTGTAGGTTTTGTTGTCTGCTTTTCCAGTGGGTTCTACACGCATGCAGTTCAGAGAATATGTGTGAACTCTTGTCTCCATTGTAAAACTAATGAGCATAATTCTCTCTTCTGTCTCCATTGTTTCCTTTCCCATTGCATTTCTTTTCCACTCCATCTTTAACCTTCTGGTCTTTCATATTGACCACTCTACCCTCTGTCCTCATCTAATTTATCTTTCCTACTTACCCCTTCCTCCACTTTTCTCTCCCCTTTTTGTTATTTCTTCTCTCTTTCTTACACTCCTCTTTATCCACGTCCCCATTTTTCCTTCCTGCCTTTTCTTTTACTCTCACTCTTACTGGCACCTTGGCACCCATCATTTCGCAATCATGTCAATTCTCCCTACTTCTGTTTCCTCTTCCTTCATCCTCCATCCTTCTCCCCTTCATCCTCTGTAGGGTGTGGGAGGTGACAACAGGTGAGGTACTCAACACACTGATCCACCACAACGAGGCAGTCCTCCACCTACGCTTCGCCAATGGGCTGATGGTCACCTGCTCCAAGGACCGCTCAATCGCTGTCTGGGACATGGCCTCTCCGACTGACATCAGCCTACGTCGTGTCCTTGTGGGACACCGGGCTGCTGTCAATGTGGTCGATTTTGATGACAAATACATTGTGTCCGCCTCAGGGGACCGTACCATAAAGGTAACGAGAGCTGAGGTGGTTGTTTTTAGAGTAACATTTTGTGATTTCTGATAGTTGCTGCAGGGTAGAGTTGCACCTATTTTATGTTTTTATTCTGTGTGTGTGTGTGTGTGTGTGTGTGTGTGTGTGTGTGTGTGTGTGTGTGTGTGTGTGTGTGTGTGTGTGTGTGTGTGTGTGTGTGTGCGCGCGCGTCCACATACACATGGAATTTTACTCTTTCACGTTGCTCTCGTCGTACATATGATATACAATAAACAAGATAAATATTAAAAATACATTAAAGACAGAGTAGTCGGAGTAGTGCAGGGGGAAGATTATTCCCAGAATTGTCTATAATAAACCTTCTAATTCACAGTTTAATCTGTTCAACTAAAATCCTTTCAAACTACAAATGTCAAACTGTTGAATAAGATTTACTCATCTGAATAAATCCAGTCCATTGTTTCACAATGCCTTCTATGTTACCCCTTTTGTAGGTATGGAGCACCAGCACCTGTGAGTTTGTGCGCACACTAAACGGTCACAAGAGGGGCATTGCCTGTCTACAGTACAGAGATCGTCTGGTGGTCAGCGGCTCATCTGACAACACAATCCGGTAAGTGTGCAAGATTAAAGATGTATATGGTTTATGAAGCATTTATATAAAATGAACATTGTTAATATCACTTGAAACTAAACTGTTTATGTGACAATGATCTAAATGCATAAGGATGATTGACAATTTATTTGTTATGCAAGTCAGACGGTTGGTCGAAAACAATTTCTATGATTTTTAAATTAAGCAAAGAAAAACCTGTACTCGAATGTCATTGTTTCAAATATTTTTACAGTGTAGGAACAGTATTTTGCCTTATGTGTCCACTAAGGCTTCTCTTTCTCTAGGTTATGGGACATAGAGTGTGGGGCATGTTTGCGAGTGCTGGAAGGTCACGAGGAGTTGGTGCGCTGCATTCGCTTTGACAATAAAAGGATTGTCAGCGGTGCCTACGACGGGTCAGTTTCTCACACACACACACATCGACACACATCGACACACACACCGATGTACATAGAGACACATTTTGTTGTTTCTGATGGTGTCGACTCGTATTTCTCTCTGCAGCAAGATCAAGGTGTGGGACCTGCAGGCAGCCCTGGACCCGAGAGCCCCAGCCAGCACATTATGTCTGCGCACTCTAGTGGTGAGACCTTATGATTTAGCCTTAAAAAAAAAAAGTGTTTAGTCCTTGTACCTGTTTTTTTTTTCTTACGTTTTACCATTACAAAGTTGTGGTATAGTTTGTTAAAAAAGTGATTCAAAGTATTGGGTGTCATAACAAAGTCATAGTATAGAATGCCATAAAAATCCCATAGTAACGCAGTATGCAATATAAAAAGTAATCGTATGCCATTTAGAAGTATTAAAGACCTCATAGCATAGAATGTCATAAAAGTCAGCGTAGTATGTCATAAAAGTTATTTTAAATGAGTATAGTTTGCCAAAAAATATACATATAGTATGTCATTTCAAAATTGTAGGACAGTAATAAAATTGTAGGACAGTAATAAACAATTGTATGCCATAAATAAACAAAATTATAAGTATAGTGTCATTAAAAGGTCATTGTGTAGTATGTAATGAAAAGCTCATCAAAAAGGCAGTATTTTATAAAGGAAATCATGTTACAGTAGTCAAACAAGTCATAGTATAGCATCTCATTAAAATTGGGTAAGCACAGAATGACACAGAAATACTACAAGTTAGTGTAGTATTTCATTAAAAAAAATCATAAAATATCCCAT
The DNA here is from genome assembly GCA_038501785.1 of Myoxocephalus aenaeus. Classification (NCBI taxonomy): domain Eukaryota; kingdom Metazoa; phylum Chordata; class Actinopteri; order Perciformes; family Cottidae; genus Myoxocephalus; species Myoxocephalus aenaeus. Next base: position 2,899,154 of record JBAMJR010000161.1, on the reverse strand, counting down.
AAAGATCATAAAAAAGTAATATTATTTGCCATGACAAAAAAAATGTATTGTGTTATGTCAAAGCCATAGTTTAATATATCATAAAGTCATTGTATATCATAAAAGTCATAGTGAGGTATACTATTTAACTATTTTGAGAATTGTTAAAGAGCAGACCACTCATTTGAGTATTTTAGATGCAATCAGCTAAAACTGATTATTTCCAATACAATAGCCCTGCAGTAAACTCTAAACTTTACCTGTGTAGGGAGTTGTGGATTTAAGTTTGTTTATTTATTTGTTTATTATCAATGGTCTTGTTGTTTAATTATAACAGAGATGAAATTCCAATATGTTGTCTACCCTCATTGCTCTAAATGGAGTAGACAGAGTAGAAAACGCATTCATAAATGGCATCGGAGGTTGGACTGCCAATATGGGTTCAGAATGTCCTTTCATATCAATCTGCAGGAGAAGTCCAGCGTTTCCCAACCTGAAAGGCTTTATTTGTGATGTCTAAATTGGGGTTGTTCTGCTTTAAACGGCACTGAACAGTTATGTTCTAATATCAAATCCAACAATCTCAAATTAATGTATACACTGGTAGGTCAGTCTGCGACTCCTATGTTTCCTCGGTGGCATGATTAACGTCATGTCAATATGTTTTTTGAGTCTGCATCCATGGTCCATAGATCCATGGTCTGCCTGTATCAATAATATGTTAACATAATGTTTTTATGTCTTTTCAGGAGCACTCTGGCCGCGTGTTTCGTCTCCAGTTTGATGAGTTTCAGATCATCAGCAGTTCTCACGACGACACCATTCTGATCTGGGACTTCCTGAACGTCTCGACCAATGGCCAGTCAGAGGGACGGTCTCCCTCCCGCACCTACACTTACATTTCTAGATAGCAGGTACAAAGACCACACGCATTCACACTTAGCTGATTAGACCCTTCTTTCAAATCTGCCCTGCTTCACACATGAGGTTGTGTATGTGTGCATTGTTAGAGCATCATATTCAGCCAGTATGTTGACGCCTGCTGAGCAAACACTGGTGTGATTGCAGACTCTGTACTACCTCCCTCAGGTGGCGCCATCCACCGCACCCTTTCTCGGAGGAGCCCAGGGCTGATTGGCTGATGGGTGCGTCCGTCATGGAAAAGAGCACATCTCTTCTCCTTCCTCCTCGTCATCTCTCTGTCCACCTCCCACCCTGCCTCCGCCACATCCACCTCCCTGCCCGTTCAGACAGACCCTTGAGCTTGTTCCCATTGCCTGCCAGTACTGTGACATGCACACACACACACACACACACACAAACCGGTCAACACCGATAAGGATTCCCGACTACAGAACCAACTCAACTCTCCAAAGAAGTTCACCTTGTACTACTAATTTATGTTTTGTAAAGTACACTAATGACAGTATTAACTTAGACCTTATATAAGTCACAAGCTCCCTTTTTGTCCCCTTGATACAAACTTAAAGCAGCCTTTTCTCCATATGTGTGTGTGTGTGTGTGTGTGTGTATGTGTGTGTGTGTGTGTGTGTGTGTGTGTGTGTGTAATAAATATATATATGTATATATTTACATACATACACGCGTATAAACATGCATACAGTGGCACAGTTGGACAGAGGATGACTGGAGCTGTGACGCGGGAGACAGAGACTCTTTACTCAGCTCTAGGAAAGGAGGGAAGGATGGGAGATGGAGGGAGTGAACGAGGGAGAAATGAGTCAGGATGACTTCCCTGCTCCCTCTCACTCCCTCACACTCCTCCCTGTCTCTCTCTCTCCAGCCCCCTCTCCCTCACACCCAAGCCCTAACCCCCAGAGATGCACACTCGCTTGGAGTATGGGGGCGCACACACTCAAGTTTGTGAGTGTTTGTGTATGTGGACTTGTGAAACGGCAGAACGAGCAGAAGCGTCAAACAGACAGACATGCATGTGAGGTTGCCTTGGATACAGCATCCTGGTAGACCTCTGCTTTTTTTTCTCTTTAACTCTTACTTTCTTACTGTTTTTTATTACTGTTATTTTCTCATTTTATTTGCGTATTTTGGTTCTTAGTACAAAAATCATACTAAGCGTAGTCCTATTTCTATTTCCCTCTCTCTCTATTTCCCTCTCTCTCTCTCTCTCCTCTCTACTCTCTACTCTTACTGCCTTTTCCTCATTCTTTCTTCTAACTTCGACCCATGTTCGTCTGTCCCTTTCACTCCATCTTTCTCTCCCCATCATCTACGTGCTTGCTTTGGTTATGAGAGAAGCTGGAACTCAAGAGCTCAAATTTAGCTGTAAACGGAGTTGTCTTGTCAAAAATTGTGTTGTATATTAAAAATGATTTTTTAAAGAAGAAAATGACCTTATTGTGAATAAAGTACTTGACAGTGGTGGAGTGTTGAGCCAACTGTAACATGAATGAGTCTGATTGTCTGTCCTTGTCTGTGTGCATGTGTGGGTGGATTTGTGCTATGCAGCCCTCTATCAACATGTAGATAATACACTCCGTAGGCCTTAATGGGTTCCTTTTGTACTTCAGACAAACATAAGGGAATCAGTGGCTGTGTCTCCCACTGACAAAGAATGTATTTGTAATGTTTGGATTTCCTGACTTTTCTCAAGAAAACACTTCTCGCTACTAGATATTTCTGGAGATTACAGCATATTGTGGTCTGTTTTAAACTGAGTTTTCTCAGTTGACCAACTCAACAATCAGCATCTCAACTGAGTACGTCTGAGAGTCATTTAGTATAGCATGTCGGGAAAAAGGTATTACTTAAAGAGTCATCGTCGTTTGTCAAAAACGTCATGAAGAAATCATCGACTAGCATGTTGAAAAAGTTGTTAAAATGTCGTTGTGTACTTTGTTGGAAAAAACTGTTATTGGATAAATGTATGTCCAAAAAAATCCATGTCCAAAAAAAAGTTATTGTATATTAGAAATCATAGTTTAGTATGTCACAAAAATCAATAACAAAATCACATTATAGTATATCCGAAAAGAGTATAGTATAGTACGTAATAAAATGCCATACTAGCAGTGGTGTATAAAGTACCCAAAAGCCGTACTTGAGTAAAAGTAAAGATACCTTACTGGAAAATTACTCCAGTAAAAGTAAAAGTCACCTAATAAAATACTACTTGAGTAAAAGTCTTAAAGTATCTGATATTTTCTGTACTTAAGTATCAAAAGTATTTTTCTGATATAAAATGTACTTAACTATTGAAAGTAAAAGTAGAAGTACATGCTTTTAATAAAAAAGCAAAGGGTCAGAATTTTGAGAATTATGAAGTTTATTCTTTTAAGTGCTGTGGCCACCATGACCAAGAACCAGGAGTTGTGTTGATACAATAACTGGGTTGGCTGTGATCCATCCATATATGGATATACATAATATATATATATATATATATATATATATATTATGTTCAACATAATATATTGTACCTAAGTATACTCTTGCATCTACTATGAACTTATCATCATCATTCTCCAAAAAGCAATATGACACTAAGGAGTTGTTTTTTCTTCTAAAGATAGATTTGATTTTGTAGCGAGTAACGAAGGTTTCAGGGGAAATGTATCGGAGTAAAAGTACCAGTTTTCTTTGCAAAATGTAGTGAAGTAAAAGTAAAAGTAAACAGAAATATAAATAGTAGAGTACAGATATCCCAAAAAACTACTTAAGTACAGTAACGAAGTATTTCTACTTCGTTACTATACACCACTGCATACTAGAGTACTATGTTATACAAAAATCATAGTACAGTATGTGTTGAAAAGATTCATTTAAAAGTCATACCATATCTCATTAAAAAGTTTTTAAAAAGGCAATACTAGGCCAGGCAAGTGTTTTTGTTCTAGCACATTTCAAAAAGAGAAAGAAATGTATTAATGTAAATAAAATCTGACACTTTCATTTAAGAGCCAAGAGAATAGAAAATTAAAACAAGCTCAAATAGAATAAGACAGGTATTTAATAGTGCAGCGTAAGAAACTATTTAATAAAAGGCAGTGATCAAGAGAAAAGTCTTGATTTAAAAGGCCACAGCTGACTACAGCTGACCTGCAGTTTTCTGGGAGTTTGTTCCAGATGAATGATGCATGAAAACTGATTGTTGCTTCTCCGTGTTTAGTTTTGACTGGGGAAAGAAAGTAGACCTGTCCCAAATGATTTGAGAGGTCTGGATGGTTCATAACGTAGCGGAAGATCACAAATGTGTTCTGGTCCTAAACCACTCAGTGCTTTATAAAACAACAGTAGTATTTTGAAATTATTACGGTGTTAGTAGGCTGACTTTGTTATTGACTTAATGTAGCTGAAATTCAGGTCTGAGTCTACAGTATAGTATTTTAATAAAAGTTCTAGTATATATTGTGTTATGACCCCTCCCTTCCACTAGGGGTCTGTGTCCTGTTTGCTGTCTCTTTTCTGTCTTTCAGGATGTTGCTCGTCAGCTGATGAGCCACACCTGAGCCTGATGAGTCTCCAGCTTTAAAGTCTCCACCTGAATGTTGGCTGGCTCTTCCTCGGCTAAGATGGCTGCTGGTTTGTTTCAGACATTTCTACACATCCACTGATATTACTGATTACTGACACTACATGTATGTTTAGTTTAGTTTATATATGCTTTAAATAAATGTGTTTACACTCATCTGGTCTCCCATTCATATTGTAGCCTTTGAGCCGGGTTGTACCAATTGTCAAAAAATAAATCTGTCAGGGGAAAAAATAGATGGGTACAACAATAAAAATAAGTATAGAATGCTGTTAAAAAAAACATTAAACTTCATGGGATAGTATGTCATTAAAATAATTATACTATAGTGTCATTAACACCTTTTGAATGTCATGTACTATGATGTCATAACAAGTAATAATATTGTATGTTGTAAAAAGTAATAATATAAATAGATTATAAATAAACGCTATACTATGAAAATAAATCAATTAAAATTGACAAAGTCATAGTAATTGATGTCATTAAAATGTCACTCAATGTTATAGTATAGACTGTCGTCCACATCTCAAAGTATAGTATGCCATAAAAAAATCTAATAAAAGATCATGGTAAAAATCATATTTATTTTATGTCATAAAAATAAATAATGTTTTTATTAAAAAGTAATTGGATAAAATGCAATGAATACATAATTACATCATATTTTAGTATGTTTAAAAAAAAACGTCATAAGAACACAATGTCAATACAAGTCAAAGTATGTCATTAAAAATATATTTAATTTATTTTAAATTAAAATGTCATTTAAAGTGTCATAGTGTACATAAAAATAAATAAAACGGAGGTATGTCATCAAGCCCTCATAAAAATAGTAATAATATAGCATGTTCTAAAATTGTAATATAATGTAATAGAATATTATGTCATAAACTAGTCATATTCAATTGTAATAAAACCTAATACTATGTTATGTACTCATAAAATGTAATTAAACAATATGGTTAAAAAGTCATAAAATATCAAAAAGGTATTGTATTTTTTCAAAAAAAATTAAAAATATAATATAGTATAATAGTAATAATATAATATAGTTTGTAATGAAAAAGTCAGAGGATAGTTATTCATTAAAAAAAGTAATTGTATACTATGACAAAAAGTGAAAAATATCACGTCAATGCCCCCGTGTCTATGGCCACAGAGCAGCGACCGAGAAGTGCATAGCAGTGTGTGTACTGGTAGATCAATTAGCTATTAGAAGACAAAAAGAAACTCATCAAAAAGTCACAGTATGTCATAAAATGTTATTAAAAAGCATAGTCTATCTGTATGTAGGTTCTGTCTGTACATGTATATGTGATTGTGTCCTTCACATATCCCAATAATTGTAAAATCCAATATATTTTACACTGACCAATGACATGCATTGTCCAAGTTGGGGCTATTTGGTAAGAATGTGGTGCTATAACAATGAACTTTACATGTTGGCCTGTTACTCATTGCAATTTGGATTCTCGCCATGTTCAATATTAATAAACTTTGAATATTCGAGCGATAGTGCTCTGTGCAGCAGCGGGGTAGGCAATTTACTTAGGGTGTTACACAGAACCATCTTAGAAAAAGTCATTTAGAACTGTTAGGAAAAAAAAAAATTTTAAAGCATGACAAGTGATTGGATGAACCATTGGATGACAGTCGGGTGAAGACTTTTCCATTGAGGAAAAAGTTCAGTGGTGTTCTTTGCTCTTCTTTCAATAAATAAATGCTTTCCAACTCTGATATAAGTGATGCTATTGCAACATCTACACTAACCTCTTTAGCCATTGTTTTTTAGAAGGACCAGTCGCCTCCAGGTCCTCTCGCACATAGACACACCCGTAGCTGCCAGTTGCTCTTCAGAAGACGCTAATTGGTCCAGCATTGGCTTGCAGGACACATCCTTATTACTTGAAGCCTGATAAGATGGAATTGTGTATGATATGCGATCCTTCTGTGGTCTTGTGACGAATGAATCCGTCTGCAGTACAAGGCAAGGATGCATCCAAATTCCTCTTCACCTCCTTGGAGTCTACGGGCAATGAGGGGTTCTCAACAACACTGCAAGCAGAACTTCTGGGGGCCAAGCAGGCACTGCACTAGTTTTTTTCATAAAAAAGATTAAAGTATATGTAGGTACAAATTAAACAAAGTTGCTCCTCAAAATTGTATAACTGACTTAATTGATACACTTTGGCCTTTAGTTTATTTTATTTTACTTTGTACACATTTGACCAAAGAAGCCTGCACACTAATCACTTGTACTCTCTTTATTAACAATGTATCAGTCCTCAGACCTTCTTTGGTAAAGTTAATTTAGATCTTTTTTACTTTAACAAAGTGAGTACAAGTAATGGACGGTATGTATAATTCCTCGGGCTTTCAATAGTCAAAAGTTGTACAAAATAAAATAACCGAAGGCAAATTTGCATCAACAAAGACGTCGCAATATTAAAAGCAACTTCCTTTAATTTGAAACCACATTGTATATGCGTTACTAATTTATTTGGTTCTAGGTATCTGTCAGTAAGACTTTCCAATATGTTCATAATTGTTACTTTTTTACAATCTGACATTAAGTAATTTAACGATCAACAAATGTATGTTGGTTCAACTATTGTGGGACAACAGTGTATCAAGGATGGCCACCAGGTGGGAGTATACACTTAGCAATCTCCAGCAGTGTAATCTGTTTTGGAGACTTGGGCTCTGACTGTTTAGTAGCCAAGTTTAGAGTCTAAACAACCTGTTACAGTAGATCACATACTCAGTCTTGTAAATACTGTAACTGTGAAGGAGGAATGTGCATTTCAGATGCTTAAAGTCGTGCCTGCATAGCAAAGATCTGGCTAGTGTAATTGAGCTCTATAATGCGTAAAGTGTGTCTGCTCTCGACTAGTAGAGGGAGGGGACTTGGTTTCCAACATTTCTGGGTTTAGTTTAGTATAGCAGAATGTTTAAAATTCTGGGAATAAGTTATGTGGGATTGATTTGTGCTTGGTGGAGCACCATTAGTATATGATGTGTGTATGAGTTGGATATGGGTGTGTGTGCTTCCTCTGGGTCTGTGGGATTTTGGCCCATAATTCCTGCAGCTCTCAGGTCACAGCTCCTTTCTCACGCACATATTTGGCATTCCTTCCCCGACATGATTACCATACACCTTCCACTCTGGGTTTGGCTACGCGGAATATTTCCATCATTCCCGAGTGGAACTAGAGCAACGTTCCAGAAATGAACAACTCACCCCACCACCCCCTACTCACTCTTCTTCATCCCACCCCCCACACCCTGTTTCCCTCCCACCCCACTGTCTCCCCCTTATACCACCCCCTCCAGCACAGATTCCTGCTGCCTTGCAATAGGATTCCTCTGGAACAACCCTTTTTCCCCCTGAGTCAGCTGTTTGTGTCTGCCGGCATGATTGGGTCATTTGGCAGCGACATCTCTTCAATGACCTCCCGCTAGGAAGGAAGGGGAGGCATGGGAGGGGGGATAGGAGCAGGATAGAGGAGAGGAGCAGCAGCAATGAAACTCTAACTCACTACTGCATGTTCCCCTCCACTGTCCTGTCTGGTGTTGTTTAATTATGGCAAAACTTTATAATGTGGAGGTCACTATTGATTTTGAACAGTCAGTGCTCAGCAGTTGAGTGAGGCGGGTCCATCTTAGATTTGTATTTCTTAAAGCATTGTTACGTCTGAGTTTTGAGCTTCAGTGACTTCAACCTGACAAGAACTATGTGAACTACAGAACGGTTCTTCTGCTGCCTTTCTGCTCCTGCCCTTTGTCTCTATTAGAAATCTGCCGATTTGATTTTAAAGCACTACATTAATCAAAGAACTTTTCGATCGTTGTGGGAAATGCAGAATTTCATAGTTTTGCAGTGACAGTCTGCTATTGGCCCTTGATACATGCACAGATAATATTAGTTATGTCGTTTTCAAATGAACTATCTATGTTTTCATCTATATAATGCCAACAGATAGTGAAGAAATTGTATTAGGAGTGGGCGACGTGGATACAATCTAGCACAGTAGCACAATAGCAATTATGTATCAAGTATTGTAAATTCAATAAATTAGTCCTGTGCACCGATTGATTGCAATATTGCCAAGAATGATCAAATACAACCTGATATATTAGAGCGATAAAAAGCGATTTAAACCGTATGACACAATCTCTGATGAGTGACAAATCTATACTGTATCATGGTATATCTCATCATATCGCCAAACCCTACCGCGTATCACTATTTCTTTGAGCCCAGGAAAATGTCTTGGCTTGTTTTGTTCAACCAACAGTTTAAAACCCAAAGATATTCAATTTAGAGTGATATACAGAGAAAACAACCAAACCCTCATATTACAGTAGCTGGAACAAGCAAATGTTGGTAATTGTTGCTTAATACATGACAATTATTACTTAACAAAATAGTTGCCAAATAATTTTTGTCGATCCACTTATTCCAGATGTGGCACATCTGGAGGCTCGGCACACTTGAATCTCTTTCTACAATATATTCTTTGACAGAAAAGAAAGCATATTAAGAAGCAGTTTAAAGAGGCTGTGAGACACAGGACATTTTTCTGTTTACTGAGTCGAGAAAGACACAGTTACACACAGAGCTGAAATAAATAAATGAAATAATTTTATCGTAATAATTATAATAACCATCATAGTAAGATTGCTTATTTAGGGTTGCTGTCTTCTTTTATATATATAATATATATATAACTTTCAATAAATTGTTCCCTTTAATATTTTTTCTCCTGTGTGTATGTTGAGACTTTGGTTTGTTCCACTGAATGTCCTGGTAGCAGCATTCTGTATCCACGGTATCGCACAGGAGCATCATCCCCTGGGTCGTTTCTATAGCAATGCTCATAGACAAGGCACCCTCCCCGCAATGCTCGCCCCTGCACTTGTCATCCTCTGCACCTATAAACTGAGGGTGTAGTGTCCCTGGGGGAGTGGGGGGGAGGAGTCATGAAGAAGGTCTCCAGTTGTCTTTGGTCGGTTGTTGGTTTGGTTTGCTGTGATTGGCTTGCTGTTTTTGGTGCAGCTTGGTTTTTATACATTCCAGTTCCTAAAGCTTCAGTCCCCGCGGTGAGTTGTCACGGGTTCATGCAGGGACTGGATGGTCCCTTTCCAGAGTCCCTCGTGATCCAGCTTCACTCATGGTTGTTGGTGCACTCACTCACTCACTCACACACACAAACAAACACACACAATCCTACATACAATTTCTTGTCTTCTCGTTCTTACAAACATGCGTTTATTCAGTAAGTCACTCACTCGATCGTTCCCTCATTCATCATTTTGTCAGCAGTCTCACAGGTTCACACCAATTTAGCAGTGAGACAAATAAGTGCGTCACATGTCAGCAGTCCATTGTTGGTCCATTGGATCTGTGAAGATCACTCTATCCCTTTGTCCACTCTGCTGTTTTCCTGTCCGGTCCTTCCAGTTTTCCCTTTATCCGTAGGCTAAGCACCCACTCTCTTGTTCCCACCCCTTGTTCTATCGCTGTATGGTCCAGTTGTAATCCCATACATGACATGGTCCAGCTGGTCCAGAACAGGAGACACGAAGACCTTGTGGGTTTTGTGGTATTGGAATAAAGAAAGGCCTTCGTAGAGCCTGGGACTCTGGCTGCCCTTCAGCTTCCCTGTCAGTATTTCTGGCCTATGAATGGAAGCAGAGCAGGTCCATAAAGCTTCCAGTGATGGCCCAGTAATGGTCCAGTTGGCCCAGTAAGGGAACTAAAACTAAGAGGAATGATCACTAACTAGTGGGCTGTAGTGGCAAATTAGTAGGTGTAAAGCTAAACCCCATGAATGATTCATCAAGTTTCTGGTCAATGTTTGTCCCAACAAAGAGAGGTGTTCAGTCGTGTGTGACAGAGGAGATGACTGGGTTAGCTATTGGCAGGCTCAGGTCAAGGCTCTGGATGAAAAGACAGTGGATGCTCGTGTTAGCCACTACTAGCGGGGCCCGGTAGCACGCACCCGCTTTCCCCGCTTGCTGACGGTGGTGAAGCGAAAGGGGGTGGTGAGGTCGGGCTGCTCACCAGGCGGGAAGCGCTTCATGAAGTGTACGTCCTGCTGGTTGGGGAGTGTGTGGGGACCACGGCGAGGACGTCCTCTTTTAGTGAAGCCCACATACCAGCCTGTGTGGCGCGCTGACATCAGAGCTGTGTAGTGGTTTTCCAGAACCTTTTCCACAAAAACGCAGTCATCGCTTCGGTTACTGGCCTTCTGAGAGAGCAGAGAAACCACAGGTACCACACACACACACACACACACACACACACACACACACACACACACACACACACACACACACACACACACACACACACACACATTGGGAGAAACAAAGAGAGGCTGGTCAGGACACTTTAATATTATTAGATTTTTGATAAACATGTCCCTGAAAGGAAGAAGTCTCACCTTTCCGACCAGCTTTCCGCGGCGGTTCATGCACAGGTAGAAATTGGTTTCTTTGCCCCGGATTCTCACCTGGCTACCAAAGGTATCAGCCTCCACTACGAGCTGGGCTTGTGAAGGGACAGACAGAGGGACAGACAGACATTAGAGCCGCAGGCAACGCAGAAAAATACAGTGTGTTGTGTTTGCAGGATGTCAGAGGTTTATTGGGTTGTACCACACAAATATTAGAGGATAAAGATAACGCTAACCCAAATTAAGAGCTCACTTAGTTTCATGTTGTGTGAGATAATTCCATTGCAGTGAACAACATTCAAATTAACACGAACGAGCCCACAGCAAGTAGTGTCAGACTAAGTGTGGCACAGATTACCAGCCACCATTAAATCAGATTTAGGTTTTTAAATCAGATAAGGCATTCACAATAAATCCCAGTTTTAGGATTCATCGTTGCTATTAAATGTGCTGATAAATCACAGGCCAATGTGAATGTCTCTGGCTGGACAGATGGTTGTCAGATAAGCCCGGTCACACACATGGATGTGAGGCTGCTGACCACAAATGGGGCTCGTAAATAAGATAACAGACAAAAGTAGACAGAGCACGGTGGGCCGAGAGGAGCGGGAGAACAGACTGAGTGTCTGTGATACTGTTGTTTTAAGGTGAGTGCATGTGTGTGTGTGCACCTCTGTGTATTTATGTGTGTGCAGGTGCATGGCATGTTCATCCTTCCAGGCAATACCGCTTCACCAACAACACATCTTCAGAGAGCGCTTGTGCCTGTTTAAAAATAAATCCCTAAAATGGTTCCTACATGACCTTAGTCAACAAAGGGGTCAAGAGAAATCAATACCTCCCTCCCTCTTGCCCTCTTCCGCTCTCTTCCCCCAACTCTCCTCTCGTCTCCCTTCTGCTCTTTCACTTCATGTTTATACCTTCATGCCCCCGCCTCGTCTATGCGTTATTTCTTCTCTCTCGGCTCCTGGTTCCTCTGTGTAATGCCTCATTGCCATAGTTGATCAGTTTTGGGTTGGATTGTGCAGTTTTGGGTGGTATTTGTCTACAAGCAGACATGCTTTTGTGTCTATGGTCCCATCTATGGCTGGAAGTGGCGTGACATGTTTGTGAATCGATAGGATGTGCAATAAGAGCGACCATTTGAGCACATGGAGAAATATGAACTCCAGCTTTATGGCTTGGCTTTCTTCTGCCCATTGATTGTGTGCGGTTTAAGAATGGGTTAGACATCATTACAGATGGAGAAAGGTTGAAAGGAGGAGGGAGTGGGGGATGGACAGAGGGAGTGTTCGAGGATGGAGGGAGGGACGGAGAGGAAGCCTGCTGTTTTAAATCCAGAGGAGACCACAGGGAGGATGAGAAATCAATGGAGGGATCGATGAAGGAGATGAGTTTCTAACACTCTACCTGCCAGGCTTTTCCCGCTAACTCGCACTTGTTTTCACTAACACCCTCTCTCTCTCTATCTCTCTCTCTCTCTCTCTCTCTCTCTCTCTCTCTCTCTCTCTTTTCTCTCTAGTGAATCATTGAGTCAGCAGCCAGTCGATGAGGTCTTTGTACTCCCAAGACAAGCTCCACTGCCCCTCTGCCAAAAGCCTGGGGAGGCATGTGTGTGTGCTTTTGTGAGTGTGCCGGCACAGTTGCATTCTGTATCCGTTCATGCATGCACTTGGTCAACCTTCGAGTCTTTGTACTTGCAGCCGTTAGTCTGTGTGAGTCTGTGCATGTGTGTGCAGGGAAGCATCTAACTATGTATACACTGACTCACACGTACCAAAGTGCCTGTGTTCTACTGTGTGTGTGTGTGCGTGTGTGTGTGTGTGTCTTACCAAATTTGTCTCCATCTTCTCCTCGAGCGCTGATTCTGCGTCCCAGTACCTGGACGTGTTTGCCGCTAGTGCGGCTGTAGAGCTGGTAGACCCGGTGGTGTCGTCGACTCATGGTGTCCCGCACCTGTGTTTGGTTCTCCACATGCACGCTGAAGTTGACCCCATCCACACCAAGTACCTGCTGAGAACACACACACACACACACACACAAACACACACACACACACACACACACACACACACACACACACACACACACACACACACACACACACACACACACACACACCAAGGCAGACACGCACCCAGAGGTTGGCATATGTATACATATACAGAACGTCATAAACAGGCTTAATACAACTGCACTTAGTATCAATATACAACATTTCCTTTGTAATGTTGAAACTCTCTTTGTCAAGCATTCAGACACTTACCTGTAATGGATTGCACATCACCAGCAACATCTGGATACATCTGGAAAAAGTGGAAACAGATGAATTTAGAAATATGTAAGCAACATTGAATATTGGAAGAGTTATGTGTGACACCATCATTTCCATCTCTTTCATCTCTGCTATTCTTTCTGTTCAACATCTCTTTTCCTTATTGGGTTATTACTCACATTGCTGTGTGTGTGTGTGGCTGGCACAGAGACATGACATACAGACTGGCAGGCAGATGTCCAGGGATCGACAGACAGACAACACCCAGAGCAGTGTTTATTGTTACGCTACCAGCCTTCAGTCCAAACCCACTTTCTGACCCGTTCATGACTTTCGCCACACCAAAATCTGGCCTCCAAATGACCTGATTGGACCGTGGCGAAATGGCAAACATACCGAGACAACTAGAACATGTTTTGATTTGGACATCTAAGGGACTGTGCTGGCTTATTTGGCTTCTCTGTGTATGTAGACAGCTGGGCTGGACTACAGGTGTATGCTAAGCTGTGATGTGGCTTTGGAGAGCAGCAGAATGTGGGCACATTTAGAATGGCTATGAATGAGTGACATGAGCTACCAAAACGTGTGGAAAGGTTATTTATTGGGGAATTTTTCTGTATTATTTCCTATTACTTACTTATCCTTCTGATCTGTACCTTCAGAGACATTTATGATGGAAACAGCTGGTTCCAGTTACAATAAAAAAATCTCACTTCATCACAATGCTTCAATTAAATTTAGACCTTGACCTTGGAGGCATCATGTTATTGACAGCTTTAGTAAGGGAGTGATTGTGTTGCGCAAAATCTACTCTGGCAGTCCTTAAACTGTTCTGAATTAGTGGCTGAAGACATGAGGAAGTTCAGAACCAAGTGTGTGGGCTGAAAAGCAATTCTACGAATTTTGTCTTTCCCCACCTCATCTTCTATCTCTCTGCATGCCTCTTCTATCTCTCTGCATGCCTCTTCTCTCTCTCTCTCTCTCTCTCTCTCTCTCTCTCTCTCTCTCTCTCTCTCTCTCTCTCTCTCTCTCTCTCTCTGTACTCTACTCTTATTCTCTGACTTGTTGTCCTCCCTATCTCTTCTCTACTTTATCTATCCCTCCCGGTCTTTCTGTCCACTCTACCTTTCTCCTATCGGTCCCTGCCTCCAATCTTCCTTTATGTTTGGGGTTAGCAGGGGGACTCCTCCACACTGTCATGGGCATGCACACAGATGTGCAGATGTGCGCATGGTGTATGTGTGCGTACAGGAGGAACGGGCAGCTGACAGCTGGGCCAAAGCGAAGACATACACACTGCTGAGAGAGGGAGATAGTGAAGAAAAGAGAGAGAGAGATAAACTGAGAGATACACAAAGGGATAGGGAGAAGGAAGGTGATGTCAGAATAAATAGAGGGGAGATGAAGCAAGAGAAGGCTGACAGATAATAAGAGAGGTGAGCGATAACATCTGAAAGAAGATGCACAGATGTGAAAAAGGCTACGGATACATTTTTGTAGGAAGAAGGAGAAAAAGCGTCAAGATGAGAGACAGAAGGGTAACCACAGAGTGTGGCCTGGCGTGAGAAGTAGACAAAAAGATAAATAATTGGAATGGAAGAAGAGGGGGGTTGAACTCGTGCACATCGTAACACATGTCACTGCCTCCTGACTAACACACACATACATATGCTTCCTCTCTCTTCCCTCCTCCTTCTCAACATGTCTTTCCCATAGCGGGTGTGTTGGCCCCTGAGCTGTTGTAATAGATGCAGATAGCCTGGGCAATGCAGCATGTTGGCCCTCACATTTTGCCTGCGCAGCCGAAAAAAACCTGAGCGCCTGTGCATTGTGAGGGCTCTCAGCTGTTAAAACACCACGGCTGCACTGCTGCCGAGGACACTGCAGGAAAAGTGCCTCGGCACTGGATTCCCCCACTCCCACAAAAACCACAGACACTCCATATTATGCCAGCCACAGAGAGAAAGAGAAAGAGAGAGGAAAGAAGGAGACAGGATCAACCGGGGGGTGGGGGAGGGATGAGAAAACGAGAAAATAAGAGAGTGCCGAGTAAAAGTCGGGTAAAGTAAAGACAGAAGGAGGTATGGAGAGAGGGAAAGCCCGGTGCGCCTTGGCCGGCTGCCAAAACAAGCAAGCGTCTGACATCATAAACCTGCGTCCCAGCAGATCTACCATATGGAGACTGCGGTTAGACTAGCAGGCCTCAGTACCGAGGACTGGGCAGGAGCGTGGAGTGAGAGCGGTCGGCCTGGTGGGACTCGACACAGAGCAGTGGTTTCAGCTGTGTGTAGCAGTGGTTAGCGTGGTAGGCCAACACTGGAGCAGTGGGCTTCGGCACTGTGCGAGCGTTTCAGATGTTCAGCAGTGGGCCTCGGTGAAGAATGGTGGTTAGGCTAGAAGGCGTGTGAGTGGTATCAGCAGTAATAGAGCCTATGGTGGAGCAATTGTTAGCTGAGCAATAACAGGTTGTTGTGGCATAAGGCCCTTTGGCTTGTAGACTTTCAGAATGATCACGTTGGTAAAACAGCAAGTGAAGAGGCTGTGGTAAAACTGAAGAAAACTGCAAGAAGGAAATGAATAGAAATATGATTGACTCTGGAAGACCTAAACTAAAACCAGCAGACTAAACAGTAAGACTGCTCCTCCTTCGATACTGCCAGGGGCAACATCATTCAACAGTTATTAATTCATACTTTTTTTTTTTTATCTCAGCAGGTATCTGTGAAAAAATGGGGTATAGGCAAGATAGGAAGACAGACGTAGGCAGTGAGGTGGTTAAGTGGAGAGTGTGAGGGAGATGCAGACGAAGAGAGAGAAAGTCAGGCAGACACCAGCAGCAGCACACACCCTGTCCAGGTTGTGTGAGGAATGAGAAGTATCTGGAGATGACTGCCATCTGGGAGAAGTACAGCCGACACAAAGAAAGAAAAATAAATCCCTTGGCTTTTAACAAGACACACCTCAAATGGGCAAACTCAAGCCCCCTGAGTCTGTATCCTCCTCCCTTAGATTTGCTCTTGGCACTTTATCATTTTCCTATCCCACTAGATAAAGCCGGTGTTATTTGACTTAACTTCAGAAATATTTTCAATGGGAAAACAAAGAAGCATTTTCTTGGCAATGGAAAAATGCCTTTTTCTAATTCTGTTTGGCCATCCCTGAAGTAAGTGCAGATGGAGATGGAGATGTTTATGGCAGGTTTTATGAGGAACAGGGCCCTGACTCTGACCCAGTGACCCTGAACTGTCAGCCAATCAAAACAGGGCCTTCCGTGGCATGTTTTTTCTATGGGGACTGATGAGGAGTGATGTAATCGTCCTCTCCATCATTTTCATCTCTACCTATACCTGTCAATAAATTAGTTTAAGTAACTGAAAAAAAGGAGATAGGACCCACCTACATAAATACAATGATTACATGATAAAGTGATAAAAGACTTACAAGACGGTCAGCGTGGAAAGAAGGGGCCACATTGCTTCCCCCCTCCACTATGGAACTTGTCCCAGAGACAGTCTCCTCGCTCGGTCCAAGCCAGTCCGACAGTCCAGAGAGTTTCCTCCTGTGTTGTGAATCCGCTCGATGTTGTGCAGAGTCAAAGAGTCCGCGGACACTCTCGTTGGCATCGGCGGCGGCGTGCCCCGGTTCTCCCGGCGTGCGTAAATGCGCGAGCGCGGGCAATGTGGGGTGTGATGCCGGGGGAACTGTGCCACTGTGACCGCCGGGCAACCTCTAACAGCTGTCCAGAGTGGCGGAGAGACGGATGGGCGGGGGAGCAAAGGGGGAGGTTAGGGCTTTAAAGGCTGCGCGTCCCCGACGCAGAGAGGAACAGGTGAAAGCGCGCTCACGCGTCACAGATAACCAATTCCAATCGACCTTCTTGACCCTCACGGTGATGCTCAGCCCTGTGAGGAAGATGCTGTGCGTGCGTAATATTCTGCGTAATCCAATGAGAAACGTCTCAGCGCAGGAGCAAGCTTCTGGTCACCAACATTAATTCTGTAGCCGGTGAGATGATACAAGAAAGTGGTAGAGTGTTTGTTCCGGCACAGACAGGAGTAGCAGGCAGGTTTAGTACCAGCAGAGCAGGGTCAGGAGGTGGGCTACCTGGGATGGGTGATGGAGCAAACCGTGAACTGGAGACGGGGGCTCTGCGGGCGCAGGGTAATGCAGGGTCATGACTGCGCCCCCCGCGCTGGCTCAATGGGTCTGTGGCTCAGGTGACACCGAACAGTGTCCGAGAGAGAGAGTGTGATAAGGTCCCAGAGTGGTCCAGCTCAGAGGGGTATGGGGAGTTCTGAATGAAAATGGGAGGTGGTAATACAGGGAAAGAAAGACGAGGGAGGGAGGGAGGGGTGGCTGTAGAGGATGGGAACAGCTGTGACTGGGTAGCGGACTCAGCCACCCGCGACACAGCGAGGAAATGACAGCCGCACTTTGCACCTGATTTTGCGGACTTCCCCGCTTGCCTCAGCCGCTGGTTACCGCTTGGCTGCAGAAGTCCTCCCTGCGCCCTCTCGACACGATACCAGCCCAAACACAGCACGATGACATCACCTCCAGAATGTTTGAAGGGGGAAAATGCAATCCGACCTTTTTATTTATTTATTTTAAACGTAGAAAGTTTAAGCAGTTTCTCTGAAGGGAGAAAAACACGAAAGTCTCTTCGTTCCGAAAAAGCGAACTCCGCGCTGCAAGAGGAGAGGAGTCGAGCTCACCAGTTTCTGAAGAAATAAAAGTTCAAACGTGCGCACTGGAAACGTGTTTACCCCAAATCACACTGTCAGATCGACTCTTAGTCCAGAACCTGCACCGTCCCTCTTCCCCTTATATTTCCCTCCCTGTTTCATTCAGACACCAGAGGAGAAAATGCTAAGAGAGAACACAAAAAAAGAACCCAGTCGTGCGTTTTTTATCCACTTCACTGGTATTATGCAGATCCTTCTTCCTTTCAAAAATACCAATGTTTCCTTCCATGAAAAGCTCTTCTTGAGGGGGGGCTGCACAGGAGAGGCGCGTCGGCAGGCACGGACCTCACTCCACGAAAATCCAGAACAAGATTTTAACAGACGCGGATCAATCCTCCCTCCTCTCCTCACTCCCTCCCACTCTCTCTCTCTCTCTCTCTCTCTCTCTCTCTCTCTCTCTCTCTCTCTCTCTCTCTCTCCCTCTCTCTCTCTCTCTCTCTCTCTCTCTCTCCTCTCTCTCTCTCTCTCCGCCTCTCTCTGCCTCACACATGCACACTTATTGGATCAAAATGGAATTAGCCAGTCGTTATTTGATGCCGACCCAATTTACACTGCAAAAATATAAGTGAAAAAAAAAATCCGCTAATGAGGTGAGATCATTTCACTTATTAATCAATTTTCTGTTGGACATCTGTGTTATTCTGCCGTGTTTTAACTAATATTTGTTGGCGGAAATTCCTAAAACACGTCCAATGATTTAATTTGTTTGAAGATTTTGAAGTGGATTAATTTCTGTCAGTGACAGAAAGAGAGAGTGGCATACACTCTCTCTGATTGTTTTACGTTTTTGCAATCTCCACATAACAAAGGCACCTGCTGCCTCAGTCAGGTGAACATCTGTCTTAAACAAATGGGGACTTCTTGTCCTGCATTATCTCCCCTGAAGATAACTTCATGCAGCCTCTGTGGCCCCGGACTCAGGATGGAGGGAGGATAGCAGTGTGCGCGCACATACACAAACACACACACCCTTCAGAGCGGCCGCGCTTTCAAGTGATGTATTTTGACTCCCCATTTCATAACTTTTAAGTTAAACCTTAAGAGGGAAAAATGAAACGGAGAATGAGAGACAGTCGGGAGGACGGTATGTAAGCACGGACACGGATCCAAAACGAACATTTCTCAGGGATTTCGGCAGCAACGCCCGCTCTGCGCTCCCAAAACTCCCTCTCGCCGCCGCACAACCGCAGACGGTCAGCCAAGCCAACACAACACTCCTGCCATACCTTTCATTCTCTCTCTCTCTCTCTCTCTCTCTCTCTCTCTCTCTCTCTCTCTCTCTCTCTCTCTCTCTCTCTCTCTCTCACACACACATAGAGAGAGAATCGAGGGAAAGAGAGTCAATTTGTGCGTGTATGTGTGTAGAGGTGGGAGGGGGTTGGCCTCATACATCAGGGACAGTTATTTTGGCTCCAAATGTAGGGCTATTCTTTTCAACATTGTACTTTCAAAACACACACACACACACACACACACACACACACACACACACACACACACACACACACACACACACACACACACACACACACACACACACACACACACACACACACACACACTTCTGCAACTGGACAGGGTTGTGCAGGGCTGGGTAGGGGTACTGTGGTTGAATGCCTTTCCAGTCATGCTCCATAGACAGGCCTCTGGCCTTTTTTCCGACTACTGGCTCTCTCTCGCTTTGCACCTGTGTCTGGGTGCTGCTCACCGCACTGCTGCAAGGGACACAAGTGTAAATGTTGTGGAGAGGGATTTGAACCACATTCTGGTGATGAGGAATGAGGCCCGTCTGGTACGCTTAAGCCCAGATGGAAGGGTTCAGAACAGGGACTACAGCACATCTTGGTACAATGGTGGAGTAAGAAAAAGCAGACGGAAGAGCTCAACTCCATTCACATACGGTGGATGAAAGCCTGATTTAACAATAGTGGATTTGTAAATAGTAGTAGATATTCCAAAAGGATATGCTGAGATGATCTTACTCCCATTGTAAATCCGTAAAAATGCATTTTACACGAAGATTTTACTAAGATGAAACCCATTCACATCTGGAGTCACAGACAGTTATAATAACACGTTATTCATAACTCAATTGTAAGCTGCTGCAGCAGCAAGTCTTAGAAATGAAATAGCTTGCTCCCTCCGTGGAGTTTTTTTGAGAAACAGGTTTGGAAATGACATTTCATGTCGGAAAAAAACACAACATGAAGTTAGGGGGGGTCAACCAGGCCCCTTCTTCTTCTCCCCTTCTGTCACATTGCTCTCTCTCATTCATTTTCTGTCCTCCCTATCTGTCTCTTTAATCTCCCCGGCTGTTTTTTATCTGCTCACTCTGTCCCTCCCTCTCTTTGCAGCCAGCATATTGATTGCCCATGTTTTTGCCTCTGCAGCTCCTGCCTATTGATCCTTGCCTAAGACACACATACACACACGCAAACACACACATACACCAAATGTGTATGGATACACACCATGGATGTCCTCTTCCCGTTTCCCCGCACTCAAAAACTTTACCAGACACAATATTCATAAATGAACATGTGCATGCATTCACGTGTGCACAAACGCACACAAAGAGACACACAACAGGGCACCTATTTTTTTTGCATATACCCTCTGTTGTATTGAATAGACTTGGCATTGATGGACGTTATGCCTTTGTGCTCCTCTCTCGACTCATTAAAGTGAATGTGTGTGTGTGTGTGTGTGTGTGTGTGTGTGTGTGTGTGTGTGTGTGTGTGTGTTTGTGTGTGTGTGTGTGTGTGTGTGTGTGTGTGTGTCTTGGGCCCTGTAGCTGCTTTAGGTCTGGGCCAAGCAGCTTTTACTCAGTGTATCTCTCTCTCACTCTTTGACGGGCCTGCAGGCTTCTTCATCCAGGGAGCCTGGTCAATATGGCCATTCTGTCTAGCAATTAACATCGATCAGCGCTCGTCAATACCGTCAGCACCCAGACAAAGACCCAGGGTGCTTTGCATGTGCTTGCCCTTTCTCTATCACAGTCAAACAAATCCCCAAACCGCACTCTCATTATATGAGGGCATTCTGGCCTGACCCCAAGGTCATCGTGGAGGAGAGGCATGGTATGCTGGACTCTATGTTAAGGGTGACTGGAGTGGAACCTAATGCAGAGCTCTGAGCCGCCAGTTGTTGACTCATTATGACTGTTGCGTGTGGGTAGAGGTGTGGGTGAGGAGTCAAGTTGAGATATTCCTTGGTTTGGATGCAGTCAAACACAGGTTGACAGGCAATATCATCCCCCCGCTGTGTACTCTAAAGAGTTAAACAATGTGAAAACTTTGAACAGTATAAATGCAATCCATCATTCTGATGACAAACAGATTTTGAGTTTTCAGATGTGTCAAATGCAGTGGATAGTATCCAATTATCTTTGTCTATAAGGCATGGGCTGTATATGTTTGGATGGAAGGAAGGACCAAAGTAGCAAGCCTGTGTATAAGTGGGATCCCTGGAGGGATAGAGAGGGTTTGGCTTTGATTAATACCTGTAGACATGGGCCTTCAACTTCAACATCAGAAGGCGAGATGTCAGACTAGCATCGGTTTCTGGGATAGATATCCCTATACTCTGTTAATCAAGGGCCAAGTTTAAACTGTTCCCCAATGTGTAAATGTATGAGACACTTAATAAAGGCCCTTTGATGACAGAGGGGCCCATGCAAAGTCAAGGAATGCGTACAGTGTGCTGGTCTTTGAAATGAGAACCTGTTCGCCACTTGTCCGCGTCTGTGAGATGAGAGAATCGACAGCTGCAACTAAGTAAAAGCAGGAATTAATTAGCGGAGAGCCGTTTGTGCAATATTGAGCCGCGGCTGAGATGAAGAGAAAAGCTAAATATTGTTTTTATTAGCAGCGATGTTGGTGGTGCACAGCCTGCTCCCTTCTCTTGCTGCTTAGCCAGATTAATCCAGTGAATATGAACGTTTACTCTCCTCCGTCGCACAATCCATTGCAGCTGTTGTCTCTATCTATACATAGCCCAGCTGAAGCACTGGAATAACTTTACTTTGACACTTTCAAGTTGGAGGGTTTGATGCTGCTTTGGACTCGTGTCAGGGTAATTATTTATGTAATCCAGCTTGTCATTGTAAGGCCAAAGCCAGATTTTGCTGTGCAGAGTGAATCAGGTGGCCGTGCTCTTTGGGCTACAACCTGCCTTCTTAGCAAGATACATAACACAATTTTAAGTTTAGAAGTTATTTAGTGGCTTCAGGAGTTTATTGTCATTGTTGTGAATGAGCTTTGCCAAAATATACAAAAATACAAAACATCTGTGATCAACCAAGTGCAACATCCTGACTTCAACTCCAACAACATTATGCGATCCAGCAGCAAGACTCATCGTCACTTCTGGGACATCTGGAAAGGCCGCTTGCTGAATTTTTGACAATTTGCATTGATGAAGTGGTACGTAAAAAAACAACTAGATGAAGATATCAACTTTATGCACTTTGACCATATATCAGTATCATCAGGACCTCATGACATAACCTCATGCATGGTCCAACTATGAAGGACCTCTGACCGTCACAATAAAATAAAATCAAGGACAGAAATAAACTTCAACAACAGACATTAAAGATAAAATACTGCAACAACACAGGGGAAACACAAAAAGACCAGTGTGATGAAGATTATTTAACTGATTTGCAGGAGCTGTTTAGTGCGCTCTGTCAAGATGAAGAAAAGAAGAAGATAATTGCTTTTGACCAATGAGGTTGTACATAAATATGCACCGCTCAGCGACTGGGTGGATGTTTGTTTAATTATGGTCCTTGTGGTTCTGCGTTTGGTTGAGTGAGAGTGTCATGCTCGTCAGTGACAGACTGTGGACAGCTGAGTGTGTGGAGTTTGTGGCTATAGTGTGAATGGTTATGAGTACATGCAAAGATTGCATCAACAAGGTTATGCACAAAGTTGTGCAGATGTGTGTTTCATGACTGCAGTGTGCACGTGTGTGTGTGAGTGTTGCATCGTGATGTGAATTGCAGCTGTGGCTTGTGTTGGACGCTGCTCCAGCATGTTGATTTTTTTCTCTTCCCGTTTCATGTTCAGGCGCTAAGCGATTGAATCCATGATCATGGTAACCTTCACTCCTGTCATATTTTCTGTTCATCTCTCCTACACTCCTCCCTTCTCTCTTCCTCCCCCTCCTCTCCAATAGGTCCCCTTTACGCTTCCATCCTCTCTACTCTCTTTTGTGCAGCTTCTGCTCCCTCTCACTGTGTCCATTTCTCTCATTCAGTTTTTTTCTCTCTCCCTGCCCCTTTAGCCTTGCCACCGGGCCGAGGAGGAACTGTAATGTTTATGAAACCCTTTAATGTGCTATGTAATTACCCTGGCAACACCTCCCATCATTACTCACGCCAATAAAGCAAATTGACATGTCAGAGTGGAAGCGCAAGAGACAGAGAGCGACATCACACACACACACACACACACACACACACACACACACACACACACACACACACACACACACACACACACACACACTTTCCACTCTATTAAACTCTCCTCCTTTCTTGTCTTTCCTCAGTCTCCATTTGTTCAGCTCTGTTATGTCGCTTCTTTCATTCCTTCCATCCTCAGTTCCTTCCTCTCCCTCTGCATCCCCTTCTCTCCAGCTCGCTGTGACTTCTGCCAGATGCCCAGGTGGTGGTCAATTACAGCACAACTCCTATTGGGATAACAAAGGCACTCTTAAACTTGCTCCACTGAGCCTATTTTAGGAAGACTGCTCTGTATGTTGAATACTGGGTGAATGGGCTTGAAGGAGAGAGAGGGAGAGAGAGAGAAAGAGAGGGAGAGGGGGGTGTAGGGGCATAACACTTAACGAAAGAGTGTAAATGAGGATGCATAAAACAGGCAGGCAGCTGCAGGAGCATGGTGCATTCCTACCACAAATTGTTGTGAGTAATGCAGAATGTTTGTTCATGCTAAAAACTTCCATATGCAATTAACACATACTCACATCCTCTTACAGCAGTCCCTCCCTTTCCAGTGCACCCACCCATGCTAGTCCACCTAGGGTCACTAAACCTCCCACTTAGACAGCTGAGGCCCTGGCTCTACTTGTGTTAGCACTTATGCTAAGTCCCCTAGCTTTTCTCTACCTTCACTGCCATGCTCAAACCCCATTTTTTGCCTTAACATCGGGCTCTTACTATAATACCCTTTGCCAACCTCTGTTAATCTGTGGCTGCCGCCTCTCATTCTTCCTCTGTCCTGGCAAAATCCTCATTTGTAAGACAAATATTATAACAAATTAAGCAGAAAAACAATGGGTGGGTGTCTGCCTGACGTCAGCCTGCATTTCATTAGCAATCGCTAGGCTAACGCGTTCCATATGGAGGAGCCTGCAGGGTAGCCCCCTGCTTCCCAGCCCAGCCCAGCCCAGCATGGCCCAGCTCGACTTGGTTGCCATGGTCTGCCCCCACCCTCAGTCTCAGTCAGCCCCCATTTTGGACCCCATCCGGGCCCCCGCCATTATGTCATCTTTAATTTGGACTTGTCACACATCACCTGACACCTACCCCCGTCATGCTGTAACCTTTTGTCCCGTTGGAGCAAAAAAGCACTCGGGGAGGCTTTCTCCCTCTCCTTTTCTCTCCCTCTTTGCCTGTTGTTTTATTCTCCATTTCTTCTCATTCTTTCTCTTTCTCTCACGATCTTTCCCCCTCGCTCACACTCTCTCGGTTGGCTTCTGCCACTTTCTCCCTTTCTCTCTTCAACCTCTCACTCTATGTAAACCCACCTGCCTTTGTCATTCAGACTTAGGTTTTTATGTGTGTTATGAGTGAAGAAAGCAATCAAGAAAGATTCAGACAGAAATCCAATGACACCTCTGCTCAGTCACCCATAGCCCTTTTCCCAGACCCCCGACAGATGAGCTGAATGACAGTGATATATGGGAAGCGACAGTCAGAGGGAAAGTCCTCTGGAAAGAGCTAAATTATAGCACATCACAGGATTCTGGAGTCTGACTAGTTTGCTGGACAGAGCTTTGGACTCATGGGGAGCGGTAGGGCTGTGGGGCTGTCTCCTGTGATGGAAATATGGAATGTGACGGATCTCTGGAATTTAATAGAAGAAAAAGAAAGACGGAGATGGAAGCACACATTACATTTAGCTGACGCTTTTATCCAAAGCGACGGGGAACAATTAGGGGTTAAGTGTCTTGCTCAGGGACACTTCGACGTGTGAGCTATGGGGGGACTGGGGATCAAACCGGCTACCTTGTGGTTGCAGGACGACCACTCATCCCCCTGAGCTACAGCCGCCCATACAGATAAGAAATGATTCAAGCATACACTGAAACAAAAATGTGTATGCATGTGCACTACAGGTGTGATGTGCAGGTACTTGTGAGCTTATATATATATATATATATATATATATATATATATATATATATATATATATATATATATATATATATATGTGTGTGTGTGTGTGCTTGCCCACTTGCCCTCTCCTGGCCTGTGCATCTATGTGTACGTTCATGTTTTTTTATGGCCGATGTGCACTGGCGTGTGTGTGGGTTGCTGTGCACACCCATATGAGTTGCTGGGTGTCTCTGGTAGCTGTCCCTCATCACTGCTCTGTTCCCCCAGGTCTCTGCTGTGGGCTTCACTCTGCTCTCCTGTTCTGCCGTACGCTTTGTGTTTAACTCCGTCTTAGAGCTTTGCCAATGTATATTTTATTGATACAAATAATATTGTTTGACTTTGACTGGTTTGAAGCTGAAAGTTGGATTATTGGATGATTCAATTCATGAGTTTTGAAAGCTATATCTTGCTAGTCATAACTCCCTTTTCCTTCTGTAATTAAAAAAAAGTAGTGACAGGTGGTAGACAACCATTTGGTTAAAATATTCTCTTCAGCTCGTTAGCCCTGTATTCATCTTAAATTAAATTACATTCTTTTTATTATAAGGAAACTATTTTGAACACAAATGATCTGGTGAGAACTATGCTGACTGAAGGTGAAAGGAAACATCAGAGACTATGAATGTCCAAACAACTACATATTGTATAAATGGAAAAGCACACTATCCACGACTAAATTCTCTTCATCTAAATTCCTTTCCATTGTGCAACACCAAGCACATATTCCCACACATTTGCAAAGCCTGCACAGCAATTAAGAAGTTACTTATCCTCCATTGTTTTTTGAACATTCCTATGAAACTGATAATTGACATTTTCCATATACAGACGAGTGACAAGTTAAAGAAACCTCCAAAAATGAATAGGGAAACATAATGGAGACTGATGCTTCTACTGAGGCCCGGGTATAACGGAATGCTTTGATGAGCATGACCATAATGTGTGTCATATCACATGGCCTTAATCATTATCACAAAACAATTGAATACCTGTGGGAGGTTTTGGACTGACATGTTAGACAGGACTCTCCACCACCACCAAAACCAAATGAGGAAATATCTTTTGGTAAAATGGTGTTCCTCTCTCCAGTAGTGTTTACAGATCCAGTTCAGAGACTGAAAGCTTCAATGATACTTATTTCATACATTTATGGTGCTGAATAAAATATGTTAAAGCCAAGATGACACAGAATGCTGCAGCCTGGGATCAAGTATATATATATATATAGTTTGACTATATATATATATATAGTTTGACCCCAAAAAAATATTACTTTCTAAATAATTCTTGTGCTTTTCAATCCCAACTCAGTCTTCCACAGTAAGGCAAGGCAAGGCACATTTATTTGTATAGTGCATTTCAACAACAAGGCGATTCAAAGTGCTTCACATAAAACCATTAAAAGCATAAAAACATAATGCAGATTTAAAAACAGTTAAGAAAACATTAAAACAGTCAAAAAGCAAAATAAAAATAAAAGTTGAATAAAAGTTGCAGTGCAGTTTAAAAAATAAAATGCAGTAGTGAGATGCAGCAATTGAATCTGGTTCAATTAAAGGCAACAGCAAACAGACAAGTCTTCAATTTGGATTTATAGGAGCTGAGGGTCTCCGAGTTGACCTGACATCTCTGAACAGTGACAGGAAGTGCTATCTGTGTACTGTATACAACAACAACCTGGTCTCACAAAAATATGAGAAATGTTATTTGAACACATTTTGTGCCACCACGGTGGCAATGTGTTAGAATAACACGTCAACATCACAGAAACAATGCAAATGGAAAGTTGATTAAGATCCTTTTTTTTGTGATGGACTCAAATGAAATGCATCCACGTGACAACGGTCTGAGCTAGTGACATAAGATTTAACATAGAAATAGACACAGGGTGGTTGGGAGTGGAGGTGGAATGGACAAACAAACGCAGGACCTTCAACACACAGTGTTGAGTTAATGTGAAGTTACATTTGTTACGTTTTTCCGAAATCGAACAAAGGATTGTTTTGTGGCCTAAGCCTAACGTTAGTTTTGTTGCATTACATTTGTTGCAATGGACCATTGTTTCTATGGTAGCAACGTGCAATTGTTTCGTGGTGCCGAAACGTATTTGAACACATTATGTGCCACCACCTGGTAATGCACTGTTAAGAGGCAGAGAGTTGTTTCCACTGTCTGAGGACACTCACCTGGGATTGCATAGAAACCACATTAAACAGACTTCAGTGAATCCTGATGACTACATCAATGCTTCAGGTAGATCACTAATACGTGAAGTTTTTCGACGGCAGTGAGACGTAAACCACGTCGACGTAGTGGAATTGTAGCACCGGCGCTCTGTTTTCAACCAATAACTGTCACATTATTTGAGCGATACTTTCAGCACACAGCTAAAATCATAAAGCCGCACATTCAAAGTAGTGAGGTTGGCTTATAAAATGACAGTGGTGGCGTGGTAAATACCAGAGTGACAACATCAGACATTTGTTTAGTGAGTTTGGAGTGTCTGGTTTCCCCGTATGCTCAGTAGCAGTGTGTTGTCAGTGGCTGTGGCCTGTGTGTGTGTGTGTGTTTGAAACCATGGTTTGTTCATATGAGGGCAGTTTACAATGTGTGTGTCTGTGTGTGGACCACGTCAGTGCTTGTGCGTCCAGTAGCATAGTGTGTGTGGGTGTGTGTGTGTGTTGGCTCTCTGTGGGGTTGTTGGTTGCTCATGCTGGTTGGAAGTTTATGATCAGTATTTTCCGGCTTGCATGACTTAGCGTGTGAAAATCCATTCACACCCAACACAAATACACACACACACACACACCTACACTACACACCGACACCGACACCGACACACACACACACACACACACACACACACACACACACACACACACACACACACACACACACACACACACACACACACACACACACACACACACACGGTGTGGATCTTGATGATATTCCATGGTGTGTCCGTTACTGTATGGTAGTCTTGGTAGCGGTGCAGTGGGGGGAGTCAGGGCGTGTGTGTGCGTAACTTTGTGTGTTTGTGAGTGCAGCTGCATGTCGGTGTGTGTGGAATGAGTGTAAAAGACATCAGACACCACCGTTAATGGGCTTAATCAATGACAGATGAAATTCCTGTTGTTTTTCTCACCGCAGCACTGTCTGCTCCAATAGAAACAAGGCACAGAATGTGCAGAGAGACTGATGGGGACGACTGAGGTTGGAAATCTCACTTACACTCTCAGCCACCATACACACACGCACACTCATGAGCGCTGTGAGGAAAGGTTCTACCTTGGCATCGACCTGCTTGCATTTTGCTTGGCCACAGAGTTCACAAATTGCATGAAATATGCATATTACAAATAAACTATGCACACACTGGTCTTTGACTTTGTTACACACATACGTCCACACTCACTCACTAACTCACTCACACAAACGCACTTGCCAAAGTCCTTTCTGTGCTCCAGCTGGGGACCCAGCTGCAGTGATGTCATTGCTTGCTGCCACTTTGCTGATTGTGACTCTTATTGAAAGCAGAGCACTTTGATTCGGCTTCAAGAGCGGTCACCGTGCACAGAGCGCACGCATACACACAAGACACAACACACAAACACAAAAATAGATTGCACGCATTAAGCACATACGCACACATACAGTTCATACCATCAGCATATTTTGAGCACACACACACACACACACACACACACACACACACACACACACACACACACACACACACACACACACACACACACGCACACACCGTGTTGGTTCATAGTGGCCACATCACTTTAACAGCACTTTTCCAAAGTAGACAAACAGCTTGAATACTCAGTAGATGAGACGGAAAGCAGGATGAGAGGGGAGGAAAGCAAAAAGGTTGTGGCCCTGAAGACTTGATCCAGAAAGAGAGAGAGAAAAGAAAGAGAGTGAGAAAGAGAGCGGAAAAAGAGAGAGAGAGAGATGGTAATGCAGCATTGACAGTTTGCTTTGAGAGCAGAGATAAGAGAGATGGAGTTACGCAATGAGGGAATGTCTCTTTTGCCTCTCAAAGCTATCCCCAAATACATCCATCTCCTTCACACATGTAAGTTTATTCACACACCTACACAGCCACCCAGCACGCTGACAAACACACACCCATAACCGTGTGCAGACTCAGACACACAGACACCAAGTAATCTAACTAGCCAGAATTTTTTTTTAAACTATCAAAATCTGATATAAAACATCATTCAGCTCTTAACCTCCCCAACAGACACACATGCACACACACTGACAAAATCAGTTACAAGACTCTGTGAAAGTCCTGCCAGAGTAAAAAGCTGCAAACATATGAGAACAGTTCTGAACAGTTTCCCCATATTATGGTCCATCTGGAACTGTCCCAGCACTCCCCTTTTCCTTCTGCGCTGGCCTTCGCTCTGTGTCCTCACTGCCAGTGGCACAATCTCAAGTTCTCAACCCTCCATCACCTCCTCCATCCCCCCTAGACCTTTCTACCCATTCATGTCCCCAGACCCTCTCCGTTTGCCTCTTTCTAAACCTTTTCTAAACCTCTAAACCTTAAACCTTTTTGCCCTCTCCCCTTCACGTCCCCCCTTTCTCTCCCATCTCCCCCTTCCCCTCCTCTCTCCTCTGCCTTGTATACACCCGTCTGTTGGCATGTCCTCTGTCTTTCCAGCCTTTGAAGGCTTTTCAGGCTGCTAATAAAAGACAGGTCCCCACCACAACAAAAGGGCTCAGCGCTGCCTTTGAATAAACAGTTTATTTCGCTTTTTTTTTTTCTCCCCTCCAACCCCCTACACCCCACCCCTGTGTGTGTTTTTTCACTCTTGGCTAAGGGGGAAATATGTGCACTTGCTATGTTTTTTTCCATGTGATCACAATGCTCTGGAACAGATTAACAGAAGACGAGGGAGGGAGAGAGAGGGATGAAAAAGAGCAGAAGAAGGAACTGAAAGAGAGAGCAGGTAACTGTGGCAACCTTGGCCTTCAGAGTAGACAGGCACTAAGTGTGTGTGTGTGTGTGTGTGTGTGTGTGTGTACGTCAGTCAATCTGGTTGTCTGTATCTCAGCGCTGACTCGGACTACATTGCTCAGGGGTCGTGGGACACATGCTCACCTCCCGTCTCAGCATCTTATCTTCATAGCAGTGCAGCACACTCCTACAAGCACCTGTAGTCTGCACGCTGAGGTAAACTCCCCAAACCACATTAGGCCTGTGTACACTGGCAACACCTGGCTTTTCCCAAGGGGATTCAAATAAACATCGAGTTGAAGAGAGACCTGTTTTGTTGGATAAACTGGAACAACCTGGCTTTGAATCTGAGCGTAATCCACCACATCCAGGGGAATCACGTCAAAGTTAAGTTGACAATTTGTCCTGTTTACATGTGTTGAAATATTTCTCTGGGTAGAAATGACTTATAAGGCATATTTTAAAAGGTGTATTTTTCCGCCGAATGTAAATAAGTTCTCAGTTTGCTGGAACTGTGTGGCTCTGCTAGCTAGAAAGACACTCTGCTACTGATCGGAGCCCTGGGCCAAGCTGGGCAGGGCAGAGTGCTCCCTTCAGCAGACCTGGACAAACAAACACAGTTCAAAATATTTGAAATGTATGAGGTGAACCTTAATTTATCTCATCAGACACTTTTACAAACCTCAACATGGACAAAAATCACTTGGAAGATATGTTTATTAAGCATTAGTAATGTGTGTTTTCAAGTGCTTAGAATAAATTCAACTACTTTCTTACCCGGGTTTGTTGCTCTGCTCCTTTCAGCCCAACCCGCACAAGCCACAGCCAGACTGAAACACAACCAAACGCTGCACCGAACCAAACCACAGCTTGCTACTCCACATCCACCAACAAACTCTCTCTCAACCTGTAACTCCTTCTGGCTCATTCTTTTCTTGTTCGTCCACCACTCCTCCCTCTGTCCTCTTCTGTTGTTCGCCAACCTTTGGCCTTCCTACTCCCTCCTCTCATTCGCTCTTTGACTCTTTTTAATTCATTTTGTTCTGGTACTGTCAGACTGCGTTGCCACAGAACAGAGCTCAAAGTAAATAAATGGTCATTTTTCGGCCTCTTTCTCTTGGAAGAAGAATAACAGCGAAAGGAGCATGTGTGTAAAGGTTTGTATTAACTGTGTAAGCATGTGAGTGTATTCATCCAACAGTGTGTACATATCTGTGAATATATGTGAGTGTATTTGTGCATGTGTGTATGAGACAGCAAACCACAGGCTTATTGGAGCTATTAGAGAGCTGGTTGAGCAGCATAGCATGGCAGCACCAGATGGGCAACTAGAAGTAGACACATTGCATGTAGACACACCACTTGCATACATACATAACACACACACACACACACACACACACACACACACACACACACACACACACACACACACACACACACACACACACACACACACACACACACACACTTTGTACACAGACACATGGTGCACATTATTATTGAAAGATTGAAAGAATTAATATTAATACATGCAGTACACATGTGCATAAACAGACTTTGAAATGTATGCAAACAAATTGATTACACACATGTACACATGCACAGCTGCCACACACTGGAGCCCCATGATGCGCCTGATGAGTGATGGACGGAGTGAGAGTGAGGACGGGTGACACCAGAGAGCATCCCTTCATCTCTGTCACTCGACTAATCCCTCTCTCCCCTCATCCATTACGTCACTCTGCCTCTCGCCAGACAACCCCTCCAAAACCCTCTTCCCGCTCTGTGCGTCAATTGCTTACTATTTCCTTTCTCTGTTTGCCTACTTTCCTCCCTGAGATCCATCTTTTTCTTTCTTTTCCTCCCCTTCTTCTACTCTCACTCTCCTTTGTTTGGTTCTAATAAAAAAAATAAGGAAATTTGGTTTATGTTTTTAGATTTTTACGATGACATACTGTATCATCTGTGCAGTGTCTCGTGCAGATGTGGAAGAGATAGTCAACTCGTAGAGTACAAGCTTCTCAGAACCCAAATAAATGGATGCGTCGGCCACCCCACACCCCTCCTCGCTTTGCACTCGCAGAAAGGAGTTGTGAAACATAGAGAAAGCGTCCCTAGGACACACAACAAGATACACTTTGGAATAAAGTTGCCCTGTGAAGAATGTCAAGTCACAAGGTAAGTACTCAAGGCGAAGTGACCTAAATCCTTGCTTGATAGCTATCCTGTTAACGCTAGCTACTTAAAACATCAAGTCAAATATGCTTTAGCCTTTCTAGTTGAA
Organism: Myoxocephalus aenaeus; assembly: GCA_038501785.1. Lineage (NCBI taxonomy): Eukaryota > Metazoa > Chordata > Actinopteri > Perciformes > Cottidae > Myoxocephalus > Myoxocephalus aenaeus. Next base: position 2,866,502 of record JBAMJR010000161.1, on the reverse strand, counting down.
TTCTTCAGTGGGGGGAACATATGGAAGGTCGCCTTCAGCTCGATGCTTCAAACTGCTGTATTGCAAATGGTTTAGTCAAATTTCTCTCCAGCATTGCTGTCAAAACCCACTTCTCAGAATAAATGATTTATTCGCTCAACAACTGCACCTGTATACTGTATTAGGGATAACCTGTCCAAAAAGCGCTCCTTCCCAGTATTTTGAATGCCACAAACCAGCTCACACTTATCAGCTTCCCAGAAGTCGTAGCAGCTTTACTAGAATTTCTTATTTTCCTTGCAATGTTCCCTTTGCATCTCCCTCTTGGCCAGTAGGAATTTACTACAAGCTCCAGCGTTACCCGTAACGTTCTCCCATTTGTCATCCATCAGGCGCTGCAAAGTTATTGGAACGTTGCAGTCGCGCTTCCCGTGGCGTGGATGCGGCCAGCGGGCACGTTCTTGGGGTTGCAGTAAAACAAGCGTCTAATGACACCCCCTGTAACCACAGCAAAGGGGGGGGCACGCGTCACCAGCGCTAACCCAGGAAATGCTTTGGTTGGCCACAGGGTAATTGGGACTGTCCCATGTAATTTGGGCGGAGAGGCAGGCAAGTTTGGCCGGCACTCCTGCACTTGTCTCTCCCTGGCTGTTGGTCAACCACACAGCACCACAGAAACGACAAAGGGATGGAGGGAGGAGGGGGGATAGAGACATAGGAGATAAGGCTGGAGTTGAGGGAATTTGGAGAACGAGTAAAGTCAGAATACCGAAAGGCTGCATGGAAATAAATCAGTGAATAGAAAGCTGAGGGAAACTGCAGAGATTGTGTTTGTGTGCATGTGTGTGTTTAAAGGAGTGTCACAGTGAGTAGAGAAAGTGAAGCGTGGTGTGTGTGTACGGTGGGCATTAGTTTTCCCCACACAGGTTCTCCTACGCTGAGGCAGATGGAAAATAGGAAAGGGGAGCAGGGGGAAATTCAGCTTAGTCAGGTCTTCTGCTCCAGCAGGGAACTCATCGCAGTGTGTGCGCGTGTGTGTTTTCTCTGTCTGTCAGGTCCTCTTCACAAGCAGCATTAACTTTAAGTGGGAATGACAGCTCCAAGACTAAATAGTTATGTGTGCTAGTCTGAAACCACAGGTGTGTGTCTGTATGCAGTGTGTATACATATGTCTGTTTTGGTGTGTGTGTAGGTTCAGATGTGGTTGTCATGCCCATGTGTGTGTTTGTGTGGGAATGCGGAATTGCGGGACAAACAGCATGCATGCAACTGACTATCAGGTGTTTCAGTGTGTGTACGTGCCTCCATTACTTGAGTTCAACCTTCCTAAACACACAACTGTGTACTGGAGGGTGTGTATTTTATTTATGTTTGTAGTGGCTGCTGTGTCATACCTGTCTGTCTCTGCAGATTTGTACGTATTAGTGGAATTAGATGGCTTGTTCCGCATGTTGTCTGCGTGTGTGTGTTCTGTCTGCCTATCTGTCTGTGTTTTCTTGGCTTGCTTGTGTAAGTTTGTGTGCGCGAGCAGAAATATGTCTGCGCTCTGCTTAGGTTTATGTGTGTGTGTGTGAGCGTGCATATAGAAATGTGCAAGAATGTGAGTGTGTGTGTTGCAGGCTATGGGGTCACCGGCAGGTCCTCATCTCCTCAGACCAGACCAGACGATGAGGAGGGGAAGCAGCTTGGTGCGGTGCAGAGTGCAGTGGTGTGCTGTGTAGCAGTCTTCAATCTGGGACATGGCCTTGGGCTGCGACTAAATGAAAAATGAAACAGTGCAGCAGCGAGGCCTTAAATGTTTGTAAATCGGAGACGGGCTAAACCGGGCTGAACACAAAAACACACACAGAGCAGACTCCAAACAGATCTCCCACAGAACAGCACCCTCTGACCCGCTTTCCTGGCCTGGTTCTGGCCCAAATCCAAACCTTGTCAGGTACACACCAAAGACGTTTTCTCCACCAGTGGCCCGCCTTGGGTTTATTTTCCTTTTAAAGGCTGCTTTGTTTTCATGATTAATCAGAGTGAAGGGTTCTCAAGCAGGATTCATGACCGCAATTGAATGCATTTTTAACTTCAATAAACAAAATATTTAGCAAGTGTTGTTGTTCTTTGCCCCAGATTCTTGCGTAACAGTAATATGTTTAACAAAGCACAGATGCTGTATCAGCCTGGAGACATAGGTCTGCGTTACAGAGGGAGAGAGAATTTTTTTTTCAGAATGTCCCTACCTTTGGTTCAGCCACAATAAACACATCTTCATCCAAAGGCTGGCCAAGCCCAAGAAACACTCTGACCTTTCTCTGGACAATGCTGACCTATTAAGTTGGTATCATGTTTGCTCTGTGACATTTGGTTTCTACTCTCCACACATAGCTGGTGGGGGGATTTGGGTAAATACAAGAATAAGCTTAAGCGAAAACGCAGGAGAGGAAGGGAGGAGGAGGTGTAAAATGTGATTGAACAGGAGATGAGAGACAAAATGGGAGAGATATACAGAGTGAGAGACAAAATGGGGTGAGGTGAGGGGAAGAGGGTCTTGCCATAAACAGAGTGAGTACAAGGTCCACTTTGCGCTCGGGACCAAGAGAATTTTAAGCCTTTTTTCACTGCAGTTGAGGTTATGAGTTTTTTCAATTTAGGAAGGGCTCGCCAAGTCAAAACAGTTCCAGTATCCCTGCACCAGCACAACAGACAACGCCAAACCTCTGCACAGCTGGGAAAGTCCAATCTGACTCATTTGTGAATTCCATTCAAAGTCTTTGCATCTGCATATGGAGAAATACTGATGCAGTGTAAATAAGACTGGGATAGTGAAACACAACACCATGCAGGCCGTTCTTTCTTTTCCACAGTAGCTACTGACCAAATGCCAATCATGCGTGACCCCTATTGCATGACTGACACTGAATTGCTTTTCCTCCTTTTTAAAAGTCATTTGAAGCATTTAATGTACTGAGATGGATAAAAGAAAGGACGTGAATTAGAGATGTTGGCGATCAACTCAGTTATGTTTTGAGATTGATTTGAGAAGTATGCTGAAGTGACCTGCAGCTCTAGCATCTTCAGTCTCAACAGTTCTCAAGACCCATCATGTGTGTCTACTGGGATGTGAATGAAAATGCATTACCATCATTTAGCCTTGAGTTCATTCATTCTGATGTTGTTTTGGGAAAGCATATGACATTCTTTCATACATGTGTTCCCATCCATCCATCAGTCTGTGTACTCCACACTCTTCCTTGTCTTCTACTCTCATCCCTCCCTCCTGCTCCCTATTTCTCTGTCCTCTTCTTCTTTCATCTCAGGCCAGACATGCCCAACTGTAGCCAATTAGCATCTCCCCCCCCCCCCCCTTCTGTTCCCTTTCCCTCCAATTTTGCCCTCTCTTCTCTCCTCTTTCTGTTTGTTGTGTAAATTAGATTTGGGGGCTCTAGACAGATTTTGTACTGTTTAAGCTCTCTCTTTCTTCTGCTCTCTCTTAACATGAATAAACCTGCTGGCAATTAAACATTTATGGTACTGGCATGCCCCCCATTTATCCCATCCCACTCCGTCTCTCTCTCTCCCACAAGCTCTCCCTATCCGTTCACCTCTAACCTGCTTTTATCCCGCTCTGTCAGTCTCTCTTTCTTCTCATGTTTTTGCTCTGACACTGATTGTCTCCTACCTCCTCACCTTTTACCACCTGCTATACAGGTCGTCCAGTCCCTGCACTCGTCCTTCCTCATCCTTTAGTCCTCCACATCACTCTCTCTCTTTCTCTCGCTCTTTCTGGGTGGAATAGGGGAATGATTAGTGAGAACACATTCAGATTTTCCTTCCATGTGTCGTGCCAGTGAAACGCCTGTGTGCCCGCAGCATTTGGGACAGCTGTGCCAAGGAAGAAGTGGTGTTTGAGAGTGTGTGTGTGCACGTGTGTGTGTGTGTGTGTGTGTATTAAGGATTAGAAAGACTAAGGTTAAAAAGCAACACAGTATGGTACAATAAGCATAACTTGCGCAACATAAAGGAGGAAGTGTGTAGCTGGTTGTACAATGTGTGTGGTAGCTGAGTAGTGTGTGTGCATTCATGCTCCGTGTGTTGTAGCTGTGCTTGTGGGAGTGGTTGTGCACATGCTCGGTGCTTACAGATCACAGATGTTTGTGTACCGATCGTGGTTCATCAAGGTGTGTGCAGACGCATGTGAGTGTGTGTAGACTTTGTGTTTTCAGTCGTGGGAAATCTAATTCTGCTCTTGCAGCCCAGATGTGCTGCATGGTGCTATGTAACCTGACCCCCCCCCCCCCCCCACACACACACACACAGACACACACACACACATCACACACACACACCAACTATAGCAGCCCCCTCTCCTCCCTCGTTCACCAAACCCGCCCAGAACTCTGCGTTAAGACACATGTGGAAACAATTCAGTCAATGCCCTGAGCAGGGTAGCCCTCACACACACAAACAGACGTGCACACACACACACACACACACACACACACACACACACACACACACACACACACACACACACACACACACACACACACACAAAGATACACAGTCAGTTCACACTCACCCCTCTCATATGCTATGCACAGACGTACACACGCCCAGCATACGCTCACATGTTGCTCTCATCTGTCCCCTGTTGAGGTGCTCATTGCATGGCATTTGACAGTGTGTTAACTCTACTGTGATCCTAAACTGCTATCAGGTTGTCTACACTCAATCAGTAAGTCTTGTGTATAGCTCAGGGTTTACGGAGAAGGTGAGCAGGGGGCTACACTTTCAGAACAATATGTGCAAAGGGAAGAGCCACAGATATTTGGGCTGGGGTAATATTGTATTGATAGCTAATACTATGTTAGTGTGTTGTCTGCTCTATAATCAGGAGGCGTGACATGAAGCAGAGGAAACATTAAGTTATTTATTGGATACCCATACTGTTATTTACATGAATATATTTGGCTGTCATTACTAAATATACATCAACATTTTTTGAAGAATTACTAATTTTCAACATCACTTATTTTAGATGTATTAGGCATTTTGTTGCACACTGCATGTTTTAAACTGTCTTGTTTGACTTGAAGATCTATTATCTCACTCTCTCTCACAAGGACCACCATGGTAATTATCATGTGGGTGCATTTGTACAAATGCAATTGTATGTTAAGACAGGCTATTTGCAATACGTGCCTTTAAATGTAAAGACCCATGAATGGTCATCATGAAAGTCTGGGACTGATTACCTCTCAAACTGCCCTTAACGCAACATGTTTTTTGTATCAGCAAGTTGCTTTTGTTAAGCCCAGTAAAAAACAAACAAACCAAAAAAACGTTTTAATACATTCCTCATTTAAACCATCCCCTGTTCATTGAAAGCCAGCAGCCCAGGTGATGTCACAATGTGTTCTAGAATGGCACGATGACACTTTGAGAATTCAGTTCCATGCAGGTCATTTCAGTTCTCTGAGAATAACTGACTTTTTCTGAGAATTAGTTTGTTTTGTTTCTTATCATTACGATTGTTTATGCTACTGTTATATGTGATAATTTTGTTTCAGACTGGACTGAATTCCACTGATATCACTCGTTCTCAACCACTTTTAACAACCAAACTGTGCAACTGCAGTGTCTCTTGATCTGACATTTTATTGTATGGTAATACAATTATATTGGTAAGTTATCTAAAACGTTTAATATTTTCCCAAAATGATATTGAGAAGAACATCTGACACGGTAAGTAAACGTTCTTAACTAAAAAGTAATGTCTTTTGCATGAAAAGAGAAAATGTAACTAAATATGTTCAATACCTACAACATCCAGCTACATGCATTCATCCAATTTCACTCATTGAAAGTGAACATTTGTTTTTATTTCATTACTTTTTCATCTTGTTTTAAAGAGTGCAGTCTGTGAAAGATGAGAACATTCATATGTTTCTTCAGGTCATTTTCTATGCTGGAGGTGCGGTTACCATCACTGCCATGTTTTTCTCCAGATATGGTATGGAGCCAAGCTGAAGATGGTGGAGCAAATGGAAACCACAGCTGTGTGTGCTAATTTGAGATAATCACACAAATCAATCAAGCAAACACACCCTCCCAATAATCATTAATTTCACAAGTAACATTTTTGCCTTTCCAACTATGATAAGTCAAAATGCCGTATGATGGCCAAGAAAAAGCTTCTTTTTTTTATTTAGTTTTTTTATACCATTTAATTTTTCTACAAAGAACTGGATCTAATTTATTTTAACTACTCATCTTAATTAAAATACAGAAAATCAGCTACTAGCATTGACAAGACCTGCAAAAATAAAATAAACATGAAACCATGAACATTTACATGCAACTAAATGGTCTGTTGACTTCAGTACAGTACAGGCTTTCTTTTAGCCAGCATCTAGTGGTGTTTACTGGGATTGCACCGGGAGGCAATTTTGCTCAAAGATCCAGCTGTGGTGGTTGCGGCCTGACTCTGCTGCAGTGTGTGTGGAGAAATGAACATTGCTTTACAATTGAAAACAAGTAATATGCTCATAATATAAGTCTGAACGCACAATCAACCCACAGACTGAAAAACATACCAGTACACTCAGTGAGTACCAAGCATTACTGTACTTTGCTCCTTTCACCTGCAGTGTCACACAGAGTTTGAAATGTGATTATCAAAGTGTGAGAAAGTGTGTGTGTCAGGTCAGGAGAGAGCCGAGGCTGGTTTGTTTTTGATATAGCCAAAGTGCAGAAACAAGCCCATTTCTGTAATTTAATATTTCACTGCCTTCACATCTGGAGCTGCATGTAAAAATGGAAAATTGAGGGGTGGGATATAAGACTGACATGGAGAGAGGGAGGAAGAAAGAGGAGAGAAAAAACACACCCTCCTCTCCAGCACACACATTCATAGCCTTCACTCACTCACTGCTCACACTATGACCACATGCTTGTCTGCGCACACACACTTTTTAAGGTAACACAGGATGCATACTTGCTGCATGCCCATATACTTCTTGACTTTCGTTTTCTTTCTCCCTCTCAATCAGTCTTGCTTTTTTTTTGGGACAAATGCACACACACACACACACACACACACACACACACACACACACACACACACACACACACACACACACACACACACACACACACACACACACCACTCTGGGGTGACTGGTGTTGTAAGTTGGCGTGAGTGTGTAGGTGATCTGGGTGTGATTACTGCTTGGCTCTCCGACAGCTCTGATGATGACATTCAGTGCTTTGAGCTCCTCTGGCCTGGGCCCGCTCCAAACACAACCAGGCAGTACATTCTCTCTACCTCGCAACCATGCATACATGTGGCCTAGATACAACTGCACCACACACTCTGTGTATTGTACCTACAGTTTAGCTGCAAATTCAGATTCTGGTTCAAAAGTGTGAAGTCCAGAGACGACATCAAACATGTCAGATGTGTTCTCTGTGTTCCTTGAAGTCAGATGATGTGCATATCTTTGTCTTTGAAGTTGATATGATTTCAAAAGTCACGTCACCTTCTCTACCGTACGTACGCGCACGCACACACACACACACACACACACACACACACACACACACACACACACACACACACACACACACACACACACACACACACACACTGCTCATCACTGTTATGTTGTTTACAGCCCAAGAATAAGTGCAACCTGCTCTTGAGTCTGCCTCTGCTCCTCAAATCTCTTCTATCTGTCTGTGTTGTCACCGCCTCTGTCTGTATTCCATTTGCTCCAAGTCTCGATTTGTTTCATTTAAATGCCAAGCTTTGGAAGCAGCTGTGTGTTGGATCGTTGCTATCAAGACAGAGTCAACATATACACACATACACACATGCACACACACCAACACACACCATTCTCTCAGTTGTGGGGCTTCATGCCCAGATTGTGTTAATCCTCTCTGTCCTCCACATATTTCTCTACACCCATCAACGTCAACGCCGCTTTGATGAACACACACACACACACACACACACACACACACACACACACACACACACACACACACACACACACACACACACACACACACTAACTATTCTCCATCATTATCATTGTTTCAGCTGGAGAGGAGTCAGCACTTTTGTTTGTAATTACAGGGGTTTGAAGTGAAGCATTTTCAAGAAGAGAGGAGAGGATGGATGGAAAAGGGAAAAAAAGAAAGAGTAGGTCAGAAAAAAACACACCAGCATGTCTGTGACATATTAGTCACATTTTACCGTAATTGTTGTTCGACCCCATCCCACACTTGTAAAAAAGAAGAAAAAAAATACTTTGGGAATGTGCTTTGTGGATGGCTTCCAGGGGTTGTCTGGTGTGTTCTGTACAAAGGGCAGAAGGAGCTTTGTGGCTGGCTGGTATGGCTTTAAAAACATTACAGCTATGGGTAGAGGCCTGTTCCGCTTCCTAAGCCTGGGGCTTCAGTTAGGATTGACCCCATCAAAGCAGAATAGATTGTGCCATTTGTAGAGGTACTAAAGAGTCTTCAGCTGTAGTCTTTCAGTTTCCCTAAATTCAAAACGAATCCCTCGGTGCAAAACCCGAGATAAAGGAAACATGAAACCAACTCTGTTGCCCTCCATCTGGACATGTGGTGATAAGCCAACCTGATGATCTAAAAGACAGAAAAACCAATTGATTGATTTACATTTCTACAGACCTATCGATTCAACATCAAATAAAGTAAGCCTGTGTGTCAGAAGCATACGCTCGTTTGACTGAGGCACAGAACTGTTCAACAACAACACAGCTGAATGATGACAGGCACGTGGCACGCAGCGACATCCACACAGCTTGCAGCGATCCCTTGGGGTCCATAAAACACAAGCCTTGTTAAAGCTCGCGCCCCCACTGTGACGAGCAAGCGAAGGTCACAGATCATGGATAAGGGTCGTCGTGAGTAAAATCAGAGGACGAGGGAGACCTACTGTAGTAAACAATACTTTTTTGTCCGACCATACTCCTTCCATCTTGTATTTCTTGCTTTTTGCAGCTTGCCTCTTTCCTCTTTTGGATCCATTGTTTCTTGGACAATTCACACACACTCCGATTCCACCATAATGTATTTCTTGCATCATCTTGGATATTAGCACTGCTTCAACAAGCAGAAACTGGTTGTGCAAAAGCACTATAATTCACGCCTGAAACATATGCACAAAAGGCACAAAAATACTTCCACACATACAACTGCTTATAAACTTAAAGCGCTTGGGGAGGTGTGTGACCCATGTACGTCCTCTCCTGACTCCCAGTGTTGCCCAACAGGGAGTGTTTGTGTGGTATCCATGGGCAACGTCTAGAGAGGGTGGGGGAGGCTGATGTAGAGAGGCAGGGCTGCAGCCACACTTTCTACTCTGGTTTGTTTGCATGTCTGATTACTGTGTGTGTGTGTGTGTGTGTGCGTGTGTGTGTGTGTGTGTGTGTGTGTGTGTGTGTGTGTGTGTGTGTGTGTGTGCCTCCTGAGCATGCAGGTGGGTTTATGCAAGATGTCATTGTGTGGCTATGTTTGTGTATGGCTGTGTGTGCGTATGTATTTGTGCATGCATGTGTGTGGATAAGCAGTGTGTGGAAAGTGTTGTTGTCTACAGGCTAACTGTTACTGACAAGCACACACTGACTACTGGAGTCAAAAAGTTAAGCGCACTCTATGCTCTTTTCTCTCCCTGGAGGCTCCCTCTTTCTGCTTCTCTAACTTGTTCTCCTCCCATTTTTATTTTCTATATTTTTCTCTCTGTCACACTCTCCTGCTTTTTCTCTCTCCCTGACGATTTCTTTCTTTTGCTCCCTCCTCCCTCCCTCCCTCCATCTCTGATGATTTTAGCAGAGGTGTGACTCATTGGGCATCGAGCCACAATGTCAGGTAGTGAGCGGAGGGAGGGAATGAGGTGGAGAGGGAGAGAGAAAGAAAAAGAGAATGAGAGGAGGAAGGAGAGTTGATTTAAAAGTGGTGAGGTATAGCGTGGGGGGGGGGGAGAGATATGCAAAAAGAAGTGGAATGTGCGAGAGGGAAAGAGTGAGAGTGAAAGAGGGAGACTGGGGAGAGGGAGGGGTGTACGGTCAGCTCAAGGAAAACATAAAAAAGGAGGGAAATGAATAATTTCTGCAAATGGTTTCCGTCACAATTTACTTTTTTCCTCCTTGCATGTTTTCCCGATTGCTGCTCATGTTTTGGCCATGCAGCCTACTGTGTGAGCTGACCACTGTGTTTATGTGCAAACCTGTTCATGGGCAGACCTCCATTCATGCCTTTTTATGCTTTAAAGTAGCTAATTACCGAGGGGGTCATTAATATGCGCCTGCCTCCCAATAAAAAAGACCTGGAAGAAATAGAGAGGTGGAGGAAGGAGGGACGGTTGGAGTAAAGGTGTAGAGGATGAAGAGGGGAAGTGGAGGTAGGGATGGGTGAGGAGGAGGGACAAAAGAGGAGAAGTGATTATGAGGATTTGGTACAGAGAGGGTTACACACAGGCACATTCATGTTCATGTAGCTTGTCAATCAGCTGACTTTGTGGCCCCTAAGGCAGGGGCTCTCCACTCTCGTCTCAGCATTGGCACTCGCCCACACACACACACACACACACACGCACACGCACACACACAGGCTTGGCTGATACTACGGATATTCTGATGTTTTCTTCCTTGTGATGAGACATTGTACTGAATAATGATGTTTAATGTGCCCTATGTGCGGGTCACCCTGAGGACACACGCACACACACACATCCACAAAAACAAACTCACACACATTTGACCTTTGACTTATGTCCTCAGTACACACTACATTTATGCCAGCGCCATGTCTCTGTCTCCTCTCTGTCTCCCTCTTCCCTTCCTTTTTTCCTTCCTCGTGTTTTTCTTACTTCCCTCACATCTCAGATCACGTTGTCGACAATCACGAGAACTTATAAAGGTTAAATGATTAAATGCGGCTGTATTGAAAATGATGCAGAGTGTTGTTTCCTTTCACCTATCGAGACCAAAACATCCCCATGGTATTGTTTATGTTTCAGGTGTAGCGCAGCTCAACTCCCTGAAGCCTCTCTCAACACTGCCCCCTTCAGATCACTTTCTCTCCCTGAACACAGCGCTCAGAAAAAGAGATGCCACTGCTCTCCTACCTCTGCTTTACTTTGGACAGAACACAAGGCACCATGGGAGGACAAACAGACAGGCTGTACTGCATAACTTAGGATGCATTTCAACTGGTGCTCATATTATCTGATGTGCACTCACTCCATCAAAACTACAATTTGACTTTGCGTGTATTTTGGTGTGGTGCTGTTATTGCATCTTGCCGTGCGTATGCACATTATGATTAATTGGAGGCCGGCCTGATCCATCCAATGTGTATTTTAGCAGTGGTGACAGAGGCATGGGGAAGATCAAAGTCATCCTGATAGATTGCTATCGCCACTCCCACCTGTTCCCTCTGGAATTTCCTCCTTTCCCAGTATGTGTGCATGCGCGTGCACGTCTGTTATGTCTATCAGACTGTTTGTGTTTCTGCATGTGTGCCTGAGTTTGCATCTGTTACCAGGTGGACCTGGACCTGTGTGTGAGTGTTTGTGCATGTGTGTGTGTAGTCTGTTTCAACACGTCTACAACTTGCGGGAATCTTATAATCTGGAGCTGGAATATGTGCTCATGTCTGTGTCTGTCTAGCCCTGCTCCACCTCTCTCTCTCTTACTTCCTCTCTCTTTTTTCTCTCACTCCCTCTCTTTTCTCTCACTCTTTGACAGCTCTAATAAGTTCAGTAGATCAGGTTACACCCCTTAATACATGCCAACTTCTTCCTGTTTTTCTCTTCTCTCTCTCATTCTGTCTTCTGTCTTCTCTCTTTTGCCCGTTAAATGCCATGTCTCCCCAACAGCCACTTTCTCACGAGCATGAGGATATAGGCACACACATACACTAACAGGGAGTGAGACACTGGACATGCACACACTGTCTCTGTAGGCCTCTCAGGTTGCTGACATTTTCCATTTTTGCACATATAAAGTAATAATAATAATATTAGTGGGTGTGACAGAGCAAGGGTCCATTCACTGCCACTGCCAGCCTCCTATAAATATCCCCCTTCTTCGGGGGAATCGGAGAAGCAGCAGAGACCTTCAGTTTACACAGCTGAGGAACATGTGGACGAAGCCTTCTATTCTCTCTCTTTCCCTCTTTTTCCTGCTTCTCCTTTCCCCTATCCCGGCTCTTCATTTTCCTGTCATTTCACCACTTCTGTTACTGTGAGTCTGCACATTTTTTATTCTTTCTTTCTATGTTTTGTCTTATCTCCTCTCATCTGCCTTCCTCCCAGATGATTTCCTCTCTCTTTATCTTACATGGTCTCCCACCTTTTGTCTCACCTTTAAATCTCTCTTTTTCTGTTTGTCTCTTTCGATATTGTGGTGACAGCAGGTTATTTTGGAAACTGTGGAGAGTGATGAGGTGAGGCTAATTGCAGGTGGAAGTCACCCTCCCTTTCATCATGTCTCTCTGTTTTCTTGTCTTCACTTCACTTCCCTTACCCCTAACTATATATAACTATAACTATAGAGAGAGAGAGAGAGAGATAGGTAGAAATTGTACTGCGGCCAGACTTGTATTAGTCTTTAGCTCCCCCTAGTGGAGTTTCGATGTCAACGAGACATGTCTATTCCTTTCCTTGAAAGATGACGTCATTCACAATTCAATCCGAGTATGCCGTGAACTCGTCCGGTTTCAGTTTCTCTAGAATTGCGGAATATGCTAAAATATAAATTCCGATACATCTGCAATAGACGGAGTCATAACGTACACTTTTTAAAGAATAGGCCATTCATAAAAAATAAAAATAGACCGAGTAAATAATGCCATTTTATTTTGGTTTCTTTATTATTGTGCAGAACTGAATAAAACAATCTGAATGTCACTGCGCACTCTTATGAATCATCATTTAGTAAATGAAATCTAACAAAGCATTGAGCCGTCGGTCTGAGTTACTATACCACGTGATCTGAGATGCTCCTCCTTATTCAGGAAGCGACTGTTTCACGTCATTTCACTTTTCTATTTCTCAGTAAATGTGCCTTGTGTTTACCCAACAGTAGCGCGTTGTTCTCTTGTGAACAGGACCTTGGAAACAGACTACTGTCAGTCAGCCTGTCCACTTTCATGTTTTCACATAAGGTACTTATATAAGTTGTACTCATTACTTCGTTGCATCGGTTTAGCTCAATGGTTACTTCCTACATCCAAACGTATCCACTCAACCGGTCCGCGGGCTAGAGAGTTCGACCGTGGGCGCTGTCCGATGTTTTTCTTTCTTTTCTTTTATAATTCTGCTGAGCTATTCATCTCAGAACTACAAGCTAAAACCCTTATTAAAACAACACAACGTTTTATCTGGGAGAAATAACCTTTGGTTGTGTCATGATAGTGTAGTTTAGGAACTTAAACCCACACTATAAACTAACACGTGACTTTTTGTGAGAATACTTTCCCATCATTATATACTCATACTCTGTCTTATAAATAACCAAATGAATACATTAAAAACAGATGTCCTCTGTCTGATTGTGATCTCTCTACCAGAATAAACATTCACTGCAGTTATTGTTATGAAGTGTTGGTGGAGGGTAAAGAGAGCAGCTCAGTCTTAGACACTAGTCTCCCGTAGACGTCGCTGTGAAACAGATCCACGTTTTACAATTCAACCTGCTCTTGTGCTTTTAGTTGGACTGGATTCAAATTATTTTAAAGTGAGGTAACTCAATCTATCAAGTGGGAAAAGTCCAAAAGCAGCATTCTGTGGTGAAATCAAAGGTAAATCGTAATACAAGTAGCTGATGATGTGCTTAATTAAACCAGTTATCTATTGACAATTGAGTAGCCAAACTGTCCATTCTGATGGGCCTGTCTGGTCGCATATAGACGTCTGTCTATTTTACAGTCGTCATGAAGCCCCAAACCAACAGAATAGCAGAAAGATAATTTCTGATACATATACAATAGATACAGTCAGAGTCATAGACATTTTGAGCATAAGCCATACATAAGAAATAAAAAAAGGTGACCGATAATGGCATTTTCTTCAGGATTCTTTTTGGTTTCTTTATTATTGTGCCGAACTGAATACGACGGTCTGAATGTCAGTGCTCGCTTTTTAATGAATCATCATTTAGTATTGAAAAAAAAAAGCCAAACAAAGCATTGCGCTGTTATCAGGTCTGAGTTACCATATCACGTGATCTGCAAGGTGCCGAGGAAGCGTCTGTTTCACGTCATTTCACTTTTCTATTTCTCAGTAAATGTGCCTTGTTGCTTCCCCAACAATAGCGCGTTGCTCTCTTTTGAACTGAACCTTGGAAACAAACTATCACAACATGTCCACTATTTTGCGCAGGTGAGTTACTTATAGAAGTTTTACTCGTCATTTCCTTGCATCGGTTTAGCTCAATGGTTACTTCCTACATTTGACGTATCCACTCAACAGTCCGCGGGCTGAGAGTTCGACCATGGGCGCTGTCCGATGTTTTTCTTTCTTTTCTTTTATACTTCCTCTGAGCTCTTTATCTCAGAACTACACGCTAAAACCCTTATTATCACAACACAAAGTTGTATCTGGGAGAAATAACCTTTGGTGGTGTCATGATAGTGTAGGTAGGAACTTAAACCCACACAATGAACTAACACGTGACTTTTTGTGAGAATACTTTCCCATCATTATATACTCATACTCTCTCGTATAAATACCCAAATGAATACATTAAAAACAGATGTCCTCTGTCTGATTGTGATCTCTCTACCAGAATACACATTCACTGCAGTTATTGTTATGAAGTGTTGGTGGAGGGTAATGAGAGCAGCTCAGTCTTAGACACTAGTCTCCCGTAGACGTCGCTGTGAAACAGATCCACGTTTTACAATTCAACCTGCTCTTGTGCTTTTAGTTGGAAATTATTTTAATGTAAGGTAACTCAATCTATCAAGTGGGAAAAGTCCAAAAGCAGCATTCTGTGGTGAAATCAAAGGTAGTTCTTACTCAAATTAGCTGATGTAATTAGCTTAAACTGTCCATTCTGATAGGCATTTCTGGTCTGTAAAGATGTCAATCTATTTCACTATTGTCATGATGTCCCAAGCCAACTAGTATATGGATACTATTACATACTTTGAACCAATAAGAACAATAATAATACTCGTTTATAAACGTTTGTAATAGCTAATAATATGCATATAATAGTGGTATAAATAACATCGTTAAAGCTTTAGACTTTCCCCCATGTTCTACCACATAAAACATTTGGTTACAGACTTACAGTGGAAACGCTGTTTTGTTTTCCTCACTCTTTGGCCTCAGTAGCTGTTATACCAACTGTATCCAGTAGATGGCAGACTAAGACCACAGATAAAACATTTTTTTTAAACAAGACCTCAACACTACACACAATAACTAATGCCCTCTTATGGGGACAAAGGGACAACTGCTGAGACTTAATTGAAAACTCCTGATAGGTGCTTCGGGATGTGTCAGTTAATGAGCTTATAATGCGTTTCCCCCCGGTTTTCTTTTCAATATATATATTTTAAGTGCCTGTGAGAGGCATATTCTGAGAGCGCCCCCCTTCAGGCGTTATTGTATTATCTTATTTACTCCCATAAATGAATACAGCCCGCAGGGACTATTTGTCACATCCAGCACCAGATAACACACCTCATCCTCCCTCTCTAACCAAAACACCCCATGCTTAACTCATTGTTGCCATATTGTAAATGTCTTGCGTGTGTTGATGTTTCCACTCGGAGTATGTTTTCCCAAATAAACCTGATGAATACTGTTGGATGAAATAAAGCATAATGTCCCATGAACTAGATGTTGATGAGTGGAGTTGTTATTATGATGTGTTTATTATGGCTGAAACCATTTGATGCATTGGGGAACTCAAATAATACTCAAGGCGGGACATGATTTAGACATGAATCCTTCATGCTGTCAGTCATGGTTTTCAAAGTGGGGACCATGAGGACCATAATATCAAAACTCAAAGTTAAGTAATTGGTTCTGTGTGGTTGCATTGTGCAGGAGTGTTTTATGTTTCATAAGAACGACAGTTAAAACAATGTCACAAAGAATACAACGTATCGTCTCTTTGGTGGCTGAGTAGAACATATTCATAACTGATATCGACACTGAAAACCAACATATTTTATGTCAGGCTATTTATAGGATTATATATATTTGTAAATTGCATGGGGAATATATTAGATAACGTGTAATATATTGCTCTGTGTTCATGTTTGCATGTATTTGTTTGGCTGTATGTCTATATACTATATTTGTATCTTCCTAAGCATGTGTTCTCTGCACGGTGTATGTATTGAGAACTACTGAGAATCTGATTAAAATGTTCTTTACAATTTTCCTTAGGCTCCATAATGATAAGGTAAAATATACAAAACTATACTATGCTTTTTTATTTTTTTTAACAAGGACTTTACATTATTGAACACCTGTTGCGGAGAGATTAGTCACTGAGACAGGCCTAATTATTTCAAGAATATTTATTTTTTCACATTATCGGACAGTGCCCGGTAGGTGGCGCCACAAGATCACACACAGCATGCAATGAGTTGGTTCGTGAACATTGTGGATCAAATAAGACGTAAGCCTGTATCTACTCAACTGAAAT
Source organism: Myoxocephalus aenaeus (assembly GCA_038501785.1). Taxonomy (NCBI): domain Eukaryota; kingdom Metazoa; phylum Chordata; class Actinopteri; order Perciformes; family Cottidae; genus Myoxocephalus; species Myoxocephalus aenaeus. The sequence continues at coordinate 2,849,826 of JBAMJR010000161.1, read as the reverse complement.
CTCTTTTTTTTTAAAGTGAAACATATGCGTCTTGACTTTTAAGAGTGAAAATAATAAATGATGAGTTAAAAGTTTCCAACCACTATAGTCCACCTCCACCCACCGCCACGCTCTCACCCTGTGACCCAACTTCAGAGGGCAGAGTAACAGGTCACGGTCAGCGGGTCGTTGAGCAGTGGTTCAGAGAAAGTAATGGCTGTCTTTCTGTCGGACAATGGGGTGAGCAAGGCGATAGCGGCGGATGAGAGCGGCTTAATGCTCCGTGTAATGCATGTTAATGTAACAGGCACCGAGGGACCGCCGGCCGGAGTGCTTTGGGATTATTTATCACAAAACATTTGTATTCTTCCGTCGGAGAACGGTTGATCCCGGATAGCTGCGCGCTAATCCTTCACTCCGTTAATTAAAAAGAAGAGGAAAGCATGGTGGTGTTTATTTTTTTCCTTTCCAGAAATGTAATCATTTCTGGAGAAGCTTAACCATCTGCTTGAGGTTAAGTCTGCAAGCAGATTGTGTTTTCTGCTTATTTAAACCTGAGGATTTGAGTTTTTTTTTTTTTTTTCCTGAAAAGGGGAGGGTGTTGCATTTCAGGGGCTTCTTATTTGAGAGACAGGTCGAGGACACTTTCTTATTCCCATAAAGTACGTGTGATGTAACATGTTATTCCACAATGATCCCGTTAATAATGTAATAACATTCCAGGTTTTACGCAGAAGAACATGAGTGTGACCTTCATGTTCCTTTCAATCACAGACTGAACATATATTATACAAAAAACTACATCCATGCCCTTCTTCCTGAAGTTATTATTCTCTTAGCTAAACATAGAGATGGCAGAAACAACCACCATCAAGTTGAGGTCTTCCCCGTTTGATTTTTTTAGTATGTACATTCTTAGACATGAACATCGCTTGGTTTCCTCACAGAGGCGCAGTCATTAACACTATTTTCGACAAAAGGACGTATAGTCCTCGGGTTTTGCGGGCAGTTCACCAGCAAATGTAACGTCTAGTGAAAAAGAAAATGCTGCCCTAGGAAGTAGAAATGTTTGTTTCTTGTTCTTTCTCTCTCATCTCGCTCTCGCACTTGTTCTTCTTCTTCAGTAGCTAACAAGCTCAGCGTTGCCCGGGGGCCAAGGCGGTGTCGTCAGTCCCAAGAAGAGACTTTCAGATTTCAAGCCACCGTTTTACATTAGGATGCCACTCGTGTCTGTCTAGAGACGAACCCGAATACACAAAGGCATCCTTTAGTTCTCTCTCTCTCTCTCTCTCTCTCTCTCTCTCTCTCTCTCTCTCTCTCTCTCTCTCTCTCTCTCTCTCTCTCTCTCTCTCTGTGGTTCAGTGGTTGTCTAACTGACCAGGATTAACAGGGAAAAGATTAGATCTGCACAAACATGTGCCGGACTCTAAAGAGGCCAGAGTTGTCCTCTTTGTCCTACGAAAACTACACTGCTCAGTGTAGTAGTACTTTGATCTACTGAAGTCACTTATAGGATACATGATATCTTCTAGTGCTTGAACACATCACATCACCAGGCTCGCCCTTGTCATCTGAAACTGTAAACACATCACCTATGCATCTAATCCCAACTATAATACCTGATTAGAGACAAGATTAAGGCTTTATGACATTGCTTTTATGTTGATTGTGTTGATACGTGTTCAGGCCTACTTAAGTGAATTAAAGTCGTGTAAAGCGCATAAACCCGCTCGTGATAGCCACTGTAATCAATTTCAGCACTAAATGTATTCGTTTAAATATTGATTGAAGTAAAAATCCGGACCCATCAAAGATTCTTTTTGTAAAACCCAATTTCGTGTGAGATTATTAATGAATGGGACTGCTTTTTGCAGTGTTGGCATTCATCTTCAAAGGGCTCTCATTAATAAACATTATAGAATCCCAGGTGCCCACTGGCAGTGGCCACTGGCCCATTTGAGGCACAGAGAATGAGCACTTTGGCCAGTGTATTTGTTTTTGTTTTCTGCATTGCAAAATGTAATAGTGGAACCATGGAGGAAAAGTTTAAATGTCTCTGTTATTATAACGGGGGTCATCACGAATCAAAGAACAATAATGTTAGCTACCACATCAGCCATGGGCCTATATAGGCTATGTGGTCACCAAGACAAATCCTTGTCCATCCTCATCTGGTAAATGCAGCCTAGACAACGACACCCACAACACTATTTGTCCCCTAATCCAAATCTGCCTTTGACGTCTGGTGTCAAATGTACGCCTTCTCGTCTCTTTAGTGGGTCAGAGGAACAGACACGAGGATGCGAAAGGGTTAAACGTCTACAGTAATTAGAGTCGCACTTTGCGTCGGCGTCCTCCAATACGGAGCAGCGAGAAGCTACGTCCACCCCCTCCATTTCTCTCTCTCTCTCTCTCTCTCTCTCTCTCTCGCTCCCACACACACAAACACACACACGCCTCCCCACCAGCTCCTCGGAGTGTCTAATACACTGGAAAAATCAAAGCGCGAGCCTCTCCACACTACCAGTGTTGCGCGTGGAGCACAACACAGAGAGAGAGAGGTGCTTTTACTCTCCTCTCCTCTCTCATCCCCTCCTGTAAACTTCTCCGCACATGTTACAAACTTAGTTCTGAAGATATATTTATTTAGTTAATTTGGGAAAGGCGCTGCTTTTATTCACTTTTTTTTCTTTTTTTGTTCTTTTTTTTTTAGCTGTAACCTAAAGTAGAAGGAGAAGGCGAACGATGTCTGTATGAGGTGATTTTACGCACGCCGCTGAAATGGATCACATACTCTCCAGAGGCAGCTGGGTGCCGGTGACTGGGCTGGTTGTATGTCTACTTCTGTGTGCGTGTGTTGTGGACCTGGTTCTTGCGCAAATTCGGTACTCCATTCCCGAAGAGCTGGAGCACGGAGCTTTTGTGGGCAACATCGCCGAAGACCTGGGCTTGGATGTGGCCAAGTTGTCAGCACGTCGCTTTCGAATAGTCTCCGGCGCAAAGAGGCAGTATTTAGAAGTGAACTTGGAGAATGGCATTCTCTTCGTCAACGAAAAGATGGACAGAGAGGACCTGTGTGAACGAAGCCCGAGCTGTTTTTTACACCTACAAGTGGTTATAGAAAACCCATTAGAACTGTACAGAGTGGAAGTGGAGATTTTAGATGTGAATGACAACTCCCCCAGTTTCCCATGGAGCGAGTTTAATCTTGACATCACAGAGTCGGCTGCGCCCGGCTCCTGCTTCCCGTTAGAGAGCGCGCAGGACCAGGACGTGGGCACCAACTCTCTGCGCTCCTACCAGCTAAGCGCAAACGAGCACTTTGTACTGAATATCCAGACGCGTAATGATGGAAACAAGTTTGCTGAGCTCGTGCTGGACACCCCGCTGGACCGGGAACAGCAGAAAAGGCACGAAATGGTTCTGACTGCCTTTGACGGGGGGTCACCGGAACGCTCCGGCACAGCACTGATAACCATCACCGTGCTAGACGCCAACGATAACGTGCCCGTATTTGACCGCTCAGTCTACCGGGCGAGTCTGGTGGAGAACGCACCGAGGGGGACGCTGGTGCTGAAGCTGAACGCCACGGACCTGGATGAGGGCTCCAATGGAGAGGTGACCTACGCTTTTAGCGGGCACGCACCCCTCAAGGTGCGCGAGCTGTTTAGCGTGGACCCGTACACGGGGGAAATCCGAGTGAAGGGCATTGTGGACTATGAGAAAGCCAGTGTGTATGAGCTGTATGTGCAAGCAAAGGACCGGGGACCCTCGGCTGTGGCTGTGCACAGCAAAGTGCTGGTAGACATCCAGGATGTGAATGACAACGCGCCCGAAGTCATCCTCACATCAGTGTCCACTCCTGTCCAGGAAGACGCGCCACCGGGCACGGTGATAGCTGTCATCAGTGTTATGGACCGGGACTCGGGAGAGAACGGAAACGTTGATTGCCAAATTCCAAGCAACGTTCCCTTTCAGCTCCATTCATCTTTTAAAAACTATTATACTCTGGTGACAAGCGAGTTTCTGGACCGGGAAGCGGTGTCCGAGTACAACATCACCCTAACAGCCCGAGACTTGGGCTCTCCTTCGCTTTCCACCAGGAAAACCATCCTCGTCCAAGTGTCTGACATTAATGACAACCCCCCGCGGTTCTCTCAACCTTCATACACAGTTTATGTGACCGAGAATAATGCCCCGGGCGCTTCCATTTGCTCTGTAACTGCCTTCGACCCCGATTCGAACCAGAACGCCTATCTGTCTTATTCTATTCTCGAGGGTCAGATTCAGGGCATGCCCGTGTCCACTTATGTCTCAATCAACTCTGACAACGGGAATATCTACGCACTGCGTTCTTTTGATTATGAGCAACTTAGAAACTTTCAGATCCTGGTCCAGGCGCAGGACGCTGGCTTCCCCCCTCTCGCCAATAACATCACAGTCAACGTCTTTGTCTTGGACCAGAACGACAATGCACCTGTTATCGTGTCCCCGCTCCCCAAAAACGGCTCCGTGGCCACAGAGGTGGTTCCGCGGTTAGTAGACGCCGGGTATCTGGTTACCAAAATAACGGCGCTCGACGCGGACGCGGGGCAGAACTCACGGCTGTCCTATCAGGTGTTGCAGGCGACGGACGCGGGGCTGTTCAGCGTGGCTCTGTACACGGGCGAAATCCGGACTATTCGCCGGCTCCTGGAAAAAGATGTAACAAGGCAAAGGCTGGTGATATTAGTCAAGGACAACGGGCAGCCGCCGCTTTCTGCCACGGTCTCCATTGTCCTCACAGTGGTCGACAGCGTGCCCGAGTCCCTGTCAGATTTCGGAGACCTCACGCTCAGCCCACAGCCCCCATCGAACCTCGCTCTATACTTAATCGTGTCGCTGAGCACAATATCTTTAATATTCCTTGTGGCTATAATTGTGCTCGCCGCAGTCAAGTGCTACAAGGACAGGGAAACCCTCAGCGGATACAACCTCCCCCCGCTCGCCTGCTGCTGTTGTGGGGGGTTTCAGCCCGATCCGCCTCCGGAGGTCTTCAAAAAATCCAACCTCAACCTGCAGATTTCCTCCGCGGCCAAAGTGCCCACGAACTGTATGGAGGTGAATGGAAACAGCAGTCTCTCCCAGTCATATTGTTATAAAGTGTGCCTGACTCCCGAGTCTGCCAAAAGTGACTTCATGTTTCTGAAGCCGTGCAGCCCCGGCAGCACGCCGAGGAACAACGAGGCGAAAAGCGCAGAAAACTCGTGGAACGCGCAGAGCCGGAGCGCATCTGTGAACAATGGAGCAACTACTCCAAACGAGGTACAGTGAAAACAGCGTGAGACGCAAGAAGCTTATGTTATTCATTTAAACACATCTGGTTCACTCACTGCCACAGCCAAAAGCCGTCTCAGTGGTCTATCTGATAACATGTGACATTCGCCCATGAAGGTCAAATCACACATACAGACAGATTTAAACTATTTACGCAAAAACTGAGCAAAGCTTTTATTGTCTTCTCTCTCTTCTTAATAAGTGCACAACACAGCACGTTGCCTCGACTGTTTTTATAATCATGGTAATAATGCATCCCAAGTGCCTATGGTAATGTTTTGCACCCGGGAAATGATATGAGACGACGTGAGATTACATTCTAATTGACATGGTAATGAAGGTGTAAAGCCTCATCTAAAGGAGCGTATTCTGTGCACACACCGTGTCTTATCATCTGTTTGGAAGGAAGTGAGATATCAATTACTGTGCGAGAGGAAGAGGAGATGTAGTTCAAGTTGACTCCTCTGCAGTCTTCACGACACGTTTTTTTGCGAATGTGGAAAAAATACTTTAATAATAATTGATTAACTTAATTATAATAGTTTGTGACCTCGGATATTAATTCATCACCCAGTGCACATACCCCCCCCCACGAGAGGGAACACACACCTGCTTCCAGCACATCTACCTGAGTCTGGACAAAAAGTCAAGGTTATATCGGACAAGGTGAATGGCAGTTATTGGAATGCATCTGTCTTGGGTTCAGACAATTCTTTTTCGACCGGTCGGGTTTGCGGCAGGCCTTCGTGTCCTCAAACTAACAATATAGGACAGACTATGACTCACTAACTATGCCTCAAGGGCACAGGCACGGCCATTATACTACACACAATGTGGCATTGGCCTATTCGCAAGGGGGGGCTGTCCATTATTGATGAAAAATGGCAAATGGACGGTTTTGGGGAGACAGCGGAGGACATCGAGAGGGGAGGGGGCAAGGACATGGCGGGACTGAGACGTGGGGCGCCTGTAGATCGGCCCCGATGTTGTCCTCTGAATGAGAGAGAGAGAGATAGAGGGCGAGAGAGAGAGAGAGAGAGAGAGAGAGAGAGAGAGAGAGAGAGAGATATTCATATTTGTCGAGCAAGGTGGGAGAAAGGAGGGGAAGGGAGACGAGGAGAAAGGGGATTTTACAGAGGCAGGACGTCTAGTGTTTTCTAATTCCAATAGACGGGTCAGCAGACCAATATGTACGTACTGCTCATCGTCACTTACCTCCCTATTCTCATCACAACGCAGAGGGACAAACACTCAGAGCCATGATACCATGTCTCCATCAGGCAAACTGATAAATGTCAGTTCGGTCACTGGCACATGCACCTCTGGCCACAAGAGGGATTTCGAGGTCACGGTGATTGTTCTGCCTGCAGCTATATGCTCCTTCGGGAGAAAGTGTCCTTCCCGTCGTTAATTGGTTCCCTTAATTCACCCGGTGTGCGCCTCAGCGTGCACATGAGTCGGTGTGAGTTTGTCTGTGACACATTAAATCTCAAAGACAAATCTCAATTAAACTATTTGAGCAGTACAAAAAAAAGGAAAGTACATAGGACATCTTAGATTGATGGATTGATGGATTGAAGGTGAAACGAGAGATTAAACAAACATTCAAGCGTATAAAACACGCAGGACAGGTGCGTGCACGTGCGCGCGTGCGTCGGTGTGTGTGTGTATGCGCGCGTGTTGAGCGAGCTCTCAGGGTTGTGCTGTTGCACATATACAGCTGCGAGGACCGCAAACTTTTCAAGGTTTTCTAAGAGACTTTTAATTAAAAACCTTGCTCGAGGAGCATCAGGCAAATATTAATGTAAAAATGATGCATAAAATCCACAAAACAATGACGTGTGTAATTTTCTTAATTTCCTCCCTGGCACGGTTTCCTTTGAAGATTAAAATCATGTTTCGTTTCATCCCGGTGGGGTTCTAATTGGTTTTGTGCGTTGTTGGCGGGGAGTGTATTTTGAATACCGATTCTAATAATACGCTTACGTCGCATTCTCCGTGTTAACAACTTTAACAGAATTAATAGAGCGTAGAATCAACACTATGAAACTCAGACCGGGAATAAATATCTCTCGGGTGCTCTCATTCACCTCTCACGCTGCGCCACATACGATACAAGCGAAACTAAGTGACAATCGTAGCTGAAGGCAACATCACCTCCGCTCTTTCTCATTCTGTTACACCAAACGTCCACAGGGCGGCAGCCGCGGTCCGTGCGACATGAGGCATGTCTCCATTTCAGGACAGGCACAAAGATAGACTGCTCCTCATGTCAATTATCGCTGACCTCTACTGATCCAAGAGGATAGGACGAACAGGCGTCGTTTGTTATCAAGACCGGTTTGATTGAGACGCACTTTGAAGAGAGACATTTCTCAAAATAGACCTGGACGGTGACATTGCACTATTATGTGCCTTCACATGGGGATTTCAAAATGTGAAATTTGTTGTTGATGTTAGAAACTGGAAATTAAATGTGGCATGTTGTTTTCCCTGCAGCTGAAGCAGCCGAATACAGACTGGACTCTCACGAAAAATCAGAACTCCTCCATTAAAAGGTACCATTTTTAATCTTTGATCTTTGACCTTTGACCTTTGCACTCAACCAAACCAATTGTACGAACGCATACAATGCTCTATAATGAGCTGAAGATCACTCGTGTTAAAATGGATATACTACATTGCATTTACATACGAGTAAAGTATGTTTTCATATCTTGTTTCCAGTTATAACTCCATCAACATGGATGGCACCCTCATGCGTAAGGCCATGCATGCTGACCCAGAAAACTATGTCACATCCATGGCGCCTGGACAATACTGGACCTGGGGTACTAGAGGGGTGAAAGGTAAGAGAGGCCAAACACAGTGGACCACCGAGAGCCTTCATCAACACGTTACATATGCATTTATGGAATGCCCTTCTGTTTTCTTTTGTTCCCTAATTGGTTTGTTGGTACATTCTTAATTCATCTCCAGTACTTTTGATACTCATCATTATGGCTCCATTTATTTTTGTTGCAGTCGTCATTGTTTATTGTCCTGACTACAAAGCACTAAACTTAGTTTCAGAGAAGTGCTATGAGAGTGAAAATATCCCTACAGTCCTGAGTCAATATTGAATATATTTGCTTATCCTCTCCTCTCTCCTCCTTTATGTCATACAGACTATAAGATGTCTCCTTCGACCAGTGGGATCCCCTCTCGCCCCTGGACTCCTCGGTGCACACCTCCTCCCCAACAACAGCAGCCATCGATCCCACCCCACCCCCACCCCCACCCTCACATCCCACCCCACCCCCACCCTCAAATCCCACCTCACCCTCACATCCCACCCCACCCACACCCACACCCTCACCCACACCCACACCCACCACCTGACTACCACCACAATGTGTACATCCCTGGGACACCATCAGGCTTTTGCACCCTGAGGCCCACAGTGCAGCGAAGCGAGCTGGACGTCCACAATTCCTTCTCCACCTTTGGAAAGAGGCGACGTCTTCAGATGTCCCCCCAGGGAGAGGCTGCGATTATAAATAATGACCTGTACAATGACTGACTTTTCAATGGCTGTCTGAATTGATTATTAAAATGACGTATAACCTAATATAAAAAGAGGCAGAGAACATTCAGCGCATTGATTAATGAACATATGATTCACAAGTTGGAGGAAAATAACACAAGATAAATATTGAATGAATAATCCATTTTGGCTAAAATGCTGGAGGGAAATGAAATCTGATGGCTATTTATGTGACACGCCACTGCAACATGATCAATGTATGCCTATTATCGTTAATATTATTATTATTTAGACAATCAAACTGGAGCCACAATTACATCCAAAATGTTTTGAAAAAGCATTAGTGGACAATACTTTTGCACACCCTCATGAATTTATATTTTTGGTTTTATGAAACGAAAAAAGTGTTTTCTTTTTGTATATGTTAGTTTGCTGAGCTTGTGTGAATATAATAATGTATATGCAAGCTGCAACACGATGCAGACAATTGTAAAGAAGGGGGCTTTTCCCCACACATGTACTGTATACATTTATGAAAATAAAGTATTTTTTTCACAAGGTCTGTGTCATGACTCCTAGACATGCATGTGTAATTCATAAAACTCAAAGCTAACCCAACCCATGCTACTGATTTGGTCGATCTGCATGCATAAAGCATTTAGATGTACGTTTCCATATGTATGTTTAATTAGCTTGAGCCAATTATTTTTGGGCTGGATAAAGTTCCACATCTACTCTTACACGGGTGGAAAGCTTTTCGCCTTGGTAAGCTGTTTTTCACAGTGAGGAATAAACATTGTAAAATGCTAACATATGCTAATTGGAGTGCTTGCATTTCCATTTGCCCGCGGAGAATATGTGGGGTTCATTAACTGAACAAACAGAACCTCCTCTCTCGAAATATCACTTTAATTAAGACCACGAACACGAATACAGCATCCGGGGAGGGGGAGCTCAGCTCCAAATGCCATACCTGGATGTGAGCTAGAGGGCCTGTGACTTTTCTCTCTGTGCCCTTTTACATCTTACTTCTCAGGGAATTAGGTCCGACTATCAACAGATGAGAGCTGGCCACCGGCCAGAAATGAGTAGGGTAATTAGGTCGTTGTATGGCTCAGACTGAAAATAATTCAGTTAATAAGGAAACGGGTGTCCGTAGAGAGCATGGATGGGAGCAGGCTAACCTTCTCTGCGGTAAGGTGATCCATGGGGATGGCTGAAGGGGCAGCCCTATTTAGGTCAGCTTGGCTTAATTTCAGATGAGTGAGGAATGGAGCTATGTTCCTAAAATAGAAGTGTATGATAATTCTTTGTGCTCTTTGCTAAAAGAAAAGTTTAAAAGTAAAAACATTTTTATTTTATTTAGGATCATTAAACAAAAGTCATTCAGAGACACTGAATTCATGGATACGGCTAGAATGAAATGGGCAAACTCGAATTTTGGTATCTTTTAAACGTGGATGTTGTAGTGACATTGTTGTGTTGTGATTCGTGAAGACATAATGGTCATAAAATACATAAAATCTGCTCCGTTTGATCCGTTACAGCAACTATTCAACCATGTTGGTCGTTTGCATTGGGAGCTGTCCATGACCATGGTGCTGACATTGTTTTGACCAGTGGTTCTTTCCAAGCCAACTGCAATTTCTTCAGCCGCCCACCAGAGGGCGCGTATGCTACTACTCAATAAATACTGCAGTATGTTGTGGAGGCACCCTATTCAGATCCTTTAACAAAAACTTTGCATCAAAAATAGTAAGAAGTCAAGTAAAGTAAAATTATTAAATGGAATGCACATAAAGTGTTAAAAGTAATGCAGAACATGTTTTCCCTGTGTGAGTGTTACAATGTTAAACTTATGCAGAAATAAACATGGGAATGTTGCAGCGGGTCGTGGTACAGCTTACTTAACTACTTTATATACAGTTGGGTATATCTATAACAATGCATCATATTCCATTCAATTATGTTTGAGATATACTATAGCTGTAAATGGAGTGAATGTAGTAGCCTTAAATATTCAAGAAAAGCACACACACCACAAATATGACTAGAGTATTTGAGAAATTGCGCCTATAGTCACATTCTACTGTTGTTTAGGGCCCAGGCTCATTAATGAATACATACGTGTTATGTAGAATCCCACAAGCAACATACTTCAGTAAGATTAGAGTTATTGATCACATTCAAATAGTGTACTCATATTTTTTGTTTATATGGCAGTAAAATACTGGATGATATTGTATGCAAATCTGATTAATATACAATCCCAATATATGTCCCTATGTTGATCATTAGCACCATCTTGTAACACTGGTGTGGTGCCATATTCCTCCAACAGGTGGCACCATTGAGTAAGAATCAAAGCACAACAAACAAACAGTCTTAGGTTAGAGGAGTGTATTAAGTTTACATTTGAACTCAGTGTGTGTGGTGCTGGGGAGTTACAATGACGTAATCCAGCAACCCTGTCAAGGGAATTTGGCTGATTTCATTTGGGGGAAGAAAACAACCCAGACAGAGTGGAAAAAGGAGGGGCAGCAGAAAGAAGAGTCCTCTTTTTATTGAGACAGACACATAAAGCAACAACTCGAACCTCTGTTCATGATCTCACTTGAATACATGAGACTATACATTTAGAAGTATTTTGACACATTTACTTTACATCTTACATATGAATATTCAGATATTTTGTGCAAATACAGATTGCATGCATGCGGTTTCCTTCTTTGTGTGTGTGTGTGTGTGTGTGTGTGTGTGTGTGTGTGTGTGTGTGTGTGTGTGTGCGTGCGTGTGTTTATGTCAGATTTATGTCTGACATGCAGTTTATTTGAAAGCTACAGGTGTGTGTTTGTGTTGAATACATATAACCTTACAAAAACAACGCAGAGGCTCTGGTTTCATTTGCAAATATCACAACCATTTTCCCAGATGCTGTTAGCTTGGAGTTTCCTAAATTATTTAAGCCGAGCCACTATAGCCAAACCTGGAGCTTTGTTGCCATAAGTGACATAGGAAGGAAGGTGATACAACTTGGGTTGTAGTTGAAGAGTGTGTTTTATTGCAATTTCATTCAAATTGGGTCAATTTATTGGCTGCTCTCAACTCTAAAAATAGATGCACACATAATAAAATGCTCATTGAATGAACATGTTAACAAATGGCAAATGATCAATTACAGTATATTGCAAAATTGTACACAAAAATGTATATGAATGGAACCTAACAAATGTGTCAGTGACTTGAAATGGTTAATTAGGGAAATACATGTTCCTAATTGTGTCTTTATATATATATACTGTAATATATATATATATATATATATATATATATATATATATATATATATATATATATATATATACACTGGCTATGAAACATGAAAACCCAGTCATGTATTTAATATTATATGTTATAGCCACATATCACACCCACACACCCAAACAACTCACATCTCTTGGGATCTTAAGGCTGCACCATCACAAGAACATTCCTGGGCAGGACAACAACCCCTCTTCCCAGAAATTACATCTTTGAGCCAAGAACAGCACAACAGGCGCACATCTCATTCTTAGGTCATATTTGATTCAGCCAACAGATGCACGTGCATACGCACATGCAGATACTCACAATCGCAGATAAGGTCATATCAGGGACGATGGATCCCGCAGCTGCGGCTCTGCATTGTGTACAAGTCTCGTCTCGATGTCATCTCTTGTTGTCTCTCAAATGTGAATGATTTGTTCATCTGTTCTTGATTAATTCAATATGAGGTTCAATAACATGCAATGATCAAACTGGCTGAGATTTGACTGATGAACTCTTCTCCTTGCACTTTATTTCATTGCCATTATGTATTTTTATTTGTAACAAGTTTCTTTCTTTTGGGTTTTGGTAGTCTGTGTTGTCTCAAGCTGGATGAATTTTGGCCATTGGCCAATTTCTTTCTTCTTTTGGCTGCTCTGTTTATGTGCACACTCGGCAGCAGAGAACATCCCAAGGATGTCAGAGGAGAGCAATCAAACAGTATAAAATAGTAACTTAAAATGCAACATATCTCTCTCCCTGTTTTCACAAAACAACACCAAACAAGGGGTTCGGGTAAATACAAATACAAAAATATGTTAAAAAAATAAAACGATTCACCACAAGCAGCATTATTCAATGAGATGTTTTCCTAGAATTATTCAAATCCACAATATATTGAGTGGCTAAACAAGGGTACCTGGCTGTTTACATTTAAAAAAAAATGTTTTACATAGACTGGGAGATGTTAAATAATGTAATTGAGTTTATTGTCCATTTTCAATAGGCAGGGTTCACCTCGTTGCCCGTCTTACAGTTGAGTGCTACAAGCATCGGGCAACAGTGGTCGACAATATCTTGAACCATGACCTCAACACATCTGCAAGCTGCAGAAAGGGCCTGCAGGGACTTTACTCTCTGTGCTTTAAGACACTGATGGCTTTATTTTATAAACAATTTATTGAGTCTATTTTAACCTTCTGTTGATTTCTTGGTCCGGGAACCTTAAAGTGAAAAAGGAAAATGTTCTCTTTCATTTTGTTAAAGAAGAGAGATAATTAATTGCTTCTGCTTTCTTTAGTATGACAGACACATTTAAGGTCAGCTGATCTGAGCCATCTCTGACCCCACACTTCTCCTTTCTGGGCCCAGATACGGCCCCCCAAGGTAAAAAACAATAGGTTTACATTTTCCTTTGCTCCAACTGCAATAAATACACTTAATTTGCACTGAACCTTGACTTGCACAACACTTTATCATAGTTGTATTATAATAGTTTGACCCTTTTAATTGGCAAATACATCTTTTGTTTGATTAATGTCAAATCTCCTTTTGTATGCTGTGTTTGTGTTTTTGCCCTTACATTTACAATAATAATGAATGAAATGGACTGCACTTGTATAGGGCTTTATCTTCCAACCACTCAAAGTGCTTTAACACTAAATGTCAACATTCACCCATTCACGCCAGGGGCTACCATCAGGACTCTAACTAACCATTCATATCCATTCAACTGGGGAGCAATTTTTGAGGAATCATCGACATGGACGGGGATCGAACCGCCGATCCTCTGATTTATGACCCTGCTCTACCACTGAGCCAGAGTCCACACACACTGACACATTCATTCACCTGACCAGCATGTCTTTGAACAGTGGGTGGAAAACTGAGCACCCAGAGGAAACCCACTCAGCCACTTCCTCATTGAGCATGAAAAACACATATCAAAATCAACACAGTAGTGCATGTGCAGATGCTTGTCATGTGAGAAGTTTTTTTTTGACAGGTCTTGGACAACAGAGCTGATTCTATCTGCACAGTTACTGCACTATGTTCAGTGTCTGTCACACGGTGTCACTGTTGACCACCAACGCATAATGCATCTCTCTCTGGTCATGACACACCCATTTATAAAGGGTGTATTGTAGGACACAGCTTTTTGGAAGATAGGCTTTGTATTTTATGTCTAACAACACCACCCAAAGACATGTCCTAAGATAATTGTCAGATCTTAAAAATCAACCAGCATCACGTTTTCACAAAGTGGAGTTCTTTCTGGCAGACGAAAGGATGTTTTTTTGGGCCACCGTCTTTGTCCTGTCTGCAGGATGGCGCAGCGCTTTTTCTGTGACACGGTACTCCATAGCCGAGGAGATGGAGAGGGGCTCTGTTGTGGCCAATCTCGCTGCTGATTTGGGACTGGAGCTTGGAGGTTTGGCACAACGAGAGGTAAAACTTGATATTTTCCATAACAAAAAGTATCTGGATGTCAATAAAAAGACAGGGGAGTTGTACATAGTGGAGAAGATGGACAGGGAATATCTTTGTCAGACGAAAACTACCTCCTGTTTTCTAAAGCTTGATGTGATCATTGAAAGCCCCTTGCGGATCTTCAACATTGAACTTGGAATAACAGACATTAATGACAACGCTCCACATTTCCGACGAGACAGAATTGAGCTCGACGTTTCAGAATCGGCCAGACCAGGAGAGAGATTCTCGCTGCCTAACGGTGTGGATCCAGATGTCGGCATAAATACAATTAAAACATACCAGCTCAGTAACAGCGAACATTTCACCATCGAAATACAGACAGGCAGTGATGGAACGCAATATGTCGATTTGGTGTTGACTAAGTCTTTAGACAGAGAGGAGAATGCCGTTCATAAGTTAATACTGACTGCTGTGGACGGAGGGGTCCCCGTGCGCTCCGGCACCGCCAATATTATTGTGAGAGTGCAGGATACCAACGATAATCCTCCGCGGTTTGACAAGCAGATTTACACAATTAATATGACTGAAAATTCCCCGATCGGAACATTAGTGATGACGCTTAACGCTACAGATCTTGACGAGGGTCTTAATTCAGAGATAGTCTACTCATTCACCCTTTACACGTCAGAAAAAACACAAGACGTATTTGAATTGAACCCCAACACTGGGGAGATAACTGTGAAGGGTACTATTGATTATGAAGACATGAAATTATACGAGATGCACATTGAAGCTAGAGACAAGGGGACGCATCCCTTGCTGGGTCAGTGTAAAGTAGTCGTACACGTGACGGATATGAACGATAATTATCCGGAAATTACCATACAGTCTGTAAAAAACACAGTGGATGAAAACATCGCAGTAGGAAGTGTCATTGCTCTTGTAGGTATAAGTGACAGAGACACTGGCCATAATGGAAACGTAAGCTTGTCCATAAATCAGCCCATGCCATTTATTCTGAACAAGTCATCAGATATACCCATGCATTATAAGCTCATAGTGTCTGCACCTTTAGATCGTGAATCAGTACCTGAATATGACATCAAACTGATTGTGACGGATGCAGGAACGCCGCCATTGTCTGACAACGAAACAATAACTGTGCATCTGCTGGATGTTAATGACAATGTTCCACAGTTCCCTCAGTCATTTTATACTATACGTGTAATGGAGAATAACGCACCTGGAGCCTTGCTCAGTTCCCTCACTGCGTTTGACCCTGACCTCCATGAAAACCAGTATCTAGTGTATTTCATCCTGGAGAAGGAGATAGCCAACACCTCCATGTCCATGCTGTTCTCCATCAATCCAGAGAACGGTAATCTTTACGCACTAAAAACCTTTGACTATGAGATCGAGAAGGAGTTTCTCTTCCACATCGAGGCCAGAGACTCTGGCTCTCCTCCACTCAGCAGTAACGTGACGGTCCACATCATCATAGTGGACCAGAACGACAACGCTCCGGTTATTGTCTCTCCGTGGCGCGCGCACGGCTCGGTGGTGGAGGAGAAGATCCCCAGATCCACCGATAAAGGCTCTCTGGTTTCCAAAGTGATCGCCTTGGACACCGACTCGGTGCACAACTCTCGGATTACGTACCAGTTTCTACAAGTGACTGACGCCACCTTGTTCAGTCTGGATCAATACAACGGAGAGATCCGGACTATGAGGATGTTCAGTTACAGAGACCCGCGTCACCAGCGACTGGTTGTTGTTGCCAAGGACAACGGGGAGCCCGCTCTCTCCGCTACAGTCACCATCAAGCTGTCCACAGTGGAGACTGCCGTTAAGGCCTACTCGGACATGACGGAGGTGCCTCTAGAATACGACATCTTCTCAGACCTAAACCTGTATTTGGTCATCGGTCTGGGCTCCGTGTCATTTCTCCTATTGATCACCATTTTGGTCACCATCGTGCTCAAGTGTCAGAAACCCAAGCCCAGCAAAGCGGCTCCTCCCTGCAGGAACAGTGTGATCAGTGAGAGGAACTCCACCATCGCAGACTCCACTCTGGTCTCCAACGATGCCTACTGGTACAGTCTGTTTCTAGCGGAGACCAGGAAAGGGAAGATGGTGGCTAGACAGCCTGTGCCAAAGGGCTCCAGATACATCGTGTCCAGTTTACCAAGAGGCACAGGACTGACAGGCACGAGTGAGTCAGCGGCTTCCACTCTGCAGGTGAGAATCCAATGTACACGTGTTTTTATATTTATAATGTATCAATATTTATCAATATTTCATTTTACACCGTATTATTTTAGGACAATAATATGTATCAAGTAAAATCTTGAATTGTGTCAATAAATCAATGTATTATCGTCAGCAATACTCGTTTTAAACTCACATTTATACCAATAAACCAGTCTTTAAGGTACATCTTGTTAAATATAATTTAAAAAGTCTTGAAAGCCTAAAGGGTGGCGCTGTTTTGTGAGTAAAACGCCAGCTCATGAACGTCATGACAGAGAATCTCTGTCGTCAGGTCAGACCGTGAAACGGCCGGAAAGCTCCGTGGTGCTGAATCTCTCAAAATAGGCGCTCGCTGCTTTCAGGACCCATAAATGCTCGGGATCAAAATCGTGAGAATATGTTTGAGCCCAAGGACGTAAGAGCAAAACTCAATATTACTGGAAACGTACGTCATTTCCTTTGAAGTGCAGTAAACCCGCGGACAACAATGGAGTCCGTTGTAATGCATTCTTGTAAAAGGTACGTGCTGCTCGTTATTCTTTTTTCTTTCGTTCGTAACATTTCGACTTCAGTGACTCACTATTCAATACCTGAAGAGATGAAAGAAGGATCAGTTGTAGCAAACCTCGCTACTGATCTCAGTCTGGATCTAAAAACACTGAACCAGAGGAAGATGCGTCTGGACATCATTGCAAACAAGAAATATCTGGACGTGAACAAAGAGACTGGTGAACTGTATGTTGTTGAAAAGATTGACCGGGAAAATATTTGCAATTTCAAATCATCAGCATCTTGTTATCTCAGACTGGAGATAATACTTGAAAACCCAGTACGAATCTTTAATATAGAAGTAGAAATATTGGATATGAACGACAACGCCCCACAGTTTCGGAGAGACGCCATTCATTTAGATTTATCTGAAGCGACGCCAAAAGGAGAGAGATTCTCTCTCAGTAATGCAGTTGATCCTGATGTTGGGACCAACTCAGTGAAAACGTACCATCTGAGTGAAAGTGAGCATTTTACGATTGAAGTTCAGACTGGCAGAGAAGGGTCCAAATTTGCTGAATTAATATTGAAAACTGCCTTAGATCGAGAGCAGCAGGCTGTCCATAATTTAATACTCACAGCTGTAGATGGAGGCTCACCTGCTCGTTCTGGCACTGCAAGTGTTATTGTTCGTGTTTTAGACACAAATGACAATGCTCCTACTTTTGACAAATTAAACTACACTTTAAAAATAATGGAAAATGTTCCAATTGGAAGCCTGGTTATTAATCTCAATGCTACAGATTTAGATGAGGGTTCAAATTCTGATGTAACGTATTTATATAGTTTATATACGTCAGAGAAAACACAGGAAACATTTAATCTGAATCCTTCCACTGGAGAAATTACTGTTAAAGGAATGCTGAATTATGAGGATTTCAAGATTTATGACATGGAGGTTATAGCAACTGATAAAGGAGAAAGTGCCTTATCAGGACAATGTACTATTAAGATTCTGGTTGAAGACATGAACGACAACCATCCAGAAATATCTATTAAATCATTCCAGAGCCCAGTCAATGAAAACATAGAATTAGAGACAGTGATCGCTGTAGTTAGTGTCAGTGATAAAGACTCAGGGGACAATGGAGTGGTTGATCTTCATATTCCAGATAATATGCCTTTCAAACTGAGGGAGTCCTCTGATAACTATTATGAATTAGTAGTGTCACAGCCATTAGACCGTGAGAAGGTTCCAGAATATGACATCACCTTCACTGTGACAGACAGAGGTTCTCCTCCTTTATCTGACAATGAAACTATGACGTTAGAACTGCTGGATGTTAATGACAATGTTCCACAGTTCCCTCAGTCATTTTATACTATACGTGTAATGGAGAATAACGCACCTGGAGCCTTGCTCAGTTCACTGACTGCGTTTGACCCTGACCTCCATGAAAACCAGTATCTAGTGTATTTCATCCTGGAGAAGGATATAGCCAACACCTCCATGTCCATGCTGTTCTCCATCAATCCAGAGAACGGTAATCTTTACGCACTAAAAACCTTTGACTATGAGATCGAGAAGGAGTTTCTCTTCCACATCGAGGCCAGAGACTCTGGCTCTCCTCCACTCAGCAGTAACGTGACGGTCCACATCATCATAGTGGACCAGAACGACAACGCTCCGGTTATTGTCTCTCCGTGGCGCGCGCACGGCTCGGTGGTGGAGGAGAAGATCCCCAGATCCACCGATAAAGGCTCTCTGGTTTCCAAAGTGATCGCCTTGGACACCGACTCGGTGCACAACTCTCGGATTACGTACCAGTTTCTACAAGTGACTGACGCCACCTTGTTCAGTCTGGATCAATACAACGGAGAGATCCGGACTATGAGGATGTTCAGTTACAGAGACCCGCGTCACCAGCGACTGGTTGTTGTTGCCAAGGACAACGGGGAGCCCGCTCTCTCCGCTACAGTCACCATCAAGCTGTCCACAGTGGAGACTGCCGTTAAGGCCTACTCGGACATGACGGAGGTGCCTCTAGAATACGACATCTTCTCAGACCTAAACCTGTATTTGGTCATCGGTCTGGGCTCGGTGTCATTTCTCCTGCTGATCACCATTTTGGTCACCATCGTGCTCAAGTGTCAGAAACCCAAGCCCAGCAAAGCGGCTCCTCCCTGCAGGAACAGTGTGATCAGTGAGAGGAACTCCACCATCGCAGACTCCACTCTGGTCTCCAACGATGCCTACTGGTACAGTCTGTTTCTAGCGGAGACCAGGAAAGGGAAGATGGTGGCTAGACAGCCTGTGCCAAAGGGCTCCAGATACATCGTGTCCAGTTTACCAAGAGGCACAGGACTGACAGGCACGAGTGAGTCAGCGGCTTCCACTCTGCAGGTGAGAATCCAATGTACACGTGTTTTTATATTTATAATGTATCAATATTTATCAATATTTCATTTTACACCGTAGTTATTTTAGACATATTCATCAAGTAAAATATTGAATAGTCCCAATAAATCAATTTATTATCGTCAGCAATACACGTTTTAAACTCACATTTATACCAATAAACCAGTCTTTAAGGTACATCTTGTTAAATATAATTTAAAAAGTCTTGAAAGCCTAAAGGGTGGCGCTGTTTTGTGAGTAAAACGCCAGCTCATGAACGTCATGACAGAGAATCGTTGTCGTCAGGTCAGACCATGAAACGGCCGGAAAGCTCCGTGGTGCTGAATCTCTCAAAATAGGCGCTCGCTGCTTTCAGGACCGATACATGCTCGGGCTAAAAATCGTGAGAACATGTTCGAGACAAAGGATGTAAGAGCAAAACTCAATATTACTGGAAACGTACGTCATTTCCTTTGAAGTGCAGTAAACCCGCAGACAGCAATGGAGTCCGTTGTAACAATGCATTATTGTAAAAGGTACGTGCTGCTCGTTATTCTTTTTTCTTTCGTTCGGAACATAACGACTTCAGTGACTCACTATTCAATACCTGAAGAGATGAAAGAAGGATCAGTTGTAGCAAAGCTCGCTACTGATCTCAGTCTGGATGTTAAAACACTGAACCAGAGGAAGATGCGTCTGGACATCATTGCAAACAAGAAATATCTGGATGTGAACAAAGAGACTGGTGAACTGTATGTTGTTGAAAAGATTGACCGGGAAAATATTTGCACAACCAAATCATCAGCGTCTTGTTATCTCAAACTGGAGATCATACTAGAAAACCCAGTACGAATCTTTAACATAGAAGTAGAAATACAGGACATGAACGACAACGCCCCACAGTTTCGGAGAGACGCCATTCATTTAGATTTATCTGAAGCGACGCCAAAAGGAGAGAGATTCTCTCTCAGTAATGCAGTTGATCCTGATGTTGGAACCAACTCAGTGAAAACGTACCATCTGAGTGAAAGTGAACATTTTAATATAGAAGTTCAGACTGGCAGAGATGGGTCAAAATTTGCTGAATTAATCTTAATAAAGTCTTTAGATCGAGAGCAGCAAGCTGTCCATAATGTAATACTCACAGCTGTAGATGGAGGCTCACCTGCTCGTTCTGGCACTGCAAGTGTTATTGTTCGTGTTTTAGACACAAATGACAACGCTCCTACTTTTGACAAGTTAAAATACACTTTAAAAATAATGGAAAATGTTCCAATTGGAAGCCTTGTTATTCATCTGAATGCTACAGATTTAGACGAGGGTTCAAATTCTGATGTAACGTATTTATATAGTTTATATACGTCAGAGAAAACACAAGAAACATTTAATCTGAATCCTTCCACTGGTGAAATTACTGTGAAAGGAATGTTGAATTATGAGGATTTCAGGATTTATGACATGGAAGTTATAGCAACTGATAAAGGAGAAAGTGTATTATCAGGACAATGTACTATTAAGATTATGGTTGAAGACATGAACGACAACCATCCAGAAATATCTATTAAATCATTCCAGAGTCCAGTCAATGAAAACATAGAATTAGACACAGTGATCGCTGTAGTTAGTGTCAGTGATAAAGACTCTGGGGACAATGGAGTGGTTGATCTTCATATTCCAGATAATATGCCTTTCAAACTGAGGGAGTCCTCTGATAACTATTATGAATTAGTAGTGTCACAGCCATTAGACCGTGAGAAGGTTCCAGAATATGACATCACCTTCACTGTGACAGACAGAGGTTCTCCTCCTTTATCTGACAATGAAACGATGACATTAGAACTGCTGGACGTTAATGACAATGTTCCACAGTTCCCTCAGTCATTTTATACTATACGTGTAATGGAGAATAACGCACCTGGAGCCTTGCTCAGTTCCCTCACTGCGTTTGACCCTGACCTCCATGAAAACCAGTATCTAGTGTATTTCATCCTGGAGAAGGAGATAGCCAACACCTCCATGTCCATGCTGTTCTCCATCAATCCAGAGAACGGTAATCTTTACGCTCTAAAAACCTTTGACTATGAGATCGAGAAGGAGTTTCTCTTCCACATCGAGGCCAGAGACTCTGGCTCTCCTCCACTCAGCAGTAACGTGACGGTCCACATCATCATAGTGGACCAGAACGACAACGCTCCGGTTATTGTCTCTCCGTGGCGCGCGCACGGCTCGGTGGTGGAGGAGAAGATCCCCAGATCCACCGATAAAGGCTCTTTGGTTTCCAAAGTAATCGCTTTGGACACCGACTCGGTGCACAACTCTCGGATTACGTACCAGTTTCTACAAGTGACTGACGCCACCTTGTTCAGTCTGGATCAATACAACGGAGAGATCCGGACTATGAGGATGTTCAGTTACAGAGACCCGCGTCACCAGCGACTGGTTGTTGTTGCCAAGGACAACGGGGAGCCCGCTCTCTCCGCTACAGTCACCATCAAGCTGTCCACAGTGGAGACTGCCGTTAAGGCCTACTCGGACATGACGGAGGTGCCTCTAGAATACGACATCTTCTCAGACCTAAACCTGTATTTGGTCATCGGTCTGGGCTCGGTGTCATTTCTCCTGCTGATCACCATTTTGGTCACCATCGTGCTCAAATGTCAGAAACCGAAGCCCATCAAAGCGGCTCCTCCCTGCAGGAACAGTGTGATCAGTGAGAGGAACTCCACCATCGCAGACTCCACTCTGGTCTCCAACGATGCCTACTGGTACAGTCTGTTTCTAGCGGAGACCAGGAAAGGGAAGATGGTGGCTAGACAGCCTGTGCCAAAGGGCTCCAGATACATCGTGTCCAGTTTACCAAGAGGCACAGGACTGACAGGCACGAGTGAGTCAGCAGCTTCCACTCTGCAGGTGAGAGTCCAATGTACACGTGTTTTTATATTTATGATGTATCAATATTTAGTGATATTTAATTTTACACCGTATTATTTTAGGACAATATCATTCATCAAGTAAAATATTGAATAGTGTCAATGAATCAATTTATTATTGTCAGCAATACTCGTTTTAAACTCACATTGATACCAATATACTGGTATTTATGGTACATCTTGTTAAATTGAATTTAAAAAGTCTTGAAAGCCTAAAGGGTGGCGCTGTTTTGTGATTAAAACGCCAGCTCATGAACGTCATGACAGAGAATCTTTGTCGTCAGGTCAGACCGTGAAACAGCCGGAAAGCTCCGTGGTGCTGAATCTCTCAAAATAGGCGCTCGCTGCTTTCAGGACCGATAAATGCTCGAGATCCAAATTGTGACAACATGTTCGAGACCAAGGACGTAAGAGGAAAACTCAATAGCACTGGAAATGTACGTCATTTCCTTTGAAGTGCAGTAAACCCGCAGACAACAATGGAGTCCGTTGTAACAATGCATTCTTGTAAAAGGTACGTGCTGCTCGTTATTCTTTTTTCTTTCGTTCGTAACATAACGACTTCAGGGACTCACTATTCAATACCTGAAGAGATGAAAGAAGGATCAGTTGTAGCAAACCTCGCTACTGATCTCAGTCTGGATGTTAAAACACTGAACCAGAGGAAGATGCGTCTGGACATCATTGCAAACAAGAAATATCTGGATGTGAACAAAGAGACTGGTGAACTGTATGTTGTTGAAAAGATTGACCGGGAAAATATTTGTGCTGGAAAGTCTTCTTGTTATCTCAAACTGGAGATAATACTTGAAAACCCAGTACGAATCTTTAACATAGAAGTAGAAATATTGGACATGAACGACAACGCCCCACAGTTTCGGAGAGACGCCATTCATTTAGATTTATCTGAAGCGACGCCAAAAGGAGAGAGATTATTTCTCAGTAATGCAGTTGATCCTGATTTTGGAACCAACTCAGTGAAAACGTACTATCTAAGTGAAAGTGAACATTTTAATATTAAAGTTCAAACTGGCAGAGATGGGTCACAATTTGCTGAATTAATCTTAATAAAGACTTTAGATCGAGAGCAGCAGGCTGTCCATAATTTATTACTCACAGCTGTAGATGGAGGCTCACCTGCTCGTTCTGGCACTGCAAGTGTTATTGTTCGTGTTTTAGACACAAATGACAACGCTCCTACTTTTGACAAATTAAACTACACTTTAAACATCATGGAAAATGTTCCAATTGGAAGCCTTGTTATACATCTCAGTGCTACAGATTTAGATGAAGGGTCGAATTCTGATGTAACGTATTTATATAGTTTATATACGTCAGAGAAAACACAGGAAACATTTAATTTGAATCCTTCCACTGGTGAAATTACTGTTAAAGGAATGCTGAATTATGAGGATTTCAAGATTTATGATATGGAAGTTATAGCAACTGATAAAGGAGAAAGTGCCTTATCAGGACAATGTACTATTAAGATTCTGGTTGAAGACATGAACGACAACCATCCAGAAATATCTATCAAATCCTTCCAGAGTCCAGTCAATGAAAACATAGAATTAGACACAGTGATCGCTGTAGTTAGTGTCAGTGATAAAGACTCAGGGGACAATGGAGTGGTTGATCTTCATATTCCAGATAATATGCCTTTCAAACTGAGGGAGTCCTCTGATAACTATTATGAATTAGTAGTGTCACAGCCATTAGACCGTGAGAAGGTTCCAGAATATGACATCACCTTCACTGTGACAGACAGAGGTTCTCCTCCTTTATCTGACAATGAAACTATGACGTTAGAACTGCTGGACGTTAATGACAACGTTCCACAGTTCCCTCAGTCATTTTATACTATACGTGTAATGGAGAATAACGCACCTGGAGCCTTGCTCAGTTCCCTCACTGCGTTTGACCCTGACCTCCATGAAAACCAGTATCTAGTGTATTTCATCCTGGAGAAGGAGATAGCCAACACCTCCATGTCCATGCTGTTCTCCATCAATCCAGAGAACGGTAATCTTTACGCACTAAAAACCTTTGATTATGAGATCGAGAATGAGTTTCTCTTCCACATCGAGGCCAGAGACTCTGGCTCTCCTCCACTCAGCAGTAACGTGACGGTCCACATCATCATAGTGGACCAGAACGACAACGCTCCGGTTATTGTCTCTCCGTGGCGCGCGCACGGCTCGGTGGTGGAGGAGAAGATCCCCAGATCCACCGATAAAGGCTCTCTGGTTTCCAAAGTGATCGCCTTGGACACCGACTCGGTGCACAACTCTCGGATTACGTACCAATTTCTACAAGTGACTGACGCCACCTTGTTCAGTCTGGATCAATACAACGGAGAGATCAGGACTATGAGGATGTTCAGTTACAGAGACCCGCGTCACCAGCGACTGGTTGTTGTTGCCAAGGACAACGGGGAGCCCGCTCTCTCCGCTACAGTCACCATCAAGCTGTCCACAGTGGAGACTGCCGTTAAGGCCTACTCGGACATGACGGAGGTGCCTCTAGAATACGACATCTTCTCAGACCTAAACCTGTATTTGGTCATCGGTCTGGGCTCGGTGTCATTTCTCCTGCTGATCACCATTTTGGTCACCATCGTGCTCAAGTGTCAGAAACCCAAGCCCAGCAAAGCGACTCCTCCCTGCAGGAACAGTGTGATCAGTGAGAGGAACTCCACCATCGCAGACTCCACTCTGGTCTCCAACGATGCCTACTGGTACAGTCTGTTTCTAGCGGAGACCAGGAAAGGGAAGATGGTGGCTAGACAGCCTGTGCCAAAGGGCTCCAGATACATCGTGTCCAGTTTATTAAGAGGCACAGGACTGACAGGCACGAGTGAGTCAGCAGCTTCCACTCTGCAGGTGAGAGTCCAACGTACACCTGTTTTTATATTTATAATGTATCAATATTTAGTGATATTTCATTTTATACCGTATTATTTTAGGACAATAATATTCATCAAGTAAAATCTTGAATAGTGTCAATAAATCAATGTATTATTGTCAGCAATGCTCGTTTTAAACTCACACATATACCAATAAACTAGTCTGGTACATCTTGTTAAACTGAGTTTAAAAAGTCTTGAAAGCCTAAAGGGTGGCGCTGTTTTGTGAGTAAAACGCCAGCTCATGAACGTCATGACAGAGAATCTTTGTCGTCAGGTCAGACCGTGAAACAGCCGGAAAGCTCCGTGGTGCTGAATCTCTCAAAATAGGCGCTCGCTGCTTTCAGGACCGATACATGCTCGGGATCAAAATCGTGAGAACATGCTCGAGATTATCTACGTAAGAGCAAAACTCAATATTACTGGGAACGTACGTCATTTCCTTTGAAGTGCAGTAAACCCGCAGACAACAATGGAGTCCGTTGTAATGCATTCTTGTAAAAGGTACGTGCTGCTCGTTATTCTTTTTTCTTTCGTTCGTAACATAACGACTTCAGTGACTCATTATTCAATACCTGAAGAAATGAAAGAAGGATCAGTTGTAGCAAACCTCGCTACTGATCTCAGTCTGGATCTAAAAACACTGAACCAGAGGAAGATGCGTCTGGACATCATTGCAAACAAGAAATATCTGGATGTGAACAAAGAGACTGGTGAACTGTATGTTGTTGAAAAGATTGACCGGGAAAATATTTGCACAACCAAATCATCAGCATCTTGTTATCTCAAACTGGAGATAATACTTGAAAATCCACTGCGAATCTTTAACATAGAAGTAGAAATATTGGATATGAACGACAACGCCCCACAGTTTCGGAGAGACGCCATTCATTTAGATTTATCTGAAGCGACGCCAAAAGGAGAGAGATTCTCTCTCAGTAATGCAGTTGATCCTGATGTTGGAACCAACTCAGTGAAAACGTACCATCTGAGTGAAAGTGAACATTTTAATATTGAAGTTCAAACTGGCAGAGATGGGTCCAAATTCGCTGAATTAATTTTAATAAAGTCTTTAGATCGAGAGCAGCAGGCTGTCCATAATTTAATACTCACAGCTGTAGATGGAGGCTCACCTGCTCGTTCTGGCACTGCAAGTGTTATTGTTCATGTTTTAGACACAAATGACAACGCTCCTACTTTTGACAAATTAAACTACACTTTAACAATAAAGGAAAATGTTCCAATTGGAAGCCTTGTTATTCACCTCAGTGCTACAGATTTAGATGAGGGTTCAAATTCTGATGTAACGTATTTATATAGTTTATATACGTCAGAGAAAACACAAGAAACATTTAATCTGAATCCTTCCACTGGTGAAATTACTGTGAAAGGAATGTTGAATTATGAGGATTTCAGGATTTATGACATGGAAGTTATAGCAACTGATAAAGGAGAAAGTGTATTATCAGGACAATGTACTATTAAGATTCTGGTTGAAGACATGAACGACAACCATCCAGAAATATCTATTAAATCCTTCCAGAGTCCAGTCAATGAAAACATAGAATTAGACACAGTGATCGCTGTAGTTAGTGTCAGTGATAAAGACTCTGGGGACAATGGAGTGGTTGACCTTCGTATTCCAGATAATATGCCTTTCAAACTGAGGGAGTCCTCTGATAACTATTATGAATTAGTAGTGTCACAGCCATTAGACCGTGAGAAGGTTCCAGAATATGACATCACCTTCACTGTGACAGACAGAGGTGCTCCTCCTTTATCTGACAATGAAACGATGACGTTAGAACTGCTGGACGTTAATGACAATGTTCCACAGTTCCCTCAGTCATTTTATACTATACGTGTAATGGAGAATAACGCACCTGGAGCCTTGCTCAGTTCCCTCACTGCGTTTGACCCTGACCTCCATGAAAACCAGTATCTAGTATATTTCATCCTGGAGAAGGAGATAGCCAACACCTCCATGTCCATGCTGTTCTCCATCAATCCAGAGAACGGTAATCTTTACGCACTAAAAACATTTGACTATGAGATCGAGAATGAGTTTCTCTTCCACATCGAGGCTAGAGACTCTGGCTCTCCTCCACTCAGCAGTAACGTGACGGTCCACATCATCATAGTGGACCAGAACGACAACGCTCCGGTTATTGTCTCTCCGTGGCGCGCGCACGGCTCGGTGGTGGAGGAGAAGATCCCCAGATCCACCGATAAAGGCTCTCTGGTTTCCAAAGTGATCGCCTTGGACACCGACTCGGTGCACAACTCTCGGATTACGTACCAGTTTCTACAAGTGACTGACGCCACCTTGTTCAGTCTGGATCAATACAACGGAGAGATCCGGA
Organism: Myoxocephalus aenaeus; assembly: GCA_038501785.1. NCBI lineage: Eukaryota > Metazoa > Chordata > Actinopteri > Perciformes > Cottidae > Myoxocephalus > Myoxocephalus aenaeus. The sequence continues at coordinate 2,821,931 of JBAMJR010000161.1, read as the reverse complement.
CTATGAGGATGTTCAGTTACAGAGACCCGCGTCACCAGCGACTGGTTGTTGTTGCCAAGGACAACGGGGAGCCCGCTCTCTCCGCTACAGTCACCATCAAGCTGTCCACAGTGGAGACTGCCGTTAAGGCCTACTCGGACATGACGGAGGTGCCTCTAGAATACGACATCTTCTCAGACCTAAACCTGTATTTGGTCATCGGTCTGGGCTCGGTGTCATTTCTCCTGCTGATCACCATTTTGGTCACCATCGTGCTCAAGTGTCAGAAACCCAAGCCCAGCAAAGCGGCTCCTCCCTGCAGGAACAGTGTGATCAGTGAGAGGAACTCCACCATCGCAGACTCCACTCTGGTCTCCAACGATGCCTACTGGTACAGTCTGTTTCTAGCGGAGACCAGGAAAGGGAAGATGGTGGCTAGACAGCCTGTGCCAAAGGGCTCCAGATACATCGTGTCCAGTTTACCAAGAGGCACAGGGCTGACAGGCACGAGTGAGTCAGCGGCCTCCACTTTGCAGGTATGGAAGAAACCCAGTTCAACAGATATTATCAGAGCATGTACATCAAATACAGACAAAAATGAATCTTTGAAACGTTACGTTTTACAACAGTTTTTGTTTTGTTCTTGCAATTTTAAATATATCATGTATCCAAACTCTTGAAACATACCATTTGTAATAGTTCATAAGTGAGTACAGAAACACATAACGTCTTCCTACCGGTGATAATCAAAGTTGACATCAGACATCGTTTAAATAACAGGATTCTTTCATTTTTTTTGTGTAAATGTTGATACATCAAAAAGAATTTGCAACTTTTGCTCCTTCCATGAATGTGTTTTTCTCGCACACGGTATCAGGTAAACATTACATCAGTTATAGTTCTTGACGCAACTGAGTGCGCTTCAGGTGGCAACATGACTTGAACAAACAACATATTTACCGACAATATTCAGCAAATCCATTCAAATAGAGACTAAATTGCGTGTATAAAAATTATTAATCAATATTGCAATGGTTTACGCAGACAAACCGGCGCGGAGGGACTGTGACATCAATACTGCAACGATATATTACCCTGCAATATATGTGGAATATAAAATAAAATAAAATAAGTTAAAATATTTACCTTAAAATATTTACATATTTCTTCAACAAAATCCACGTAAAAAATAAGAAGAAAAAAATAAGAAATTATAACACCTGTAGTTACCCAGTACCAGGAAACAAATGCCAAACGTTTGATTATTTGGTTAATTTTATCCAAAATTAGGTTTAGACACAACTTATCTTTGTTAAATACAATTTTGGTTTATCCGATATTTTACGAGGTGCAAAGGCACATAAAGGACATTTCACGTCGCTGCTCTCAACAAAAACATATCACATGAAGTCATAGTTCTCGCGATAGTTCTTTGGATGCTTGGCAGGCAGACATATTGAATGCAAATATCTGCTGATACCAGTATAAAGAAACGGGTCCATTGAACACCCTCGTTGATTTTCATCATTGAATGAAAGGACTGTGTATACATTTGTCACCAGACGTCACATTTCAAGCTTTTAAATACGGATTCTTTACCATGGCTCGTCAGTATTCCTGGAGAGGGTACGTGTCAGTATTTCTCTTTCTTTCTGCCATGATGAACACGGCATCTACCGTCACCCATTATTCTGTTCCTGAAGAAATGGAGGAAGGCTCTGTCGTTGCTAATTTAGCAACTGATCTGGGATTAGACGTAAAGACTCTGAATAAAAGAAAAATGCGCATCGACGTTACGGGCAATAACAAATATCTTGATATAAACAAAGATACGGGGGAGCTGTTCATTCTGGAGAGGATAGACAGAGAGTTGTTATGCCCCTCGAAGACAACTACATCATGCTTTCTTAAATTAGACGCTACGATTGAAAACCCAATACGAATGTTTAATATCGAGGTCGAAATTATGGATATTAACGACAACGCTCCTCATTTTCGAAGAGGAACGATGCATTTGGACATCTCTGAATCAAGCCCCGTTGGAGAGAGATTCTCATTGAATAACGCTGCAGACCCAGATGTTGGAACAAATTCTGTGAAAGATTACCATCTGAGCTCAAGTGAACATTTCTCCATTGAAATTCAGACCGGAAGAGACGGTACGAAGTTTGCCGATTTGATTCTGAAAAAAGATTTGGATAGAGAGCAGCAGGCTGTTCATAATCTAATTCTCACTGCTGTGGACGGTGGCGTGCCCACGCGCACAGGTACAGCCAGCATCATTGTTCGCGTGCTTGATGTGAATGACAACGCCCCTTCATTTGACAAAGACAAATACATTGTAGATGTGATGGAAAACTCCCCGATTGGCAGTCTAGTTATAAAACTAAACGCCACTGATTTAGATGAAGGTTCGAATTCTGATATTGTTTATTCATATAGTTTATATACATCAGAGAGAACGCAACAGGTGTTTAACTTGAATCCAGAGAATGGAGAAATCAGAGTGAAAGAGATGATAAATTATGAAGATTTCAAGCTTTATGACATGGAAGTTATTGCCAGCGATAAGGGGCCTAAGTCCTTATCTGGACAGTGTAAACTGTCAATTCATGTGACAGATATGAATGACAACCATCCAGAAATATCTATCAAATCATTTCAAAGTCCAATAAAAGAAGATGAACCGATAGACACAGTGATCGCTGTAGTTAGTGTCAGTGATAAAGACTCAGGGGACAATGGAGTGGTTGATCTTCATATTCCAGATAATATGCCTTTCAAACTGAGGGAGTCCTCTGATAACTATTATGAATTAGTAGTGTCACAGCCATTAGACCGTGAGAAGGTTCCAGAATATGACATCACCTTCACTGTGACAGACAGAGGTTCTCCTCCTTTATCTGACAATGAAACTATGACGTTAGAACTGCTGGATGTTAATGACAATGTTCCACAGTTCCCTCAGTCATTTTATACTATACGTGTAATGGAGAATAACGCACCTGGAGCCTTGCTCAGTTCCCTCACTGCGTTTGACCCTGACCTCCATGAAAACCAGTATCTAGTGTATTTCATCCTGGAGAAGGAGATAGCCAACACCTCCATGTCCATGCTGTTCTCCATCAATCCAGAGAACGGTAATCTTTACGCACTAAAAACCTTTGACTATGAGATCGAGAATGAGTTTCTCTTCCACATCGAGGCCAGAGACTCTGGCTCTCCTCCACTCAGCAGTAACGTGACGGTCCACATCATCATAGTGGACCAGAACGACAACGCTCCGGTTATTGTCTCTCCGTGGCGCGCGCACGGCTCGGTGGTGGAGGAGAAGATCCCCAGATCCACCGATAAAGGCTCTCTGGTTTCCAAAGTGATCGCCTTGGACACCGACTCGGTGCACAACTCTCGGATTACGTACCAGTTTCTACAAGTGACTGACGCCACCTTGTTCAGTCTGGATCAATACAACGGAGAGATCCGGACTATGAGGATGTTCAGTTACAGAGACCCGCGTCACCAGCGACTGGTTGTTGTTGCCAAGGACAACGGGGAGCCCGCTCTCTCCGCTACAGTCACCATCAAGCTGTCCACAGTGGAGACTGCCGTTAAGGCCTCCTCGGACATGACGGAGGTGCCTCTAGAATACGACATCTTCTCAGACCTAAACCTGTATTTGGTCATCGGTCTGGGCTCCGTGTCATTTCTCCTGCTGATCACCATTTTGGTCACCATCGTGCTCAAGTGTCAGAAACCCAAGCCCAGCAAAGCGGCTCCTCCCTGCAGGAACAGTGTGATCAGTGAGAGGAACTCCACCATCGCAGACTCCACTCTGGTCTCCAACGATGCCTACTGGTACAGTCTGTTTCTAGCGGAGACCAGGAAAGGGAATATGGTGGCTAGACAGCCTGTGCCAAAGGGCTCCAGATACATCGTGTCCAGTTTACCAAGAGGCACAGGACTGACAGGCACGAGTGAGTCAGCAGCTTCCACTCTGCAGGTATGGCAAACATAACACGTGTTACACACATATTTACTTTGTCAATATCCATCAAGTCCACTTACAAGTGACCATTGTAATTCTAAACCTGTCATATCAGCGCTTGAGAATGTTACTCGCCTCTTCACTTATTTTAGATACCCGTCCTGAAATGAACAGCGCATCACATGTAGACAAAGTTATCATGCATATTACAACGTGTTGGATAAGTATTGTTACACTTGCTACAGCAGATAGTTTTACTAAAAGTTCTGTACAATATCAACACATGTATAACTAATTTGATTAATAATCTATACTTTCTTTTTCTTCATGTACTTTTTTCGCTCTTAGAGATAGTCTATTTCTGCATAGATGGTATCAGGAGGAAAAAAAGAGAGATGTGGAGCATACAGACATTATATTAAATAATAAGTAAATGTCAGGAGCAGCCATTATTGATGACACACACAAATGGACACTTTTGTTATAATCATGTCTGACATTGTTTTTACGCACAGACCCATGTGCATACTATTTTAAGAGCACGAAAGAAAGATGATACTATTATACATAATCTATACTCTTACAATCAGTGTAAACTCGTGAAAAAACAAGCAAACAACCAGTTTATAAAGAAATGTCAATATATAATGAACAGCATCTGAAGATTACTTTCCACCTCTCTCACAGTATGCAAATTAGAAACCAGAAATCAAAACTTCAACAAAAGAAGTAGTTTCAGTTTCAGAAACAGTCATATATACAAAACGCTCGCACCCTTTAGTTTAAAACTAAACACTTTGTTTAATCGGCGCAAAGGCTGACACAAGACTATTTTTCGTCGCTGCTCTCCGCCAAAACATGTTCACTGATGAGGTCATCGCTTTCCCGGAAGTTTATTGGAGGAGGACCAGTCAGATAATGTGTTTCATGGACGTCACTCCTGCGTATGCACGCATACACCTTCTCTTTTCGGATCCTCGCTTCGTTTGTTCGTTTCTCAAAAAGGCAGTTCATCCACGTTTCAGCACATTTCAAAGCTATAAGGAATCTACATGATGGCTCATCATGTCGGACATTCACGCGGGAGGGGGTACGTGTCAGTATTTCTCTTTCTTTCTGCCATGATGAACACGGCATCTACCGTCACCCATTATTCTGTTCCCGAAGAAATGGAGGAAGGCTCAGTCGTTGCTAATTTAGCAACTGATCTGGGATTAGACGTGAAGACGCTAACGGGAAGAAAAATGCGCGTCGACGTTGTTGGCAATAAGAAATATCTTGACATCAACAAAGACACGGGAGAGCTGTTCATCCTGGAAAGGATAGACAGAGAAGTGTTGTGTCCCTTAAAAACAAGTACTTACTGTTTCCTTAAATTAGACGCTACGATTGAAAACCCAATACGAATGTTTAATATCGAGGTCGAAATTATGGATATTAACGACAACGCTCCTCATTTTCGAAGAGGAACGATGCATTTGGACATCTCTGAATCAAGCCCCGTTGGAGAGAGATTCTCATTGAATAACGCTGCAGACCCAGATGTTGGAACAAATTCTGTGAAAGATTACCATCTGAGCTCAAGTGAACATTTTACACTCGAGATTCAGACCGGAAGAGACGGGTCAAAGTTTGCTGATTTGATTATGAACAAAGATTTGGATAGAGAACAGCAGGCTGTTCATAATCTAATTCTCACTGCTGTGGACGGTGGCGTGCCCACGCGCACAGGTACAGCCAGCATCATTGTTCGCGTGCTTGATGTGAATGACAACGCCCCTTCATTTGACAAAGACAAATACATTGTAGATGTGATGGAAAACTCCCCGATTGGCAGTCTAGTTATAAAACTAAACGCCACTGATTTAGATGAAGGTTCAAATTCTGATATTGTTTATTCATATAGTTTATATACATCAGAGAGAACCCAACAGGTGTTTAACTTGAATCCAGAGAATGGAGAAATCAGAGTGAAAGAGATGATAAATTATGAAGATTTTAAGCTTTATGACATGGAAGTTATTGCCAGCGATAAGGGGCCTAAGTCCTTATCTGGACAGTGTAAACTGTCAATTCATGTGACAGATATGAATGACAACCATCCAGAAATATCTATCAAATCATTTCAAAGTCCAATAAAAGAAAATGAGCCGATAGACACAGTGATCGCTGTAGTTAGTGTCAGTGATAAAGACTCAGGGGACAATGGAGTGGTTGACCTTCGTATTCCAGATAATATGCCTTTCATACTGAGGGAGTCCTCTGATAACTATTATGAATTAGTAGTGTCACAGCCATTAGACCGTGAGAAGGTTCCAGAATATGACATCACCTTCACTGTGACAGACAGAGGTTCTCCTCCTTTATCTGACAATGAAACGATGACGTTAGAACTGCTGGATGTTAATGACAATGTTCCACAGTTCCCTCAGTCATTTTATACTATACGTGTAATGGAGAATAACGCACCTGGAGCCTTGCTCAGTTCCCTCACTGCGTTTGACCCTGACCTCCATGAAAACCAGTATCTAGTGTATTTCATCCTGGAGAAGGAGATAGCCAACACCTCCATGTCCATGCTGTTCTCCATCAATCCAGAGAACGGTAATCTTTACGCACTAAAAACCTTTGACTATGAGATCGAGAATGAGTTTCTCTTCCACATCGAGGCCAGAGACTCTGGCTCTCCTCCACTCAGCAGTAACGTGACGGTCCACATCATCATAGTGGACCAGAACGACAACGCTCCGGTTATTGTCTCTCCGTGGCGCGCGCACGGCTCGGTGGTGGAGGAGAAGATCCCCAGATCCACCGATAAAGGCTCTCTGGTTTCCAAAGTGATCGCCTTGGACACCGACTCGGTGCACAACTCTCGGATTACGTACCAGTTTCTACAAGTGACTGACGCCACCTTGTTCAGTCTGGATCAATACAACGGAGAGATCCGGACTATGAGGATGTTCAGTTACAGAGACCCGCGTCACCAGCGACTGGTTGTTGTTGCCAAGGACAACGGGGAGCCCGCTCTCTCCGCTACAGTCACCATCAAGCTGTCCACAGTGGAGACTGCCGTTAAGGCCTACTCGGACATGACGGAGGTGCCTCTAGAATACGACATCTTCTCAGACCTAAACCTGTATTTGGTCATCGGTCTGGGCTCGGTGTCATTTCTCCTGCTGATCACCATTTTGGTCACCATCGTGCTCAAGTGTCAGAAACCCAAGCCCAGCAAAGCGGCTCCTCCCTGCAGGAACAGTGGGATCAGTGAGAGGAACTCCACCATCGCAGACTCCACTCTGGTCTCCAACGATGCATACTGGTACAGTCTGTTTCTAGCGGAGACCAGGAAAGGGAAGATGGTGGCTAGACAGCCTGTGCCAAAGGGCTCCAGATACATCGTGTCCAGTTTACCAAGAGGCACAGGACTGACAGGCACGAGTGAGTCAGCAGCTTCCACTCTGCAGGTACAGATGACAGCTCCCTTTACAGCACATTAAATAAACCTGTGTTCCTAAAATCAGTTTAACTCTGCAATATTTCATTCTGAAATGTTTTTCAGTTGCACTAAATAGTGTGTGAAGCAAGTAAAAGTGATATCAAAGAGAATATTCATCAAGGCATTTACATTCATATTACATTTTGCATTTTCAAATAATGAGAAACTAAATTCTAAATAAAAAATGAATGCAGATACTCTGAGAAACAAAAATACTACAAGACTAAATCAGTGCACAGTATAGAATCATACAAAAATGGAAGTTAAAATGATACATTCATGATTCAAATAGACAGAAAAAAGCAATAGACAATACATACATAATTGTTATTAAAAACCTACCGAAGAACCGACTAAAAATTAGGTAACAGCTCGGATTTATAGGATATATTGCTGCTGTTTGTAAATAAGTTGTGTGGCTGCTTTACAGAGCAGCACCTGCTAAAAAGGTTTTTCATTCAACTCATTTTCTGTGTAACTTCTGTTTGGTGTGTATCAGTGGAACAGTTGTGTCTTAATTGTTTTATTCACTGCAAATGAAACACAACCAAGTACATATCTGAAATGAAAATGCTGAACCCACTGTTTAAAGTAAATATTTTTTCCCCAGCACCAGTGCCATTTGATTATTTAATGTTAAATCTATCTATCTATCTATCTATCTATCTATCTATCTATCTATCTATCTATCTATCTATCTATCTATCTATCTATCTATCTATCTATCTATCTGAGATGGTAAGTATCCTGCTGAAGGAACAGACAATGATATACTGTAACTAAATATACAACTGTGTTTTAAACCTACTTTCATGGATTGGATTGTAACAAGCAGCAGTGTCTGCTATCAAGGGTCACACTAACCATGCTTAGTCTGTGTAATTCTCAAAGTTAACATTTCATTCATGGTGCCTCGAAACCCACTCTGTGATCATAGGATACATACACAAATAACCCTTTCTTGTGCTTGCAATGACCTGACCATTAAATATCTTGTTTTTTTCTCCCCACTCTTAAGTACCCTAAATGAGGAAAGTCCACCCTGCAGTTGGAGGTATGCAGGAGTCTCACTCCCCACCCTGGATGCCCTTTTATGAATGATGTTACACAACTTAGTGATTGAATTGTTTTTTTGGGTCTCAGTGGATCTTTATTTAAATTATTTTTGTCTTATTTAGTATCTCTTGGAGAAGAATACTTTTTTTTAATAGCAAAGGGTCAGTCAGTTTTAATAACATGCGGCTTGTCAAATCTCCCGTGTTAACCTCTTCATGCCTATATTTAAATACTGTTGCTCATTTCACAGCCTCATCACTAAAGACCACTAAAATGTGTCTATGCAATCTAACTATGTACATATTTCTGTCAGTATTTCATGATTATGTCCCTTCTCAAAGCCTAAACATATAGTCCATATGGTTTTGATTGACCTCAGGGGACAAAGGCATTATGTCATGAAAATCACAATGATAATATACTGAGCCTGACATTCTGTGGTCAGTTTTGCAGACAATCAAAATATGTGGGTCCAGACCCACATATTGAAACAGTATTCCTGTCCTAGTCAGTATCTGTGAGAGTCACGTATAGCAAGACCCTGCACACACCTGTATCATAGCCTCATAGAGTATTAATATTTCCACACAACATAATAACATCAACATTTTGCTCAGCCTGAAGGTCATTGATCACAGTTATAAAAATGCCTTCACTTCAAATTCCATTGTGGAAATTTGCTGGCTTTTCTTTTTTCACAATCTGGCTTTTGCTATTAGGGAATATTGACATGTTGTTAATTAAATCCCTATGTTCTCAAAAATGGCCTGTGCATGTTAAGATGAATTAATGTTCATCCTGTACTGACCTGTCACTAAGAGGTTATGAGTACATCTTATTTTTGAATGTTTATATGCTGGATTGGACTGTGTTGTTGATGTATGACTGGGTTAGTTATACTGTAAATCGACTGAGTGTTACTGACTTCACAGAATGACAATTTACTGTCTGTTGTAGTGTGAATTGTGACCTAATTCCTTGTGCAGGAGAGACGCAAAGTGAAACCAGTCACCCAGTTACCTAGCAACCACTCTCCTTCACATACTATTGGAGCATGGTACTCATTGATAGACCTGAACCCTCACCACTACATGATCAAGGATCTGCCCAACCCCTGCACCCACTCTGTCTTCTGCCTGAAGCCCCTGTCTGCGTGACAGACATTGGCTGCATGAGATGTGTCATTTTAGCCAGTCACATGGCTTTCAGTGCTGTGGTTCGTTTCAATAATTATCTCATTCTTTTGTCTCATTGGCAGGCAGCCAGCAGCAGCAGCGGCAGCAGCGGCAGCAGCGGCAGCAGCAGCAGCAGCAGTTCCACATAAGGCCCCTCACCTCCAGCTGTGTACTGGTTTGAATCCTTCACAGAGCAAAGGAGAGCCCCCTGCCCATTAACACCCCACACATCCATCCTTCTCAGTCTGATCCTTGCTTCTCACAATGTGTAGTTGTAATGCTATTACACCAAATGGACTATGGTGGCTGATTAAGGACCATGCCCTCTCCCCTGTCTTTCTTAAAGCACATGCAAATCTAATCAACAATGCCCATCTGACCGTTCAATATGCACGATAAGACTGCATGGCTTCAAATTAACTCCAAGACCATCATACATAAAATATCCAGAGGAGATACTTGCAAAGAAGCAGACTGTATGAAACATTGCACATGTGGATATTTAAAGAAGCCTCAACAAGGACTATTCGAGTGGACACAGAGATGTTGAAATGCCTTTAAGAGATATTTTTCCTCTTTAAAAATGAAACACATGTTGATTACATGATTAACCGCTGTGCTTTGTCTTGCCCCATTACAACATTGATGTATAATATGAAATAGCACAACTAACTAAATGTCTGAAAAGCACCAACCTACGATTTTAAAGTGTGAAACAAAAGGAAATCAGTATTTTATAGATGTGGTAGCTTTTAGCAGTTTTATGTTTTGTACTTGACGTTGTGCTTTATATGTGAGCGAGGCCAAAATATGAGAGTGCTGAGAGATTGAGTTAAGTTAGCCAGTACATCAAACGGCTAAAAGTGAGGCCTTCAGCAATTATGTATCTGCCTTTCAGTTGTTTTTGCATGGAATAATCAAGTATTTTGATAGCTTTACATATTTTATGATATTGAGCAATCCATTTTCTGTAGTTAGGCCTCACTATTAAGAACACAATGAAGAATTGCAACAGCATAGCACTTTTCTATGGATCAAGAAAGTTAAGTGTACTCTCATGTACAATGTGCAGAGTGTGCTTGAACCTTCACTTGGACGTTACTGGAGAGGAGTCGAGAGGATTGAACTGAACACAAGAAGTGAATGCAGTGAGTGTTTAAGAATGGACTGGTAAATATCTTATTATGACTACTGTATATACATCACACGCATGACCATGTACTTTCACTTTTTTATTTTCAAAGCCAAACTCTGGATGTTCCTTCATTTCAGTGTCTTCTGAGATTGTGTAACAACATGGCAACTCAATTAATGACTTAGTGTTTACTTTATAATACTGAATACTGGTTACATCCAATGAAAGCTGTGCTCATGTGTATTACTGTCTACTGTGTGTATCTGCATATGCAACATATACATAGGGATACAGATATTACTGACTTACAACAGTATATACAGCATATATTTGTTTCATACATGTCTTTATTTGTCAATATCAATGCTGAACAGAAAAACAGTGGAACTCTTGTGTCATCAGATATATGAGCCAACTAGTATGTGCAACAACATTGTATTACTTGTATAACGTTGTAATCTTTTACAGTCAAACATCTACATGAAGTGCTTTTGTACAGTGTTACTTTTATGGTGTAACATGTAGTAAGGTGTAATATGTGATCTTATCTGTATGATCTATTAACTACAAAGACAAAATAGAACATTAAACTTATGCTGAACTTGTGAATCTCTTGAGTTTTGCATCAAAGGTACTGCTGCATTATTGTAAAAATACTTGTAATTCCAGTTTACACAGCAGGTCATCCTTCAATAAATCTACTACAAACTACATGTGTGATGACAATACGTAAAAAACGTACTTTACTTATCATAATGCCTGTTCCAGCGTTGTCAACTAAATTAACTTACTTAATGTTCCCCTTCACTTGATATGTCAGTTTGAAAAACATTGAGCTAATCTCTAAAATAATCAGAGGCTCGACCAGTTCCACTCTATCAGTATGATTTACCTGTCTAAGTCACTTGAATGCATACATTGCAATACAGTTTATGGATATGGGAATTTTTGCTGATTTAGAGAGACAAAACCATCTGGCTCACAAAGTCGATTAAGCGACAACTTGTGGTCCAGCCGAACAACAGACATGTTGGCTTGTGTCAAATATTAAAATCACCTCACACAATATCTGTTTTTTTTATACTGAAGGACAAGTTGTTGTATGTTTTAGCAGACAATGTTCTATGGCTTTTTAATGTGTTACTTTATTATCAGAGAATGTGACATACTGTAGCGTTCACACTATGGAGTATTAAGTCAACCTTAGAAAGACAGCATGTCTTCTGGAATGTGGCAGAATATTCTGTAGATTATTGTTTTACTCTCTTTGTGAGTGACAGGTCCTCCCGGTTTATGACCATTTGTAAAAGCTCTTATGTGTTTCAAAGAAACAATTATAGTCAACACAAACAGACTGGAGTCTACAGCAACGGACAACATGGCCTGTTACAGTGTTCTGTTTATGTATTTTCAAAAGTTCACTGTTCCGTTGTAATCCACAAAAGTACTATGAAAGGGTTTTAGAGTTTTGCTGAGAGCTCAAAACACTATAATTATTCCAGAAAGTACACCCTAAAAAATGTGACCAATGGTAACTTAATAAAATTATGGCAACAAAGTGACAATTAATATAATTAATAAAAATGATTGAATAGATTAATTAAATCTAAACATTATTCAAATGTGTTGGATTTAGTAATAGAGCGCCAAATTATGAGTTATATAGACCAAAGATATTTAGTAAATACAAATCAATTTTACAAGGAAAATGATTTATGTTTACTAAGAATATCATCAAAAGTAATTTACATTTATTGAATATTTGGGTGAAATTGATTTATATTTACTGAATATTTGGGTAAAATTGATTTACATTTATTGAATATTTGGGTGAAACTGATCTACATTTACTGAATATTTGGGTGAAATTGAGTCATATATATTAATTATCTGGGTGAAATTGAGTTGGATTTACTGAATGACATTAAATATATTACATTCAATCTATTCAATAATATTATTTGTCACTTTGTTGCCATAATTTTTCTATGTCTAATTCACTATGCCATCTTGGTGTCACAGTAAACTTAAGTTAAGCCAACAGATCATCATACATACAAAGTACTGCAGGTAAACATTTATTTGTGCAAATTTGTTACATTTATCTAAAATTCTTCATGTGCAAATTCCTCAATAAAAACACACAATTTGCAATCCTAGTGTAGACAGTTGAAACACTATACACAAACAGCTGCTTGTGCCATGGCAGTGATACCATGGCAGTCTCCTTAAATGAGGATGGTTTATATATTGAACAACCACCTGCAGCACTAAAACTCAGTTGAAGAGGCAAACTACACTTCTCACTGGGATCCTTCAAAAAATAATAATCTCAAGCATTGAACGAGTTGAACTTAACCACAGATGAGAGTTCGAACAGTGACATAACAATGTTTTTGCAAGGGTCCATTCTATTAAGTAAGCAGTTTGTTCTTGAGGCTGTTTACTTTCGGTGTCAGCTTTGAACAGTCCAGCTCCAGAAGGAGTTTCTGGATACCTGGAATGTGTATCGGAGCTCCTTGGGATAGGTAAGGTTGACTGCATACATCAACCCAACCAGCAGCAAGCCCTCGGAATGTTATCCAGAGCAGTCAGAACTTGTATTCCTTCTGAAACGATACCGACATCGTCTGGACCCTCCGCCGTATAGATTTTCATCTTTTGCATGGCAATGTCCTGTGTCATCAGCATCCTGAAATAGCAAGAAGATTGTGTATTACTGATTGTACAGCCAAAAGATAAGGTCCTAATTGAACATCTACCAAATTGCTTCCAACCCTTTGGACAATAAAACCTGTAGCTGTAATAACTGTTGCACATAATGCACATAATGAAATTTCAGAGATGTTTTGCAAAAGGGTTTCGTTAAAAAGCGTACAATCAGTTCACCAACAAATCAAAACATTTCAAGGACGAGAGATAATGATCTGAACTGAGTCACATTTATAATATCTGTACATTTAAAAAAAAAAATCCCAATACATATAAGGTAGAAGAGATGAGAAAGAGATCACTTTCTTAATAATTGAACATGTACTTCAACTTACATCATACTCAGTGATCAGGTGATCAGTGGATTCCCTAAAGTACGCCATCAAACACCGAATGACGGCATCTCTGGTGATGTGGATGCTTGGAGCCTAAAATGAAAAAAATAAACATTATGAGTAAAGATCATCCACTGATCTAAAACTAGTTGACTTTTATTACTGTTAAAAACCCAAGTCCAGCACAATGAAACGCTTCCTGTCATTAATTCGATAGAACCAGCTGTGACTCCAGGAAGTCAATCACATAAACTCCCACAAAACTTGCTTTTTGTATGATCAAGACATACCATGTTAGTCAGTGAGCTCTGTGTGGTGATCTTGTAGGCATATTTTGTTAGGACAGAGCCAGACTAGCTGTTATTCCATTTCCAGTTTTACGATAAGGTCATTCAATGTAAAACATAAAATAAATGTATGTGCTTATAATCACATATCAATTGCAAGTTGAGGGTTTTGGTGTCCAATCACCAATATAAAAAAGAATCAGTAATCACCACTTGGTAGTTAGTTATTATGAATGACTTTGAACATTTTAAATTTGAATAATTATGTACTTAATAAAGTGGCAACTGAGTGTATAGAAACTAAAATGTATGCAGTTAGATCAAACTTTTTTTGAGAGAAAATCAAAGGTAAACATTGCCTCTTGTAGATTTAAGTAATAATCAACTGATATTCCAACTTTTTGATCATAAAATCTCTAAAATGAAATATTTGCAAACATAATACTCAATGAATGACACCTTGAGAAGGATAGCCTTCAACCTCAGCCCCATGGTTCCGCCCTTGGAGTGGAAGAGGTTCAGAAGACTGGGAGTGTATTCATCCAGCATGGACATGAACTTTGTCTCGAGGTGCACCGTTGTGATTACCATTAACTGCATGATCTATCCCGACTGCTTTTAATTAACAGCATGTTAGGTTAACATTACTTGACAAAACAAAATGCAGTGATATTAATATAACTTGTATGCCTTATTAATAACATTTGGGAGCAAGAATGTGTGTTCCTACAATTGCATTAACCTTAATGCGCTCTAACTCTAAGTTCTGCTGCATTTTCGCTAGCTAGTTAGGTTAGCTTGTTACGGTGGGGGAGGGGTGGAAACCACGAAACTCGGTCTGAGCTGGTATCTCAAAAAGGCATAACATATTAGGGATAACATTATAAATGAGGAAAGCCATGAAATTGTGGCATTTTCAGTCCTTGCCATGTTTTAACGGCTCAAAGACAACGTAGACCGAAAAACAAACACTAACGTTAGCTTATTTAAGACTTAACCTAAGTTAGCTAAATAAAGTTACAGCACAGTAAAGTTTACATGTTTGTTAACTTTTCAGTAGCGCAAAACAATGTTCAACTGCTGCAACAACTTGGTTATAATTTGTTCGTTAACTAACAATAATTAAACAGGTCTTACCTTTGGGGAAATGGCAGCCCCTTCAACACGTTGCAGAAGATGTCCATGTGGCGCAGAATGCGTGAGGCGGAAGTGGAAGTTAATTAAAAACAAAGACCTCCAAATAAGTCAAATTCATTGATTTTCTGCATCTTTGACTTTACTGATGAAATTTAATTAAAGTCTACTCAGTGATTCAAAGCTGATTTTATTCACACAAAATTAAGTAAAATGTAATTAATAATTAAACAACATTTCTTGAATTCAGCTCAATGTAATTAAAAACAGTACATAGTCTTTTTTATTATGTAAAAGTTACTATTATTTATTTAGGAGATATTAATTAATGCAAATCCCAGTTTTTACAGTGTAGACCTTCTTCCATGATGCTCTGGCTTTTACTTGTATTTCATTATTTCTCTCTGATACTGAAACAGTGTTAATATGGCAACAAAACCGTAACAAAACGGATACAAAAATAAATAATAAAATACACCCTGTGTGTGAGCGTCCGCGTGCATGAGTGAATGTATGTGTGTGTGTGTGTGTGTGTGTGTGTGTGTGTGTGTGTGTGTGTGTTTCTGTGTGTGTTTCTGTGTGTGTGTGTGGGTGGGTTTCCACACAGATGGTTCTGCGCCACACTGCTTCAAGAAGTAATCATTCTGGACTTCCCTACAAACAATGTAGGTATTGCAGTTTCAAATAAAATTTCAGTGTTTCATATTTAAGTTCTACAAGACATAAAGAGTAGACACATGGGAATCTATAAAATATAGAAGTAAAAATATATAATTTGGCAAATAATATATAAATTACTGGTGTCTGCTATTTGACTACTTTACAGAACTGCATTGCTGAACGGCTGAACCCTACAATACTGAATTCAAGGTGCAGGATGATAATGACAAAATATCTCCCAGAAAAGTTCAATAAAGAATTTAAAATGATCAGGTTTTTATTCAATTCTAACAATTGTAGCAAAAATAATCAATTGGCTTTACTCTAAGTGGTCTTGATGTGTCTGACAAATGAAAGAGCTACTACACAAAGGCTAAACATTCTGTTTGTGCTTCCACCTAACGGTCGAAGGAGAACACTGTCCAAACCCCACGAGCATTGTGACTTTGCAGTAGCATTGCAGTTAATGCACAAGTGCACCAGACTTTAACTTTAACACCAGCAACATTGCTTTACTTACTGATATATTATAAAATAAATAGCAAATAATGAAAACCATTGTAAATGCAATTCAGTCCATTGATGCTGTGTGATAACTCTTCACCCTGCATTCAAATAATCATAACAATAGTCATAAAAAAACTTTCTCCATTTACCACTGTTTGCTCTACTCACTGCCATATACAGAGAGCTGTGTTGGAAACCCTGAGCTCACACTGTTAAAACAATACTTACTATGACACCAGATAAGCAGCATACTTGGCATGCATGTCTTTCAACATCAAACAAACATTTGCCCTTTTCTGAAAACAAGTTATATATATATATATATATATATATATATATATATATATATATATAACATTTCCAAAGTCTAATAATGTGAGACGGTGATGATTTGAATGCTCTGCCTACTTGAAAGCTTTGAACTGTTAAAAATAGCTTTTTCATGCTTGCACGTCCTTTTACACAGGCAGCAAGAACACACCATTTTAACATTTAAAGAATTCTTCTTCCCCTATAAAATCTTCAGTTTTAATAATCCAGGAGCCCACACTCTCTTTCCACGACAGTAAAAGGCAGTCATTAAGTATTCCTTTTCTATTATACATCTATATCCATTTCTGATCCGATTGAGAACCACCAAGAGTTGCAGATCACTATATGCCTCTTACCATATAGTGTCTCTATTAGTAGTAGTATCTCTAGTATATAAGTAGTGTAGTATATTACTATATGACTATATTAGGAGTGGTAGTGTAATATATTACTACTATAGTAGTCGTGTCTCTACTATATGCCTAAGTATCTAGTTTGGCCCTTTTTTTCAAGGCTAAGCATCATTCTTTAAATGAGTCAAGTTGTTTTCTTAAACAGTGAAAGTAATTCAAGTGCACAATATGTGTGCGTCAAAACAGGTAATTGAGGAAGCCCATGACGATACCTCTCATGGCTCCAGCTAAATGCCCTCTCTGGCCTGTCTGCACTGATCACAGTCAGCACATCACCATATGTGAGGACATCATGGCCATCTTTATCCTAAAAAGAAACACAATATTAAAACTCAACGGATGGTCTAATGAATAGAGCTAAAGGCCACAAGTTGTGTATTACAATTAAATACAAATAATCATACGCCGGTTTGGTTCAGTGTTACACTGTGTTAGAAACAATGTTTGCAGGATATTTAGTTTGTTTCCAAAAGGGTGTGAGTGGTCTGTCTCTGCCTTTGCATGTGCAAACACATTACATCACCTCCCCAGAGAGATGAGCTCATGTGTGAGAAGGGCAGCTCGACATTTAGGCTCACAGGATGAGTTATTTTGACTGATTGATCCCTATACCTTTAAATGTCAGCACTTAAGAGGTGTGTGTTGTTGTAATGATGTTACAATAAACAGGTTTTTATATGGGCTCTCATTCAGATAATAGTATCTGTTTGGAGCAAAGTGGCAGCTTGAGATCAGAAACATTTTCTTTCTCATCGCTTCCTGACCCTGAGTGGAGACTCTGACATTGCCTGCTGTCTGTTCTTGGAGTCCACTGGCAGACTATACCACTGATACATAGCACAACAATGCACCAATGAGGAACAAAGCAATATAACCACCACCAGCCGGCACTAGTAGGCCAACACATGTGCATTACACAGCCTCAATGTGTTTTGTGTATAACTGGGGTCTTATTTGCTATACTTTTGTATTACTGACGAAATAAACATGATTTTAGGAGTGATATTGTACATGTTTCTTTAATAAATATTGTCTGGATTGTTTTCCTCTGATACATTCATTACACAATTATTCTTTGATTCTTTTTTTATTAACCCATAAGGGGGGTGTACACATTTTAAGAGGAATATGTATTGTATGTGTTGTGGAGAATGAACAGCATCAGGGCATGTGGAAACGGCTGACTTTCTTTGTCTGCAGGATTCACAGCTCCTGCATCCCTCCCCCTCTGCTTCCTTCTTGCTGAGCGCTGCTTGCTTTCAGCACCATGGCCAGAGACCAGCCCGTTAGAGCTGCGTTGCCATGACAACGTGCTGTCTGTTCGCTGGAGGTCGCAGTGTGCTCTGAAGCTGCATGCAAATGTAATATTCTGACACACACCACACCACACCACACACCACCACACTCCTTTCACTTCACAGCAGCACCCGCATCGTGCCGACATCACATGAACATTCTCTGTTAAATATTATCGATACATCTGCCGACCAAGGCCTGATCATGACAGACATTAGGTGATTTAAATCATTCTGGCAGCCTTAACGCAGCATGGGGGAAATGATGGAGGCAGAAATGAGAGGAGGTGTTGCACAATGCGGCAGCGCTCGTGACCTAATTCCAGAACCAATACGTTACCTATGTGGGAGGGGTGCGGAGATTCTTTTTATTTTAATTTGTTTTACTTTATTGTTCATTTTGTTTCCTTGCTGCCGTTAGTGTGATTGTTATTTGTAATTATCTGTCATGGCGTATTCTGCACAATCGCATGCACTGCAGCAGCATGGCGCACAGTGACATATGAACCAATCAGAGCAGACATACGAGTGGGCTCGTCATAGCTGCATTTGCAGGTTCAATCCATGAGATGTCACTGCCCACCTCTTCAATGTGACAGTGATTGTGGGAGTGTAATGCAGACCAGTTTAAGCAGAGAGAATGGTGAAGGTCAGCTGCTTTACTGCATTAACACACAATAGAACATTTGCTTTATTTTAGGCTCCATCATTTTGGAATGATGAAATTATTTTAAAGACATTGCCTGGAAAGAACTATGTAAATTGGCCATTAATACAAATAAATAGAGGCAGTGTTCAAGTGGTACAGTTTCAATAAATTAATTACATACATTTGCTGTCATAACTATGGAATGTGAATACATTATATGTTGTTGTTGTTGTTGTTGTTGTTGTTGTTTTTTTGTAGTATTGCAGTTATTTTAACTAAGTGTGGTGGGAACAGCATATCCTCCAACATCAGTCAGACCCTTGCCACCAGATGCTCAGGTGACTTGTTAAGGTGATGTGTTTCCAATACTCCAATTAACTTTCAAGCATGTGAGCAGGTGAGGCTTAGAAGACTTCACTCAAAAGCATTGCACTGTTAAAAATAGCTCACATGTCTTCAGCATTTTTGTTTTGTTTTCTTGTTCACAAGCAGCAAAAACACAATCGTTTCTCATTTCTCATATGTCTAGTTTTTGTATTTAACATATTAAATCAAGGAGGTTATAATCTCTTGCCATTTCTTCACATAAAAAGAGATTGAGGGTTTTGAATGATTTACTGATTGAACATTGAGTTCCCTAGAAAATGCGTTTTGGTCCTAAATCTAGAACAAAATAGAGCCGCGTTCAAGTAGTAGAGTTTCAATTCATTAATTACAATTAATTGCTGGCATAACCAAATAATGTAACTAAATTCTAAAATTAGTCACGGTTTAAATTTTTCTGTCAGGGAAATCTCGTTTTCACTATAATTCAATTATTACAGAGCTTTAGAGGAAACTAACATTTGTTGCAGGTAAGAAAATATGAATTGCTCCTGTGCATTCATTTTCTAATTGTTCACTTTCAGCTGACACAATTAGATTCCAATATTTATTCTCTGAAATGTCTGTAGAGATAAATAAACTGGGATTTACTTTCTTAAATGTTTTTTTCACAAAATTAAAAGTCGACTGTTTGGGCAAACGTGATTTCAATGATAAAGATGAACTGTTGTGCGAAGCATGCATTATAATGCAACAGGACACGAAATAATAATAATTAAAAAAAGTGCAGGTTGAAATAGGCTATTTGAGACATTGTTGGAAAAACAAGCATTGCTCTCAGTTTGGTTATGCTCCTTCCCTGCTGCCGGGTTGCTCTGCGCAGGACATCATTTGGTGAGTCATTCTTTTCTGTTCCAGGAGCAAAGCAAATGAACTGTCTCCCAACAGAACTCAAAGTAAAATGGTTTTGAAATGGAGTTTTTCCTGATCCGATGTGAGGTGCCGGGACAGGGATGTTATGTGTACAGATTGTAAAGCCCTCTGAGGCAAATTTGTATTTGTGATTTGGGGCTATACAAAATAAACTGAATTGAATTGAAAGTACAACACAATTGTAATGTTTTTAGTAAAGGTCTTACATCATGGCTAAAAGAGAAACAACGTTGTTCATACACCTAACGCCCCTGTAACACACACTTTTACTTTGTGTATGTGTCTATGTATGCTTTTGTGGATGTATTCTCTTTTTTATTTTATTTTATCTTGTTTTATTTAAAACATAACACATAAAAGCCTCCTGGGGACAGGTGTTGTAAATTAGGAACTACTTCGCTACAAACACTCAACACAGTACAGGTTTTTGTGCATATAGATGTATGTTATAATTATAATGCTATTCTGTGATGTCCATATCCAATAAAGTATAATAATTATAATAATGTGTGTTTTTTCAGGACCTGCTTGTGAGACCTTAAACACACAACTTGTCCATAACTGATGTGATTACAACGTTGACTACTTGGGGCGTCTACTGCCTGAATGAGGATGTGGGAGTATTTCAGTAAAATCACATACTGGAGGAACACGTATTATCGTCACCGCACCATCGTAACAGTGACAATGGGTGGTGCTGTTACACTGTATATCTGCACGGTGGCTGTGTGTGTGGCGGGGTATAATTGCACAAGTGCATTCAGTGACGACCCAAAGAGACGGATTGAGAGACTGGACTAAACATCTTTCATTTTTTTGTCACAATGGAGGCAGAAGCAGACCTTTATCGTTAACTATCCGTGAGAGGTCTCTGAAAAAAATCCGTAACTATTTTGTTAACGGATTGAAGACCGTTGCTTAAACGGCTTTTTCCTAAAAATGGCGATAACGAACATCAAAGAACAATGGCTGGATGTGTGGATTTATTTTTCTCTGACCCTGCTGATTGTGACTAATTTGGAAGGAATATCTGCTCAAATACGGTATTCCATTCAGGAAGAATTGAAATTAGGTACGGCAGTTGGAAATGTGGCAAAAGACCTTGGATTAGATCTTGGAAGACTGACGGATAGGAATCTTCGTGTTGTGTCAGGAACAAAGCAGGATCTGTTTAAGGTAAATCCGAGAGATGGAGTTTTGTTAGTGAACCAGAGAATAAACAGAGAGGACCTGTGTGCAAAAACGGCTCCATGCATCACAAATCTGAAAGCAGTGGTAGAAAATCCCCTCGAGATGCACCAAATAACTGTTGAAATACTCGATGTAAACGACAATTCCCCGAAATTTCCTGAAGAAAACTACACATTAGAGGTGCTGGAGTCCGCCATAGTTGGATCTCGATTTCAAATAGAAGGAGCACACGACATGGATGTTGGTTTGAATTCCTTACAGTCATACAAGCTCAACCACAACCAGTATTTTCGGCTGGAAACGGAAGAATTTGGGGAGGATGGAAAGGTTCCATTTCTAATCTTACAGCGACCTTTGGATCGAGAACACTCCGCTCAACACTGGTTACTCTTAACAGCAAGTGATGGTGGTAAACCACCACAATCTAGTGCTATTAATATCACTGTTATTGTGTCTGATGTAAATGACAACTCACCAGTGTGTGGTAAACAGAAATACACCATAACGATAAAGGAAAACGCACCTGCAGGAACATTTCTGCTGACGGTAAATGCATCGGACTCGGATGAAGGGGTGAACGGCGAGATTGAATATTCTTTAAGGAATACGTTTAGAGGACTCTCATCTGAACCGTTTGATTTGAATAGCATAACTGGCAAACTAACCGTAAAAGGAGGTCTTGATTACGAGGCAAAGCAAGTCTATGAGATTAAGATACTGGCTGCGGACAAAGGTGTAGTGTCTCTCTCCACACACTGCAACGTGGTTGTTAGAGTGGAAGACGTGAACGACAATCAACCCGAAATAGACATCACATCCCTTTCAAGTCACATTCCAGAGGATGCACCGCCTGGCACTGTGGTGGCATTGATGGGTGTGACGGACCTTGACTCGGGTGTGAACGGACAGGTGGTCTGCAGTGTGCCCAGTCATTTACCATTTGACTTAAAGCCTTCCCCTGACGGACAGTCATATTCGTTGGTCACCAAGGACAACCTAGATAAGGAGACCATAGATATGTATGATATCACAATAACGGCTAAGGATTTAGGGAACCCCGCCCTTTCGTCAACGAAGGTTATACAGGTAGAGGTGCTAGATGTCAATGATAATAGTCCTTTGTTCACTGAAAGCCCATATCATTTTTATTTGCCTGAAAATAACAAGGCTGGGATGCCAGTTTTTTCTGTGAAAGCGGAAGATGCGGATGGAGGCGAAAATGCTGCAGTCACATATTCACTCGACCGCAAGAGTTCAGGGCCCTCTATAACTTCCTTTTTAAATATAAATGAAGCCAATGGCACTATTTCCGCTCTAAAAAGTTTTGACTTTGAAAGTCTGAAAACGTTCCAGTTCCAAGTTGTCGCCACAGATTCTGGAACTCCGTCACGAAGCAGCAACGTCACAGTGAACGTGTTCATTCTGGATCAGAACGACAACGCTCCAGTCATCCTGTATCCAGTCAGCTCTAACGGTTCTGCTGAAGGTGTGGAGGAGATTCCCCGCAATGTGAACGCAGGACACTTGGTGACTAAAGTCAGAGCCTATGACGCTGATATAGGATATAACGGCTGGCTGCTGTTTTCACTGCAGGAAGTTACTGACCACAGTCTCTTTGGGTTGGACCGCTATACAGGACAGATCAGAACACTTCGCTCATTCACAGAGACAGACGAGGCGGAGCATAAACTGGTCATACTGGTGAAAGACAATGGGAACGTGTCACTCTCAGCAACAGCTACTGTGGTTGTCAAAGTTGTGGAGCCCAAAGAGGCTTTTGCTGCCTCTGATGTTAAAAGTGCTACAATGGATGAGGAGGATAATAACGTGACTTTCTACCTGATGATAACTTTGGGCTCAGTTTCAACTCTTTTTCTCATCAGTATCATCGTGCTGATTGCAATGCAGTGTTCTAAATCCACAGACTATACTTCTAAATATCTACAAGAGCCTAATTATGACGGGACACTGTGTCACAGCATCCAGTACAGATCTGGAGAGAAACGCTACATGCTAGTTGGACCCAGAATGAGTATAGGATCTACTATAGTCCCGGGAAGCCACGCGAACACACTCATGCTCCCTGACAGGAGGACAGCTGGAGAGGTAAGACATTATTTTATTGTATATCATGCTCTACACAACACATATTTGATTGTAGTCAAAACACAGAAAGAGAAGCCTAGGGGTTTTGTCTGCCTTTCTCTCTGGTGTGAAATTGTGCTCTCCATGGTGCTGAATCTTTTTTGTGGGGGTGATTTTCAAGTTGAATTAATGCAAATAATCACTCGGCCGGTTGTTCTGAATGAACATTGTATTCCAGATCCAGTTCCGTACGTTCAGCCTCATGGTTTGTATTAAGGGAATCCATTGTGTATTTAACACACAAACAAATATTTGGCCAGATTTACAGTATGTGTCTCCTGTTCTAAAAACAACTGTACTAATTGCGAAGTCCATCAGGCATATTGCAGTCTTTCTTTAATAGAGAATAAGGTAGTGGAACAAAACAGTTGGGGTGGTATTGTTGCCCACTGGTCACATGGTGTCAGTGTGGCCTATATAGTGGATGTGCTGCTCATCCTAGAAGCCCTGCCCATCTCTGGTTCAACTCTTATAGGAGGTACGCTGACGGACTACACATCATGGCTCTGTATCAAGTATGTACAGCGGTTAATATGTATGTTTAAAAGCTTACATTTGAGAATCGTGACATGGATCTTATCAGACTGGTTCGATGAGCAATCAGTTCACTGAATTTTTCTAAAAGAAAGCCTTCATTTGTTTTGCTTCACAATGGGAGAACGAGGACAAAGGCGCCGAGTGAGCTGCTGGTGGGTTACCGGGATTATCTTGCTGTGCTGTGGGGAACGGATCTTGGCTCAGCTTCGATACTCTGTTCCAGAGGAAGTACAAGTGGGATCCCAAGTCGGAAATGTTGCCAAGGATTTAGGGCTTGACATCAGCACTTTGACAGACAGGCGGTTTCGTATTGTTTCGGGGCCCAACCATGCTCTGTTTCAGTTAAACCAAAACAATGGAGTCTTGTATATTGGGCATATCGTGGACCGCGAAGAGCTCTGTGATGGAATCAAGGTTTGTTTGATAAATCTGAAAGTTGTTGTAGAAAACCCACTGGAAATACATTACGTCGGCGTTGAAATCATGGATGTTAATGACCATTCGCCGATTTTTCCAGAAAGCGAGCAGCAACTGCAAATAGCAGAGCATACTCCTCCAGGTACTCGTTTCCAAATTCATGCTGCTAGAGACCCTGATGTCGGTCCACAGTCAGTCCGATTATATAAATTGAGCCCAAATAATTTCTTCGACACTGAAATCAGAGACAGCGAGGAGGACAAGATACCATTTCTAGTGCTGAAGAAGCCCTTAGACAGGGAGCAAAAGTCAGAACACCATTTAGTGTTAACGGCTCTTGATGGCGGAAGTCCGTCGAAATCTGGGAGCCTTAATTTGACTATAACTGTGCTGGATGCAAATGATAACCGCCCTGTGTTCAGCAAAGAGATATATACTGTGTCATTAGATGAAAACTCCCCGATAAGAACTCTTGTAATACAAATAAACGCTACAGATTTAGATGAAGGGTTGAACAGCGAAATTGAATATACGTTTGGAAAAACCCAGAAGAGAAAAGTGTACGATACATTTGAATTAGACAGCGTTACTGGTGAGATTCGAGTGAAAGGAAAAGTAGACTTTGAGGACACGGAGATTTATAGACTGGATCTACAGGCATCAGATAAAGGCCATCTACCATGGACGGCTGAACGTAGAGTTGTGATTAAAATAAATGACGTGAATGACAACCAGCCGGACATTGAGGTAACATCATTGTCCAACATAGTAGCAGAAGATTCAAAGCCTGGCACAGTTATATCACTTATTAGTGTTACAGACAAAGATTCGGGCTTAAATGGGAAAGTCATTTGTAAAATATTGGGTAATGTTCCGTTTGATTTAACACCATCCATTGAGGAAAACATGTACTCTCTAGTTACAAAGGGGCGTTTAGACAGAGAAACTGTTTCCCATTATGATATCACAATAACAGCTACTGACTGTGGTGATCCTCCACTTTCAACTGTAAAATCCTTCCTTGTTCAGGTGGCAGATGTAAATGACAACAGGCCACTTTTCAGTCAGAATCCATTTGAACTTTATTTGGTAGAAAACAATGTCCCCGGGGGATCAATATTTTCTGTAAGCGCAGCTGATAGTGATCTGAATGAGAATGCAGCCATAACATACCACATTGCGAGAGGCAATGGGCTGCATCGTGATATTACATCTTTTCTGAATGTAAATTCGGAAAACGGACACATATCCGCTCTAAAAAGTTTTGACTTTGAAACCCTGAAAACGTTCCAGTTCCAAGTTGTCGCCACAGATTCTGGAACTCCGTCATTAAGCAGCAACGTCACAGTGAACGTGTTCATTCTGGATCAGAACGACAACGCTCCAGTCATCCTGTATCCAGTCAGCTCTAACGGTTCTGCTGAAGGTGTGGAGGAGATTCCCCGCAATGTGAACGCAGGACACTTGGTGACTAAAGTCAGAGCCTATGACGCTGATATAGGATATAACGGCTGGCTGCTGTTTTCACTGCAGGAAGTTACTGACCACAGTCTCTTTGGGTTGGACCGCTATACAGGACAGATCAGAACACTTCGCTCATTCACAGAGACAGACGAGGCTCAGCATAAACTGGTCATACTGGTGAAAGACAATGGGAACGTGTCACTCTCAGCAACAGCTACTGTGATTGTCAAAGTTGTGGAGCCCAAAGAGGCTTTTGCTGCCTCTGATGTTAAAAGTGCAACAATGGATGAGGAGGATAATAACGTGACTTTCTACCTGATGATAACTTTGGGCTCAGTTTCAACTCTTTTTCTCATCAGTATCATCGTGCTGATTGCAATGCAGTGCTCTAAATCCACTGACTATACTTCTAAATATCTACAAGAGCCTAATTATGACGGGACACTGTGTCACAGCATCCAGTACAGATCTGGAGAGAAACGCTACATGCTAGTTGGACCCAGAATGAGTATAGGATCTACTATAGTCCCGGGAAGCCACGCGAACACACTCATGCTCCCTGACAGGAGGACTATGACTGCAGAGGTAAGACATTGTTTTGTTTTTACATAATGCTTTCGCACAAGACATATTTAATTGTAGTCAGCTATATGCAAGAGAGGCATAGGGGTTTTCTGTGACGTTCTGATGTGAAACTGTGCTTTCCGTGGTGCTGAACTATATTCGTTTTTTTAGTGGGGGATTTTTTTAGGATAAATTGAATTAATTGTTCGCAAACATGCAAATAATCACTCGGCCTGTTGCTCTGAATGAACATTGTATTCCACATCCAGTTAGTATCCTTACGTTCATCCACATGTTTTGTATTAAGCAAATCCATTGTGTATTTAACACCAGAAAAACATGCAAATGCTCATGTTCACTGACAGGAGGACACCTGGAGAGGTAAGAAAAAGCATCACCCACAAATACAGCTCTTTCAATGGTTTTGAAACGCTTTTCTTGTATCGAGGAAAGGAGACTTACTAAAACCAATCTAGAAATCATTGCTCTGTTTAGGAACACTTGGTCAATTAGTTTTTGACAGTTGCGCTTCTAAACAGTACGTGACATTTTCACATAATGGATTGAGAGGCATGCATTTTTGGCGGTGTTTCTGTTGAGTTCTGTGTTCAGTGTGTACAGGCTTCATTGTTTAAATTCTGAGCAACACATGACTGAATGAAGGACAAATACACAGCATCCTATTCCAGCAATATCTTGACTATTTGTTTTCAAACATAATGATAGAGCAACACGATCATATTTGGAGCGACTGTGGTTGGTAGGGCGGGTCGTCCTTCAATCAAAAGATTCCCGCCTCCGATAGTCCATTTCGGGGAAAACACTGAACCCCAAATAGCTCGTAGGCTGCGCCTGGGCTGTGTAAATGCGAATACATGTTAGTTAGTCCTGATGGGCAGGCGGCACCGTGCAGCCCCTTCCATCATGCATGGGTGTGAATGTAGTAGTCAGCAGATAAGTGTAAAATCGCTTTAAGTGGTCGAGAGACGAGACAAATTATATACAAGCACAAGTCCATTTGCCATATTAACTAACACTTCGTTCGTTAATAAGAGCTTCAGCGGACACAGATATTGCTTAAAAACAAGCAATACGATAACTTATAATATACAGAGAGAGAGAGAGAGAGAGAGAGAGAGAGAGAGAGAGAGAGAGAGAGAGAGAGAGAGAGAGAGAGAGGGAGATACAGAGAGCAACACACACTAAATGTTAAACTCGTGTTTTGTATTATATCTTATCGGTCCATTATATTTTTGCACAAATATATTGTTGCAGACCAAGTTCAAAGTTACCAACTATGAATTGGACAAAACTATAGTATATTACTGAATATACATAGTATATTTTGTTCCATTAATGACCTCCGGGTGTCACTGTAACATTGGGAAATTATTGAAGACGTTGTACCTCCCCTGAAAAATCTTTTGTCCGTCATTTACAGCAGGGCAGGTTATTTGAATAAAGCACGCCAGCCGATGGATTCACGTTATGGATTTTTACATTATTCGATGGAAAACAGGTTGGACATAGATCTTTTTTGTCGCAGTAAAATCCTTCCTCGTATTTTGTCGAAGTTGCAGTTTAATAATGGGGGCCGACAGAAAAGGTCGACAAAGGGACATGTTTGTGTTTCAAATGGCTCTATTGCTTTTCATCGGAAAGCAGGCTTTTGCTCAGATAAGATACTCTATTCCAGAGGAGGCGAAAGAAGGAACTGTTGTTGGAAATGTTGCGAAGGATCTTGGCATTGAAATCACCTCGTTATCTGACCGACGGTTCCGTGTTGTTTCTGGATCAAAGGAGACATTTTTTGAGGTAAACCAGGACAATGGGGCTCTGTTTGTCCACAGGAAAATCGACAGAGAGGAGCTGTGTCACGGTGGTGGTGCATGTCTAATGGAGCTAAAGATTCTGGTTGAAAACCCCTTGGAAATGCACTATGTAGTGGTAGAAATTACTGATGTCAATGATCACTTTCCGAGTTTCCCCGAAACTGAACAGAAATTTGAAATATTTGAACAAACATTACCAGGAAGGCGATTCCAACTGCACGCTGCTCGTGATCCCGATGCTGGCATTAACTCTATTCGTACATACACTTTAACAGCAAACGATTATTTTGAAGTAGACATCCGTCAAAGCGATGAGGACAAAATTCCATTTTTAGTGCTGAAAAAATCGGTAGACAGAGAACAAAAGAACAAACACACGCTACTGGTTACAGCAGTTGATGGAGGTAAACCTCCAAAATCTGGGACACTAAATGTTTCTATTATTGTACTTGACAGTAATGATAATCGTCCGATGTTTAGTCAGGAGATTTACCAAATTACAATACACGAAAATGTCCCCGTCGGTACTTCAATATTTCAAATGAATGCAACAGATCCCGATGAAGGCATCAACAGCGAAATTGAATACAGTCTTGGCAAAACTCTGAAGAAAAAAGTATATGACATTTTTGAATTGGACAAATTAACTGGAGAGATTAGGGTAAAAGGAGTAGTGGACTATGAGGAAAACGATGTTTATAAACTTGATGTTGAGGCATCAGATAAAGGAACACCTCCACTGACAGGTGAGTGTAGAGTCGTTATAAATGTTAAAGACGCCAATGACAATCCACCAGAAATAGATGTGACATCACTGTCAAATACAGTGTCTGAAGACTCAAAGCCTGGCACAGTTATTTCATTGCTGAGTGCTGTGGATAAAGACGACGGCGTCAATGGAAAAATTATAACAATCATAACATCCGACGTGCCTTTTGAATTAAAGCCCTCCTATAAGGAGAACATATATTCAATTGTCACTAAAGGATTTCTGGATCGAGAGAAGGTGTCACATTATGAAATAACAATAAAAGCCACTGATTGTGGTGAACCTCCTTTATCTACTGTTAAAACACTGAGTATTCAGATATCAGATGTAAATGACAACAGACCACAATTCGACCAAAATCCATTACAGTTTTACCTCATAGAAAATAACGTAGCTGGAAAGTCAATATTCTCTGTAAGCGCAACTGATAAAGACCTGGATGACAATGCAGCGATTTCTTTCCATGTTGTAAGAAGAGGAACTGAAAATGATATAACATCCTTTCTGAATATAAACTCTGATAATGGAGATATTTTGGCGCTAAAAAGTTTTGACTTTGAAACTCTGAAAACGTTCCAGTTCCAAGTTGTCGCCACAGATTCTGGAACTCCGTCATTAAGCAGCAACGTCACAGTGAACGTGTTCATTCTGGATCAGAACGACAACGCTCCAGTCATCCTGTATCCAGTCAGCTCTAACGGTTCTGCTGAAGGTGTGGAGGAGATTCCCCGCAATGTGAACGCAGGACACTTGGTGACTAAAGTCAGAGCCTATGACGCTGATATAGGATATAACGGCTGGCTGCTGTTTTCACTGCAGGAAGTTACTGACCACAGTCTCTTTGGGTTGGACCGCTATACAGGACAGATCAGAACACTTCGCTCATTCACAGAGACAGACGAGGCTCAGCATAAACTGGTCATACTGGTGAAAGACAATGGGAACGTGTCACTCTCAGCAACAGCTACTGTGATTGTCAAAGTTGTGGAGCCCAAAGAGGCTTTTGCTGCCTCTGATGTTAAACGTTCAACAATGGATGAGGAGGATAATAACGTGACTTTTTACCTGATGATAACTTTGGGCTCAGTTTCAACTCTTTTTCTCATCAGTATCATCGTGCTGATTGCAATGCAGTGCTCTAAATCCACAGACTATACTTCTAAATATCTACAAGAGCCTAATTATGACGGGACACTGTGTCACAGCATCCAGTACAGATCTGGAGAGAAACGCTACATGCTAGTTGGACCCAGAATGAGTATAGGATCTACTATAGTCCCGGGCAGCCACGCGAACACACTCATGCTCCCTGACAGGAGGACTCCTGGAGAGGTAAGACTTTAAAAAAGCGTTTTATGCAATATACTTACGAACATATCATTCTGTGTTTTTGCATTGTCGAAGTTTGCTTCTTATTGTGTCTCTAAAGCCGTTTGCACAGAGAAAAGCACCAAATAATACTTTTTAGAAAGTTGGAGTTTCGGTCATGTTTATGTCTCGTTATTTTACATTGATAAATATATATATATATATATATATATATATATATATATATATATATATATATATATATATATATATATATATATATATATATATTAAATACAAGTGCGAATCTACTCTGTGCTATTCTCTCATTTGTCTCTCTTGTGGGTTGTCATGCACATACTCATAACTATAATATATTTCCTTTGATTAAGAACACTGTCTATGGTTCTGGAATGAAAATCTTCCTGTTTCCCAGCCCAAATCTGTTTGGGGGAATATGTGGGGAGTGAGTTTTTGGCATTTGGGTCTCATAATATTCCAACTTCCCACTTAACTGAATGAAAGGCTCGAATATGTTGCAGTGTTTCTGTTGAGTTGTTTGAGCAAAATGCACCTCGTTGAAATACCACTGACCTACTTTTACTTTAGAGCGAAATGCTGTGCGTCTTCTTGAATTTGCTGTCTATGGTCCTAACACGCATTATTGTGCCAAACAGACATGTAACGCTAATGAACAAAACAAATAAGGACATTATCAATTAATATGCCTCTATGCAGAGGCTTAAGGTCTATGCGAAGACATGAAGACAAACTCTATTAAAATAGTGCAGTTTGCTAAATACCTCTGGGTGTCACTATTACATCGGTAAGCCATAGACGGGTTCATGCCTCCCCTTTCAAGGCTTTTGTTTTCTACTGAACAGAGCACAGAAGATATTTGAATCAAGCACACGAGCCGATGGAATCAAGCTTTGCTTTTTGAAAATGTGCGATATTCAGGGAACAGGACATATATAATTGTTTGTTGGAGTAACAACCTGCTGTTTGTATGTGTGTTGTTGGATAACGATGGGGATCGATTCAAAACCTCGGACAAAGGACTGCTCCTGGTTTGCTTTTTATTTGGTTCTACTGCTGTTCGGAAAACAGACTTTGGCTCAGATAAGGTACTCTATTCCCGAGGAGGTACAAGAGGGAACTGTTGTCGGAAATGTCGCGAAGGATCTTGGCCTTGACATCACCTCTTTGATTGCTCGACGGTTCCGTGTTGTGTCTGGAAGTAAGGACGCTATTTTTGAGGTAAACCAGAATAATGGGGCATTGTACGTCGACAAGCACATTGACAGAGAGGAGCTCTGTCAGGGCAGCGGTGCTTGCCTGGTGGAGCTAAAAATCCTTGTTGAAACCCCTTTAGAAATACACTACGTAATTGTTGAAATCACTGATGTAAATGATCACGCTCCTAGTTTTCCTGAAAGGGAACAGATACTTGAAATAGCTGAGCATACATTACCAGGAAGGCGATTTCAACTGCACACTGCTCGTGATCCCGATGCTGGAATTAATTCTATTCGAACATACACGTTAACTTCAAATGAACATTTTGAAGTAGACATCCGCCAAAGTGATGACGACAAAATACCATTTTTAGTACTGAAGAAATCGTTAGACAGAGAACAAAAGAATACACTCGCGCTACTGTTAACAGCAATTGATGGAGGTAAACCTACTACATCTGGGACACTAAATGTTTCTATTATTGTACTTGACAGTAATGACAATCGTCCAATATTTAGTCAAGATACTTTTCAAATAGAAATATATGAAAATACTCCATTCGGTACTTCGATATTTCAAATGAATGCAACGGATCTTGATGAAGGCAACAATGGGGACATTGAATACAGCCTTGGAAAAACCTTGAAGCGAAAAATCTATGAAATGTTTGAGTTGGACAAATTAACTGGAGAGATTAGAATTAAAGGAGTTGTGGACTATGAAGAAAACGACGTTTACAAACTCGATGTTGAGGCATCAGATAAAGCAACACCGCCATTAACGGGTGAGTGCAGAGTCATTATAAAGATTATAGACGTCAACGACAATCCACCAGAAATAGAAGTCACATCACTGGCAAATACAGTGTCTGAAGACTCAAAGCCTGGCACAGTTATTTCATTACTTAGTGTGACAGATAAAGATTCTGGTGTCAATGGAAAAATAATATCAAGCATAACCTCAGACGTTCCTTTTGAATTAAAGCCCTCTTATAAGGAAAATATATATTCAGTTGTCACAAAGGGCGTTTTGGATCGAGAGAAAGTGTCACATTATGAAATAACAATACAAACCACTGATTGTGGTGAGCCTCCCTTATCTTCTGTTAAAACATTGAGTATTCAGATATCAGATGTAAATGACAACAGTCCACATTTTCAACATGCTTCTTTAGAATTTTATCTGGTAGAAAATAACCCTGCCGGAAATTCAATTTTCTCTGTTAGTGCAACGGACAAAGACTTGAATGACAATGCAGTTGTATCATATCGTATAGTGAGAGAAGGTAGTCAGAATGACATCATGTCTTTTCTTAATATAAACTCTGATAACGGTTACATTTCAGCGCTAAAAAGTTTTGACTTTGAAAGTCTGAAAACGTTCCAGTTCCAAGTTGCCGCCACAGATTCTGGAACTCCGTCACTAAGCAGCAACGTCACAGTGAACGTGTTCATTCTGGATCAGAACGACAA
Organism: Myoxocephalus aenaeus; assembly: GCA_038501785.1. Lineage (NCBI taxonomy): Eukaryota > Metazoa > Chordata > Actinopteri > Perciformes > Cottidae > Myoxocephalus > Myoxocephalus aenaeus. The sequence continues at coordinate 2,788,606 of JBAMJR010000161.1, read as the reverse complement.
CGCTCCAGTCATCCTGTATCCAGTCAGCTCTAACGGTTCTGCTGAAGGTGTGGAGGAGATTCCCCGCAATGTGAACGCAGGACACTTGGTGACTAAAGTCAGAGCCTATGACGCTGATATAGGATATAACGGCTGGCTGCTGTTTTCACTGCAGGAAGTTACTGACCACAGTATCTTTGGGTTGGACCGCTATACAGGACAGATCAGAACACTTCGCTCATTCACAGAGACAGACGAGGCTCAGCATAAACTGGTCATACTGGTGAAAGACAATGGGAACGTGTCACTCTCAGCAACAGCTACTGTGATTGTCAAAGTTGTGGAGCCCAAAGAGGCTTTTGCTGCCTCTGATGTTAAAAGTGCAACAATGGATGAGGAGGATAATAACGTGACTTTCTACCTGATGATAACTTTGGGCTCAGTTTCAACTCTTTTTCTCATCAGTATCATCGTGCTGATTGCAATGCAGTGCTCTAAATCCACAGACTATACTTCTAAATATCTACAAGAGCCTAATTATGACGGGACACTGTGTCACAGCATCCAGTACAGATCTGGAGAGAAACGCTACATGCTAGTTGGACCCAGAATGAGTATAGGATCTACTATAGTCCCGGGAAGCCACGCGAACACACTCATGCTCCCTGACAGGAGGACAGCTGGAGAGGTAAGACAAAAAAGCGTTTTATACAATATACTTACGAGCATATCATTCTTTGTTTGTGCATTGATCGAAGTTTGCTTCTTATTGTGTCTCGAAAGTCGTTTGCACAGAGACAAGTACCAAATATAACTTTTAACAAAGTTGGAGTTTCTGTCATGTGTATGTCTCGTTTATCATACAGTGTTAATTTACATTGAGAGTTTTCTTCTTTTTTTTTAAAATACAAGTCTCAAGATAGCTTCTCTGTGCTATTATCTCATTTGTCTCTCTTGTGGGTTGTCATGCACACACAAACTCATAACTATATTATATTCCCTTTAATTAAGAACACTGTCCATGATACTGAAATGAAAATGTTCAGGTTTCCCAGCCCAACACGGTACTTAATCTGTTTTGGGGAATACGTGGGAAGTGCGTTTTTGGCAGTTGGGTCTCATAATATTCCAACTTCTTACCAACTGAATGAAAAGCTCGAAGATGTTGGAGTGTTTCTGTTGAGTTTACTCTTAGAGGGAAAGGCTGTGCGTATTCTTTATTTTGCTGTCTATGGAGCTGACACGCATGATTGTGTCAAACAAAGTTGGAGTTTCGGTCATGTTTATGTCTCGTTTATCATACAACGTTTTTATTTACATTGCGTTTTTTTATATATAAGTGCGAAACAACTCTGTGCTATTCTCTCATTTGTCTCTCTTTTGGGTTGTAATGTACATACAAACTCATAATATATTTCCTTTGATTAAGAACACTGTCCATGGTGCTGAAATGACAATTTTCCTGTTTCCCAGCCCAAAACTGTAATTCGTTTTTGGGAATATGTTTTTAATTGGCAGGCCTATATAGGCTGATACACATATTGAACCTTTGAAATAGGTAAAACCGTAAATTATATGTAAAATACAAATAACCGGATAATTGAAGTTGCTGGTGTTTTTGTTGACATACGAGTCCTGAATGATACATTGATACATTTCCTCTGGGTGTCAGTATTACATTGGGAAACCATTATTTGCCCCTCCCCTCATAAAGCTTCTTGCCCCCTGAAATAAGCAGAGCAGGCAATTGAATCGAGCTCGACACCCCACGGAATGATGTTGTGCATTTTATTAAATATACGACTCACGATGAATTTGACATAGACTAGTATTGCAGCAACGGATTTTTTTTTGCATGTGTTGCTCTTTAAAGATGGGGATCAAACAACAAACTCAAAGAAGGGCCTGCTCTTGTTTTGTTCTTCATTTGACTTTACTGTTGTTTTTCGGAATACGGGCTTTGGCCGAAATAAGATACTCTATTCCGGAGGAGGTACAAGATGGAACTGCTGTTGGAAATGTTGCGAAGGATCTTGGCATTGAAATCACCTCGTTATCTGACCGACGGTTCCGTGTTGTTTCCGAATCAAAGGACGCATTATTTGAGGTAAACCAGAACAATGGGGCTTTGTATGTGCAGAAGAAGATCGACAGAGAGGAGCTGTGTCACGGTGGTGGTGCATGTCTAATGGAGCTTAAAGTCATAGTCGAAAATCCTTTGGAAATACACTACGTAGTGGTAGAAATTACTGATGTAAATGATCACTCACCAAGTTTTCCTGAAAAATACCAGATATTTGAAATATTTGAACAAACATTACCAGGACGGCGATTCCAACTGCACGCTGCCCGTGATCCCGATGCTGGCATTAACTCTATTCGTACATACACTTTAACGTCAAATAATCACTTTGAATTAGACATCCGTCAAAGCGATGAGGACAAAATTCCATTTTTAGTGCTGAAGAAACCGTTGGACAGAGAACAAAAGAACAAACACACGCTACTGGTTACAGGAGTTGATGGAGGTAAACCTCCAAAATATGGGACACTAAATGTTTCTATTATTGTACTTGACAGTAATGATAATCGTCCTATGTTTAGTCAGGAGATTTACCAAATTACTATACACGAAAATGTCCCCGTCGGTACTTCAATATTTCAAATGAATGCAACAGATCCCGATGAAGGCATCAACAGCGAAATTGAATACAGTCTTGGCAAAACTCTGAAGAAAAAAGTATATGACATTTTTGAATTGGACAAATTAACTGGAGAGATTAGGGTAAAAGGAGTAGTGGACTATGAGGAAAACGATGTTTATAAACTTGATGTTGAGGCATCAGATAAAGGAACACCTCCACTGACAGGTGAGTGTAGAGTCATTATAAATGTTAAAGACGCCAATGATAATCCACCAGAAATAGAAGTAACGTCACTATCAAATATAGTCTCTGAAGATTTAAAGCCTGGGACAATGATTTCTCTCATCAGTGTGAGGGATAAAGATTTCGGTGTGAATGGGAAAATTATAACAAGCATAACCTCAGACGTGCCTTTTGAATTAAAGCCTTCTTATAAGGAAAACATATATTCAGTTGTCACGAAAGGATTGTTGGATCGAGAGCATGTGTCACATTATGAAATAACAATAAAAGCCACCGATTTTGGTGAGCCTCCCTTATCAGCATTCAAAACCCTCAACATTCATATATCAGATGTAAACGACAATCGACCACAATTCTCTCAAAATCATTTACAATTTTACATGATAGAAAATAACGTTGCTGGAGCGTCTATATTATCTGTAAGCGCAACGGACTATGATCAGAATGACAATGCAGCCATTTCATATCATATTGTCAGAGAAGGAATTCAAAATGGCATAATGTCTTTCCTGAACGTAAACTCGGAAAGTGGAGATATTTTGGCTCTAAAAAGTTTTGACTTTGAAACTCTGAAAACGTTCCAGTTCCAAGTTGTCGCCACAGATTCTGGAACTCCGTCACTAAGCAGCAACGTCACAGTGAACGTGTTCATTCTGGATCAGAACGACAACGCTCCAGTCATCCTGTATCCAGTCAGCTCTAACGGTTCTGCTGAAGGTGTGGAGGAGATTCCCCGCAATGTGAACGCAGGACACTTGGTGACTAAAGTCAGAGCCTATGACGCTGATATAGGATATAACGGCTGGCTGCTGTTTTCACTGCAGGAAGTTACTGACCACAGTCTCTTTGGGTTGGACCGCTATACAGGACAGATCAGAACACTTCGCTCATTCACAGAGACAGACGAGGCTCAGCATAAACTGGTCATACTGGTGAAAGACAATGGGAACGTGTCACTCTCAGCAACAGCTACTGTGATTGTCAAAGTTGTGGAGCCCAAAGAGGCTTTTGCTGCCTCTGATGTTAAAAGTGCAACAATGGATGAGGAGGATAATAACGTGACTTTCTACCTGATGATAACTTTGGGCTCAGTTTCAACTCTTTTTCTCATCAGTATCATCGTGCTGATTGCAATGCAGTGCTCTAAATCCACAGACTATACTTCTAAATATCTACAAGAGCCTAATTATGACGGGACACTGTGTCACAGCATCCAGTACAGATCTGGAGAGAAACGCTACATGCTAGTTGGACCCAGAATGAGTATAGGATCTACTATAGTCCCGGGAAGCCACGCGAACACACTCATGCTCCCTGACAGGAGGACTATGACTGGAGAGGTAAGCACAATGTATGTTTTTAATAACTAATGGATCACTTTTATAGAGTAAAGTTTTGGCTGACTCATAATCGTCGAAATTAATATTGTGGTTAGTTTTTGAAGATAAACGTTTTGCTATTTGTGAATGAGCTTCATTTCATGTGCTTTTGGTCAAACTCTGACAATTTCCAATGCTTTTAGTCTCTTGACTTAAAATGTGTTGGCATGTACTCCGGCACTGCTGCCAGCATAACATGTTGTGTACCGTGTTCATCTGGTCGTGGTGATGTTGCTCATGCTTTGGTGTTTATCTGGACTAGAAGAGAGAGTATTTTTCTTATTTTAGTGACACTTGAAAATGTACTATTGCGCTGTCCATGGAGTCCCTGGTTGTAGTGGAAATACTTGTGGTGACAGGCAACGGGCTACTATTGCAACCCGTTTGTGCGATACCGTCGTTTTAAGGTCAACACTTAATTGAACATTTATTGAGACTAAACTTTGTTCTGGGGATGTTTCTGTTCCACGTTTTATATTATCTGTCCTTTATAGTGAACGAAAGCATGTGCTGGTCCACTGGGTGTCAGTGTTACATTAGATAATTGCTAAGGCTTCAGTCAAAATTGACTCTGCCCCTTTTAAATTGTGTATTTCAGCTCGAACGCAAATAATGCCATTGTTTCTGTTTTGATCTCCTCGTCGCGGTCATGGTTTTCTGACATACAATCTCAGGGGAACTTGTGGCGTTTGAAGAGGAATATTTTTGTGGATGCTATTTCAAAAATTACACCAAAGGAAACAAAGGACAAAGAGGCAGAATGACGTCTTGGTCGGGTCCTCTGCTTTTCTCTCTAATTGTTGGCTTTGGTGAGCTGATTTCAGCTCAAATAAAATACTCGACTCAAGAGGAAGTTAAACTGGGAGCAGTTATTGGAAATGTTGCCAAGGATTTGGGCATTGATGTCAGTACATTGATAAACAGGCGTTTTCGTATTGTATCTGGACCTCACGACGCGCTATTTGAGGTAAACCCGAACAATGGCGTTTTGTATGTGCATAAGAATCTCGATAGAGAAAAGCTGTGCGATAAAAATGTTGATTGTTTATTAGATCTGAAAATTGTTGTTGAAAATCCACTTGAAATCCATTATGTCACAGTGGAAATAACGGATGCAAACGACCATGCACCGACGTATGTCGAGAAAGAAAAGATTCTAGAAATAACAGAGAATACGTTGCCGGGTGCACGATTTCAGTTACCAGGCGCACGTGATCCAGATGTTAGAATAAATTCAGTCCAGCGCTATAAACTTAGTCAAAACGATCATTTTAATCTTGAAATTCGAGAAAGGGGGGAGGATAAAATCCCCTTCTTAGTGTTGCAGAGGCACTTGGACAGAGAGCAGAAAACGAACCATAGCTTGATTTTCACCGCTATGGATGGAGGGACCCCAGTAAAATCAGCTAATCTTAATCTTACCATAATGGTTCTTGATATAAATGATAACAGACCTACTTTTTCGAAGGAGGTTTATTCTGTGATATTACAAGAAAATGTTGCTTTAGAAACCATTGTGATAAAAGTCGAAGCAACTGATCTCGACGAGGGAGCTAATGGGGATGTCGAGTACGCCTTTGGAGGTGACATTAATTCCAAGGTGTTGCAGCTATTTACTCTAGACAGACATTCAGGCGAGATTCGAGTTAAAGGACAAATTGACTATGAGACAGCGGATGTTTTTAAATTAGACGTCCAAGCATCTGACAGAGGTCAGCCACCGACAACAACGGACTGCAGCGTGATAATAAAAATCCAAGATGTCAATGACAATGCACCTGACATAGAGGTAACATCAATATCTAGCATGGTCCTAGAGGATTCAAAACATGGGACTGTGGTCTCTCTCATTAGTGTTACAGACATTGATTCCGGCTTGAATGGCAAAGTATTGTGCAGTCTGACGGGGAATGTACCATTTGAATTAAAACCGTCGTTTAAAGAAAACATGTACTCTTTGGTGACAAAAGAAAGACTGGACAGAGAAACTGTCTCACATTATGACATTTCAATAACAGCTACAGATTATGGTGAGCCTTCACTTTCCACATTCAAAACTTTGAGTATTCAGGTATCAGATGTGAATGATAACGTCCCAGAGTTCTCACGTAGTCCCTTTGAAATATATTTGACCGAAAACAATGCTCCTGGAGCATCAATATTTGCTGTGACTGCAATTGATAAAGACTTAAACGACAATGCAGTCGTGTCCTATCGTATAATTAGAGGGAAAGGTGGTCATAATGACATGGCATCTTTTCTGAACATAAACTCTGATAATGGAGATATTTTGGCGCTAAAAAGTTTTGACTTTGAAAGTCTGAAAACGTTCCAGTTCCAAGTTGTCGCCACAGATTCTGGAACTCCGTCACTAAGCAGCAACGTCACAGTGAACGTGTTCATTCTGGATCAGAACGACAACGCTCCAGTCATCCTGTATCCAGTCAGCTCTAACGGTTCTGCTGAAGGTGTGGAGGAGATTCCCCGCAATGTGAACGCAGGACACTTGGTGACTAAAGTCAGAGCCTATGACGCTGATATAGGATATAACGGCTGGCTGCTGTTTTCACTGCAGGAAGTTACTGACCACAGTCTCTTTGGGTTGGACCGCTACACAGGACAGATCAGAACACTTCGCTCATTCACAGAGACAGACGAGGCTCAGCATACACTGGTCATACTGGTGAAAGACAATGGGAACGTGTCACTCTCAGCAACAGCTACTGTGATTGTCAAAGTTGTGGAGCCCAAAGAGGCTTTTGCTGCCTCTGATGTTAAAAGTGCAACAATGGATGAGGAGGATAATAACGTGACTTTCTACCTGATGATAACTTTGGGCTCAGTTTCAACTCTTTTTCTCATCAGTATCATCGTGCTGATTGCAATGCAGTGCTCTAAATCCACAGACTATACTTCTAAATATCTACAAGAGCCTAATTATGACGGGACACTGTGTCACAGCATCCAGTACAGATCTGGAGAGAAACGCTACATGCTAGTTGGACCCAGAATGAGTATAGGATCTACTATAGTCCCGGGAAGCCACGCGAACACACTCATGCTCCCTGACAGGAGGACTATGACTGGCGAGGTAAGACATGTTTAAACATTATTAAATAAATTGTATAAGTGTGATTCTCCACAAGAAACATAACTGGCCTAACATCTCCGTGACCCTGAACACTTGTATCACAACGCAAGAGAGAGATTACACAACTGCTATAAGGTGTTCCTTTCAACAATGGTTATATTTTTTTACACTTATCATTTGTCATAATATTTTGATGAAGTCGTATATTTCACTTTCAAATGCAATGTATAAAATGAAAGACAAAAAAGATTACAATATTACAAATCCAGTCTTAAGTTTGTGCATATTTGACTTGTTGTCATGTGAGTTGACCTGTGAATATAAGCTCTCTACTGTGTTGCTGTAAGCAGTTGATTATAATCAGTTGTTGTGGTATAATCGCATGGTGGCACTAAACAACCAGAAATACGCACCACGGCAGTTAACCAGTGAGACTGCCTCTAAAGCGTTCAGGGGGGCAGACCAAAATCCTCCGAATGAGCTTTGTTCAAACCATTTTCGCGTCCATACAACCCGCGCGCATCGTAACACGGTGACTTCTCTTCAATTAATGGATATGTGAGCCTTCTGTATCTCTTGGTATTCACTGGATTTATACGTTGACACAAGACAATGGAACAAAGCGGACAGGACTCCTGGCGACAAGAAAGCAAATGGATGGTCTTGGTGCTGTCTCTGAGTCTGATTTTCGGTGAGGCATCGGGACAGATAAGATATTCTATATCGGAGGAGATCAAAGAAGGGACTGCTGTTGGGAATATTGCAAAGGATTTGGGAATAGATCCAAGTATATTACAAGCAAGGGGATTTCGTATTGTTTCTCGCTCCACTGAACCCCTTTTCCAAATAAACCGAAACGATGGGATTTTATACGTAAATCGTAACATTGACCGTGAAGAAATATGCCAGCGGACCAGTGCATGTTTGATTAATCTTAAAACCGTCCTCGAGAACCCACTGGAGATCCATTATGTTGCTGTGGAAGTGTTAGACGTAAATGACCACTCGCCCTCTTTCCCGGAAGACAACAAAAGGATCGAGATTTCGGAGTCCACTTTGCCGGGAACCAGATTCCAGTTGCATGCTGCTCTCGATCCAGATGGTGGGTTGAATTCCATTCAACAGTACAAACTAAGTGCTAATAATCATTTTCGTCTTGAAGTGAAAGATCGCGGAAAAGATGGCAAAGTGCCTATTTTACAATTACAAAGCCCGCTAGACAGAGAGGCCTCCAGCAGCCACACACTACTTCTTACAGCCCTGGACGGAGGTAAACCCCCTAAATCAGGGTCCATGGATATATTTATTGATGTTCTAGATGTGAACGATAATGCTCCAGTTTTTACTAAAGATGTGTATGCTGCAGATATAAATGAAAACTCACCTATCGGAACAATAGTCATAAGAGTAAATTCCACGGATATGGATGACGGTTTGAATGGAGATGTCAGCTATTCTTTCGGCAATGTAAATAGTAAGGTACGTGAATTGTTTAATGTTGACTTGATCACAGGTGAGATTACTGTGAAAGGACAATTAGACTATGAGGTGGATGACAGTTACGAGATAGATATTCAAGCATCTGACAGCGGTGCTGTTCCATTTAGAACGGAAAAAAGCGTTAGTGTAAATATTAAAGACATTAATGACAATGCACCTGTAATTGAGGTGACGTCACTGTCTAACAAAATTCCAGAGAATTCCAGACCTGGAACAACGGTAGCACTTCTTAGCATTACGGATTTGGACTCTGGAATGAACGGGAAAGTTCTGAGCTTTGTAAAAGGCGATGTCCCTTTCACAATAACACCTTCAATACAGGACAACATGTACACTGTCGTGACAAAGGCACAGCTTGACAGGGAACATACATCAATATATGATGTAACAGTGATCGCAAAAGATGCAGGTGAACCCGCCTTAACAACTGAAAAGACGTTGAGAGTCATTGTATCCGACGTTAACGATAACAGCCCAGAGTTCTCTTTGAGGCAATACAATTTTTACGTCACCGAGAATAACCCTGCAGGAGTGTCAGTGTTTTCCGTAATCGCGTCTGATCATGACGAGGGAGATAACGCTTTTATTTCGTATCATATTCTCAGAGATGCAGCTTATGCAAATACAGTGACATCATTTCTAAACGTAAACTCTGATAATGGCCACATTTCAGCACTAAAAAGTTTTGACTTTGAAACTCTGAAAACGTTCCAGTTCCAAGTTGTCGCCACAGATTCTGGAACTCCGTCACTAAGCAGCAACGTCACAGTGAACGTGTTCATTCTGGATCAGAACGACAACGCTCCAGTCATCCTGTATCCAGTCAGCTCTAACGGTTCTGCTGAAGGTGTGGAGGAGATTCCCCGCAATGTGAACGCAGGACACTTGGTGACTAAAGTCAGAGCCTATGACGCTGATATAGGATATAACGGCTGGCTGCTGTTTTCACTGCAGGAAGTTACTGACCACAGTCTCTTTGGGTTGGACCGCTATACAGGACAGATCAGAACACTTCGCTCATTCACAGAGACAGACGAGGCTCAGCATAAACTGGTCATACTGGTGAAAGACAATGGGAACGTGTCACTCTCAGCAACAGCTACTGTGATTGTCAAAGTTGTGGAGCCCAAAGAGGCTTTTGCTGCCTCTGATGTTAAAAGTGCAACAATGGATGAGGGGGATAACAACGTGACTTTCTACCTGATGATAACTTTGGGCTCAGTTTCAACTCTTTTTCTCATCAGTATCATCGTGCTGATTGCAATGCAGTGCTCTAAATCCACAGACTATACTTCTAAATATCTACAAGAGCCTAATTATGACGGGACACTGTGTCACAGCATCCAGTACAGATCTGGAGAGAAACGCTACATGCTAGTTGGACCCAGAATGAGTATAGGATCTACTATAGTCCCGGGAAGCCACGCGAACACACTCATGCTACCTGACAGGAGGACTATGACTGGAGAGGTAAGAACAACATGCATTGTTTAAAAACATTTTTACGAGCAAGCCATTCCAACTTACCCGTGAATGTGTATGGCTATTTGGAAAAGCATATGTAAAAAAATAAAATAAAAAATAAAAAAAAGACTTCATACAATGATAATCAACAGTGAAGTTAAAAAAACGCACACAAACACAGCCATCAAAGCATGTGAGTGATACCCGTTGCTCGGCTGTGTCACATTATTTCAGTTTATTTAACTTGTGTATTTGTTCTATTTTAGATATAAATTCGTTAGATAACTGAGCATATACATCGTTGGTCAAAGTGATCGGCTACAAGAAGAGCAGTGATCGCTGTCCATGGTCCTGAAATGCTGTTGACTTTAATATTTCCAAGCATAATAGAGTCAACGGGTAATACAATGGCGAGTAAACGTGTTTAATAGTAATGCAGTTTCAGAGGATTTAATTAACAACACAAAGCAGCTTCGACCGTTTAAATTAGGAGCTTTTGATATAACTGTTTCTCAAAGTCTGCTTCCATCTTTCCAGCTAGATTTGCTGACAAAACCAAAATATAGAATAACTCTGTAAGTATACATGTTGTCCTCTTGGTGTCACTGTAACATCAACGAGGCCATAGCATACTTCGTCTCCTCCCCAAATAAAGCTTTTGTTTGGAACCTCACAACAGAGGATACATTTGATGTCAGAACAGCAGTAGGATGAGACCGTGTGGTGGTCGGATATAGTGAACGGATTTGTTGCAGAAACCGGCTCCGGTGTGCATCGTTGCTGGATAATGATGGGGAGTGAAAGACGATATCGCTCAAGTGACTATTGTTGGTTGGCTTTTTATTTTTCCTTACTGCTGTGTTTCGGAAACAATGCTTTGGCTGAATTGAGGTACTCTATCCCGGAGGAGATGAAAGAAGGTACCGTTGTTGGAAATGTTGCCAAGGATCTTGGTCTGGATAAAACCTCTTTGATTGATCGACGGTTTCGAGTTGTGTCTGGATCTAAGGAAGCTTTTTTCGAGGTAAACCTGGACAATGGTGCCTTACAGGTCCGTAAGAAAATCGACCGAGAGGAGCTGTGTCACGGTAGTGGTGTGTGCTTAATGGAGCTGAAAATCCTTGTTGAAGACCCTTTGGAAATGCACCACGTAGTTGTAGAAATTACTGACGTAAATGACCACTCTCCTAGTTTTTCTGAAAAGGAACAGCAATTTCAAATTGCAGAACATACATCGCTGGGAACGCGATTTGAATTACACGCGGCCCGTGATCCGGATGCTGGAATTAATTCTATCCGCACATATACATTAATGCCAAATGATCACTTTGAAATAGAAATTAGCCAAAGTGATGAAGATAAAATACCATTTTTAGTCCTGAAGAAATCGTTAGACAGAGAACAAAAGAATAACCACTTGCTATTTGTAACAGCAGTTGATGGAGGTAAACCCCAAAGATCAGGCACACTTAATGTTTCTATTATTGTTATTGACATTAATGATAATCGTCCGATATTTAGTCAAGAAACTTATCAAATAGAAATATATGAAAACCTCCCAGTTGATACTACTGTTACACGAGTGAATGCAATAGATCCAGATGAAGGGACAAGTGGGGAAATAGAGTACAGCCTAAGTAGAACATTAGCACGTAAAGTTTACGAGATATTTGAATTGGACAGTTTAAGTGGACAAATTAAACTGAAAGGAATCGTGGATTTTGAGGAATCAGAAATTTATAAACTAGATATTCAGGCATCTGACAAAGGAACACCTCCATTAACAAGCAGGTGTAAAGTAATTGTAAAGATAAAAGACGTTAACGACAACCATCCGGAAATTGAAGTAACATCATTGTCAAATACAGTCCCTGAAGATTCAAAAATTGGTACAGTTATTTCACTTATTAGTGTGACGGATCAAGACTCCGGTGTCAATGGAAAACTTGTCTCACGTATATCAGAGGGCGTGCCTTTTGAATTAAAGCCCTCTTATAAGGAAAACATATATTCAGTTGTCACTAAAGGATTTCTGGATCGAGAAGAGGTGTCACATTATGAAATAACAATAACAGCCACTGATTGTGGTGAGCCTCCTTTATCTACTGTTAAAACACTGAGTATTCAGATATCAGATGTAAATGATAATAGACCACAATTCTTTAAAAATCCATTACAGTTCTACCTGATAGAAAATAACGTTGCCGGAAATTCAATTTTCTCTGTTAGCGCAACGGACAAAGACGTAAATGAAAATGCAGCTGTGTCTTATCATATTGTAAGAGGGAGGAGTGAAAATGACGTAACGTCATTCCTAAATATGAATTCTGATAATGGCCACATTTCAGCGCTAAAAAGTTTTGACTTTGAAAGACTGACAACTTTCCAGTTCCAAGTTGTCTCCACAGATTCTGGAACTCCGTCACTAAGCAGCAACGTCACAGTGAACGTGTTCATTCTGGATCAGAACGACAACGCTCCAGTCATCCTGTATCCAGTCAGCTCTAACGGTTCTGCTGAAGGTGTGGAGGAGATTCCCCGCAATGTGAACGCAGGACACTTGGTGACTAAAGTCAGAGCCTATGACGCTGATATAGGATATAACGGCTGGCTGCTGTTTTCACTGCAGGAAGTTACTGACCACAGTCTCTTTGGGTTGGACCGCTATACAGGACAGATCAGAACACTTCGCTCATTCACAGAGACAGACGAGGCTCAGCATAAACTGGTCATACTGGTGAAAGACAATGGGAACGTGTCACTCTCAGCAACAGCTACTGTGATTGTCAAAGTCGTGGAGCCCAAAGAGGCTTTTGCTGCCTCTGATGTTAAAAGTGCAACAATGGATGAGGAGGATAATAACGTGACTTTCTATCTGATGATAACTTTGGGCTCAGTTTCAACTCTTTTTCTCATCAGTATCATCGTGCTGATTGCAATGCAGTGCTCTAAATCCACAGACTATACTTCTAAATATCTACAAGAGCCTAATTATGACGGGACACTGTGTCACAGCATCCAGTACAGATCTGGAGAGAAACGCTACATGCTAGTTGGACCTAGAATGAGTATAGGATCTACTATAGTCCCGGGAAGCCACGCGAACACACTCATGCTCCCTGACAGGAGGACAGCTGGAGAGGTAAGAACAACATGCATTGTTTAAAAACATTTTTACGAGCAAGACATTCCAACTTACCCGTGAGTGTCTATGGCTACTTGGAAAAACGTAAACAAAAAAAAGACTTCATACAATGACCATCAACAGTGGAGTTTAAACAACAACAAAACACAAACACCAAAGCATGTGAGTGATACCTGTTGCTCGGCTGTGTCAGATTTTTTTTCTGTTTATTTAACGTGTGTATTTGTTCCCTTTTTATTGTACGTTAGTTAGTTAGATAACTGAGCATATACATCGTTGGTCAAAGTGATCGGCTACAAGAAGAGTAGTGATCGCTTTCTATGGTCCTGAAATGTTTGTACTTTACTATTTCCAAGCATAATAGAGTCAACTGTTAATATAATGACGAGTAAACGTGTTTAATAGCAATGCAGCTTCAGAGGATGTAATTAACATAAACACGAAGCAGCTCTGTTGATATAACTGTTTCTCAAAGTGTGCTTCCATCTTTCCATGTAGATTTGCTGACAAAACAAAGTCATATAGAATAACTCTTTAAGTGGTATACATGTTGTCCTCTTGGTGTCACTGTAACATCAACGAGGCCAAAGCATTCTTCGTCTCCTCCCCAAATAAAGCTTTTGTTTGGAACCTCACAACAGAGGATACATTTTATGTCAGAACGGCAGTAGGATGAGACCGTGTGGTGGTCGGATATAGTGAACGGATTTGTTGCAGAAACCGGCTCCGGTGTGCATCGTTGCTGGATAATGATGGGGAGTGAAAGACGATATCGCTCAAGTGACTATTGTTGGTTGGCTTTTTATTTTTCCTTACTGCTGTGTTTCGGAAAGAATGCTTTGGCTGAATTGAGGTACTCTATCCCGGAGGAGATGAAAGAAGGTACCGTTGTTGGAAATGTTGCCAAGGATCTTGGTCTGGATCAAACCTCTTTGATTGATCGACGGTTTCGAGTTGTGTCTGGATCTAAGGACGCTTTTTTCGAGGTAAACCTGGACAATGGTGCCTTACAGGTTCGTAAGAAAATCGACCGAGAGGAGCTGTGTCACGGTAGTGGTGTGTGCTTAATGGAGCTGAAAATCCTTGTTGAAGACCCTTTGGAAATACATTATGTAGTTGTCGAAATTACTGACGTAAATGACCACTCTCCTAGTTTTTCTGAAAAGGAACAGCAATTTCAAATTGCAGAACATACATCTCTGGGAACTCGATTTGAATTACACGCGGCCCGTGATCCGGATGCTGGAATTAATTCCATCCGCACATATACATTAACGTCAAATGATCACTTTGAAATAGAAAATAGTCAAAGCGATGAGGAAAAAATACCTTTTTTAGTGCTGAAGAAATCATTAGACAGAGAACAAAAGAATAACCACTTGCTATTTGTAACAGCAGTTGATGGAGGTAAACCCCAAAGATCAGGCACACTTAATGTTTCTATTATTGTTCTTGACATTAATGATAATCGTCCGATATTTAGTCAAGAAATTTATCAAATAGAAATATATGAAAATGTGCCTGTTGATACTACTGTTACCAGAGTGAATGCAATAGATCCAGATGAAGGGACAAATGGGGAAATAGAGTACAGCCTTAGCAGAACATTAGCACGTAAAGTTTACGAGACATTTGAATTGGACAGTTTAAGTGGACAAATTAAACTGAAAGGAGTCTTGGATTTTGAGGACTCGGAGATGCATAGATTAGATGTAGAGGCATCTGACAAAGGAACACCTCCATTAATAAGCAGATGCAGAGTTATTGTAAAGATAAAAGACGTTAATGACAACCATCCGGAAATAGAAGTAACGTCATTGTCAAATACAGTGTCCGAAGATTCAAAGCTTGGCACAGTTATTTCCCTTATTAGTGTGACGGATAAAGACTCCGGTGTCAATGGAAAAATTATCTCAAGCTTAACAGAGGACGTGCCTTTTGAATTAAAGCCCTCTTATAAGGAAAACACATATTCAGTTGTCACAAAGGGAATTTTGGATCGAGAGGAGGTGTCACATTATGAAATAACAATAAAAGCCACTGATTGTGGTGAGCCGCCTTTATCTACTATTAAAACACTGAGTATTCAGATATCAGATGTAAATGACAACAGACCACAATTCTCCCAAAGTCCTTTACAGTTTTATCTTGTTGAAAATAACATTGCTGGAGCGTCAATATTCTCTGTATGCGCAAAAGACAATGATGTCAATGACAATGCAGCCATTTCTTACCTTATTGGTAGAGATAATTATGTAACGTCTTTTCTAAATGTAAACTCTGAAAATGGACACATCACAGCGCTAAAAAGTTTTGACTTTGAAACTCTGAAAACGTTCCAGTTCCAAGTTGTCGCCACAGATTCTGGAACTCCGTCACTAAGCAGCAACGTCACAGTGAACGTGTTCATTCTGGATCAGAACGACAACGCTCCAGTCATCCTGTATCCAGTCAGCTCTAACGGTTCTGCTGAAGGTGTGGAGGAGATTCCCCGCAATGTGAACGCAGGACACTTGGTGACTAAAGTCAGAGCCTATGACGCTGATATAGGATATAACGGCTGGCTGCTGTTTTCACTGCAGGAAGTTACTGACCACAGTCTCTTTGGGTTGGACCGCTATACAGGGCAGATCAGAACACTTCGCTCATTCACAGAGACAGACGAGGCTCAGCATAAACTGGTCATACTGGTGAAAGACAATGGGAACGTGTCACTCTCAGCAACAGCTACCGTGATTGTCAAAGTTGTGGAGCCCAAAGAGGCTTTTGCTGCGTCTGATGTTAAAAGTGCAACAATGGATGAGGAGGATAATAACGTGACTTTCTACCTGATGATAACTTTGGGCTCAGTTTCAACTCTTTTTCTCATCAGTATCATCGTGCTGATTGCAATGCAGTGCTCTAAATCCACAGACTATACTTCTAAATATCTACAAGAGCCTAATTATGACGGGACACTGTGTCACAGCATCCAGTACAGATCTGGAGAGAAACGCTACATGCTAGTTGGACCCAGAATGAGTATAGGATCTACTATAGTCCCGGGAAGCCACGCGAACACACTCATGCTCCCTGACAGGAGGACAGCTGGAGAGGTAAGCTGGTTTACGTGACCGAAACTTCGGTTGATATTATTTCTTTTTGTACTTCATTTTATAGGCCTTGCTGCTCAACTGTCTTGATTTGTGATGAAAGATATGTTGTTTCGAAATGACCGCGAGCCTGAGTGATAATGCCGCTATCCATTGTGCAGTGTTTTATAAACCCAAAAGCCATATTGTGTTATACTGCATATTTTGTAAAGAAATCACAAGTGATATTTTAAAATGGCAAAACCTTAAACTCTTATATTTGTGGAGAAACATAATCAGAAAGTCATCACTTGGTGTCAGTATGTGAGCGGAAAAGAGTTTAATGAGAAGCCTTTTGTCAGAGATATGCCTCCTCCCCTTTGTGGGGTGGGTTTTTACATTTCAGTAGTGGATGCATCCTGTACTCTCACGGAGAATATTCTGCACCTGTGATTTTATAATACACTGGAAACTGTATTTTGGTTCGTTTCGGTCTATGTTGCTTTTGATGAAGACAACGTTATTCTGAGTTATCAGGATACCTTTTTTATCAGCTATGGAGAAGAAACGACTTGGAACATCGCGCGGGCAATGCCGGTGGACTGCTTTCATTGTTTCATTCATTTTGCTTTGGAGCGGAGCTTCGGCGCAGATACGATACTCGGTCGCCGAGGAAGTTAAAGAAGGAACGGTTGTTGGCAATATAGCGAAGGATTTGGGATTAGAGAAGAGCACATTGAAAGAGAGAGGATGCCGTATTGTTGAGGGTTCAGCAGAGTCATTTTTCCATGTAAACCAGAACGACGGAATATTGTACCTTGATCGAATAATTGACAGGGAGAAGGTTTGTGAGCGAGGCAATGTGTGTTTGATCAACTTAAAAACGGTGCTGGAAAACCCTCTTGAAATTCATTATGTGACTGTTGAGGTGCTGGATGTGAACGACCACACTCCCACCTTCTCAACAAAAGAATCACGTCTCGAAATTTCAGAGTCGGTTTTACCAGGCTTGCGCCTTCAGCTGCAAGCAGCACACGATCCTGATGTTGGTCAGTTTTCGGTAAAGGAGTATAAACTAAGTCCAAATGATCATTTTCGTTTGGAAGTCAAAGATCGTGGAAAAGATGGGAAGATACCGATATTAGTTTTACTTAAGACGCTAGATAGGGAAACAAAGAAACGTCATACATTGCTTCTTACAGCTATTGATGGAGGGAGACCAAGTCAATCTGGAACAGCTGAAATTGTGGTTGATGTTTTAGACGTCAATGACAATATGCCAGTTTTCGACCAAGACACGTACTCGGTACTTTTGGAAGAAAATGCTCCCATTGGCACAACAATTATAAAAGTAAATGCTTCTGATATAGATGAGGGGTCCAATGGAGAGGTCATGTATTCATTAGGAAATAATGTGAACAGCAGAATACGTGAAATGTTTCGTGTCGATGCAAACACAGGTGAAATTATTGTTCAAGATCTGATAGACTTTGAATTAGAGGAAAGTTATGAAATTGACATACAGGCCTCTGATAAAGGAGCGGCTCCTCTGAGGACAGACAAAAGTGTGTTAGTGAATATTGTAGATTTGAATGATAACACCCCTGATATAGAGATTACATCATTTTCAAGGGCAATACCAGAGGATGCAAGGATAGGAACTACTGTGGCATTAATCAATGTTCTCGATAAAGACTCTGGTGTTAACGGACAAGTTATTTGCTCCTTTAATAAGGATGTTCCGTTCATATTATCCCCTTCAACACAAGATAACATGTATTCTATTGTCACAAAATCCCGCCTGGATAGAGAAAAGCAGTCCATATATGATGTTACAATTGTTGCAAAAGATGCTGGTGTACCATCGTTGTTTTCGAAAAAAAGCTTGACTATCGTTGTATCGGATGTAAATGACAACAGCCCAGAATTTTCAGGAAGTCCTTACACATATTATGTTACCGAGAACAACTCTCCAGGAGCCTCGGTGTTTTCTGTGCGGGCCTCAGACCGGGACGAGGGAGATAATTCTCGTATTTTATATCATATTTTCAGAGATGGAAAAGAGAAAAACAAACTCAATTCATTCAGTCTTAACATCAACTCAGAAAATGGAGACATTTTGGCTCTAAAAAGTTTTGACTTTGAAACTCTGAAAACGTTCCAGTTCCAAGTTGCCGCCACAGATTCTGGAACTCCGTCACTAAGCAGCAACGTCACAGTGAACGTGTTCATTCTGGATCAGAACGACAACGCTCCAGTCATCCTGTATCCAGTCAGCTCTAACGGTTCTGCTGAAGGTGTGGAGGAGATTCCCCGCAATGTGAACGCAGGACACTTGGTGACTAAAGTCAGAGCCTATGACGCTGATATAGGATATAACGGCTGGCTGCTGTTTTCACTGCAGGAAGTTACTGACCACAGTCTCTTTGGGTTGGACCGCTATACAGGGCAGATCAGAACACTTCGCTCATTCACAGAGACAGACGAGGCTCAGCATAAACTGGTCATACTGGTGAAAGACAATGGGAACGTGTCACTCTCAGCAACAGCTACTGTGATTGTCAAAGTTGTGGAGCCCAAAGAGGCTTTTGCTGCCTCTGATGTTAAAAGTGCAACAGCGGATGAGGAGGATAATAACGTGACTTTCTACCTGATGATAACTTTGGGCTCAGTTTCAACTCTTTTTCTCATCAGTATCATCGTGCTGATTGCAATGCAGTGCTCTAAATCCACAGACTATACTTCTAAATATCTACAAGAGCCTAATTATGACGGGACACTGTGTCACAGCATCCAGTACAGATCTGGAGAGAAACGCTACATGCTAGTTGGACCCAGAATGAGTATAGGATCTACTATAGTCCCGGGAAGCCACGCGAACACACTCATGCTCCCTGACAGGAGACATACATCTGAAGAGGTAAGATACATAGTTTGACTCTCTCTCCTGTAACTCTTTATAGCCTATAAATGTTCTAGAAGCTTGCACGTCTAAAACGTATGTAATACGTGACGTGTGTATTTGCTTGGCCGAATTTCATGGCAACCATCATTATACCGTAAATGTGAATAGAAAGCTTCCATAAATGTGTTTAAAATCCCCACCTTATCCATCTTTATGTGGTTTACATCGAACGCTGCGGTCAGAGCGCAGACTGTCCCTGTCCGTGGTGCTGAATCAGTCTTAGGTCTCTCTTTTTTTTTTGCACAACGCGACACTTCCATTTGAAGCATATAATAATTGGTAATACAATGTAAGGTGAGACGTATGTCTCAATGGACGATATGTTGCCATCTTGGCTTCCTCTTTGCTTTTGTAAGTTGGAATATGGCACGCTAAATGTCTTTAATATTACAGAAGCGCAATGGTCATCTTATATGACATGTTGCTACTGTTTCAAATACAGCACTGCAGTTTGATTCTTCATCACTTGGTGTCAGTATATTAACAAATAATAGTTTCACGTTTTCGTCATAGCCACTCGTCCCATTCCCTTCTTCTAACACCATCATTGTCAGAACAGTATTGCTTACGGCTTGAATACACTATTCAGCCTTGAAAACATTATTCTGCTCCTTTCAAGAATGGTCGGATTATGACAACATATGGGACTGAATGGGACGGAGGAATATAACTTCAGTATAATAATATAGCTCTTTGAAAGCGTTTTTTTTATTTTTATGTGTTATCTTCACATCATGGAACAAAGACGACGACAGACATGGAGAGAGCAGACAAAGTGGATTGTCTACATAATGGTTTCGGTAACGTTTTGGAGTAGAGCTTCAGGACAATTACGATATTCCGTCCATGAGGAAGTCAAAGAAGGAACTGCTGTTGGAAATATTGCGAAGGATTTAGGTCTTGATAAGGCTACACTTAAAGACAGGGGATATCGTATTGTATACGGCACGACGGAGCCCCCCTTTCGAGTCAATCAGGACGATGGTATCTTGTATGTAAACCGAAAATTTGACAGAGAGGAAGTGTGTGACCGAAGCAAGGTTTGTCTAATTGACCTAAAAGCCGTGTTAGAAAACCCACTAGAGGTACACTATGTAGCAGTGGAGATTCTGGACGTAAACGACCACGCACCGATCTTCCCCGAGAAAGAAAAAATCCTAGAGATTTCTGAATCTGCATTACCAGGAGCTAGATTTCAGTTACAAGCTGCTCGCGATGCTGATAGCGGTTATTTATCCGTTCAGCAGTATAAACTGAGTCTGAATGAACATTTTCGCTTGGAAGTGAAAGATCGTGGCGAGGACCGTAAAACTCCGATATTAATTCTTCAAAAGTCACTTGATAGAGAATCTGCAAAGACCCACACGTTACTTCTGACAGCCACTGATGGAGGTAAACCTCCACTATCTGGTAGCATTACGTTAATTGTTGATGTTGCCGATGTCAATGATAACCCCCCGGTTTTCACCCAGGATTCCTATACTGTGCAGCTAAAAGAAAATTCTCCTCTTGGTACAACTGTAATTCAAGTTAATGCCACCGATTTGGACGAAAGTGCAAATGGTGAAGTTGTATATTCATTTGGAAATGATGTGGATGCACATGCACGGGCTCGTTTTGAGCTTAATTCGTTGACTGGAGTTATTACTGTGGCAGGGGCCATTGATTTTGAAGCGTGTGGCAGATATGAAATTGATATACAGGCATCAGACAAAGCTGTGGCAACACTATCGACGGACAAAAGCGTTATTATACATATTGTTGACGTGAACGACAATGCACCGGAGATTGAAGTGACGTCTTTTTCACGTGAACTTCCGGAAGATTCAAAACCAGGAACAACAGTGGCCTTAATTAGTGTAAGAGATTCGGACTCTGGTCTCAACGGAAAAGTTATGTGTTACATAAGCCAAGATCTTCCATTTATGCTCATTCCATCTTTACAAAATAACATGTATTCTCTAGTAACAAAAACTATTTTAAATCGAGAGAAGCAGCCGCAGTATAGTGTAACAATTGTAGGTAAAGACGCAGGTGAACCATCTTTATCATCAGAAAGAACTATTACAATTGTTGTATCAGATGTGAATGATAATAGCCCAGTGTTTTCACAGACCCCATATACTTTCTACATAACTGAAAACAACAAACCGGGAGCGTCTATTTTATCAGTGAGAGCCCGTGATGAAGACGAGGGTAGTAACGCTCTTATGTCATATACAATATTAAGGAGTAGAGGGCAAGAACATTCCTTTATCTCCTCTCTAAATGTCAATAGTGAAAATGGAGATATTTTGTCTCTAAAAAGTTTTGACTTTGAAACTCTGAAAACGTTCCAGTTCCAAGTTGTCGCCACAGATTCTGGAACTCCGTCACTAAGCAGCAACGTCACAGTGAACGTGTTCATTCTGGATCAGAACGACAACGCTCCAGTCATCCTGTATCCAGTCAGCTCTAACGGTTCTGCTGAAGGTGTGGAGGAGATTCCCCGCAATGTGAACGCAGGACACTTGGTGACTAAAGTCAGAGCCTATGACGCTGATATAGGATATAACGGCTGGCTGCTGTTTTCACTGCAGGAAGTTACTGACCACAGTCTCTTTGGGTTGGACCGCTATACAGGGCAGATCAAAACACTTCGCTCATTCACAGAGACAGACGAGGCGGAGCATAAACTGGTCATACTGGTGAAAGACAATGGGAACGTGTCACTCTCAGCAACAGCTACTGTGATTGTCAAAGTTGTGGAGCCCAAAGAGGCTTTTGCTGTCTCTGATGTTAAAAGTGCAACACTGGATGAGGAGGATAACAACGTGACTTTCTACCTGATGATAACTTTGGGCTCAGTTTCAACTCTTTTTCTCATCAGTATCATTGTGCTGATTGCAATGCAGTGCTCTAAATCCACAGACTACACTTCTAAATATCTACAAGAGCCAAATTATGACGGGACACTGTGTCACAGCATCCAGTACAGATCTGGAGAGAAACGCTATATGCTAGTTGGACCCAGAATGAGTATAGGATCTACTATAGTCCCGGGAAGCCACGCGAACACACTCATGCTCCCTGACAGGAGGACCATGACTGGAGAGGTAAGACATATTTATGTGCAAACTTCCAAATCATTCACCCTAACTGCTTGTTCATAGGGTGAAAAAAACAGCTCAAGACAACGATATTGCCCCCGAAAAAGTATGATACTGTCTTAATTATAGGAGCATACCTAACTGCAAAACCACATAAACACTGTCCATGGTGCTGGAAGTGTTTTGCTTCGTTTCCCGGTTTTAAAACATTAACATTGATATAATCGTTCACACATTTCTGCAGTTAGAAATAAGGTCGCATGGTGTCAGTGTAACGTGATATCTCATCCTTACACGAGCTTAGTGCCATTGCTGTTTGGTTCCACCTCCTGGCAACATCCTCACTTCGATACTGACGGGAACGTTTCTCTGCTTATTCTGCGTAAATCCGGTTTGCCCAAATATCTGGATATTTAGGAAGTTACTAAATACGAACGGATAGGAAAGTGTTGGATTCCTTCAATACATCGAAGCAGTTGTCCTTGTGATGGATTACTGATGTTTCGGGTTTAATCATGGAACAAAGAAGATACGAGAGACGAAGGGCGAGAGGATATTTGGTCGGCTGCGTCGTTGCGGTGCTTTTGTGGAGCGTGGCTTCAGCGCAAATACGATATTCCATCTCTGAGGAAGTTAACGAAGGAACTGTGGTTGGAAATCTAGTAAAGGATCTGGGATTGGATAAAAGCACACTGGGAGACAGGAAGTATCGGATTGTTTCTAGTAATGCAGATCATCTTTTCCATGTAAATCAGAACGATGGTGTCCTGTATGTGAGCCGAAAGATTGACAGAGAAGAGGTGTGCGCGATGATCAGTACGTGTTTAATTAATCTAAAAACCGTGCTAGAAAACCCTCTGGAGGTACATTATGTTGTAGTCGAGGTGCTGGATATAAACGACCATTCTCCTAGTTTCCAGGAAAAAGTGACAACGTTGGATATGTCAGAATCTGTCACACCTGGAGTACGTATTCAGCTAAAACCCGCTCGTGATCCAGACAGTGGTCATTTTTCTGTGCAACACTATAAACTTAGCGTCAACGATAACTTCCGTTTGGAAGTCAAAGATAAAGGGGACGATGGTAAAATACCAATATTAGTAGTTAAAACATCTTTAGACAGAGAAACTGCAGGAAGCCACTCATTGGTACTGACAGCACTGGACGGAGGAAAAAAACCCAAATCTGGTGAAATGAACATTTTTGTAAATGTTTTAGATGTTAATGATAACGCACCTGTTTTCTCTAAAGATGTTTATTCTGTGATGCTGGATGAAAATGCTCCAGTAGGCACAACAGTCATAGAAGTGAATGCAACTGATTTAGATGAAGGTCTAAACGGAGAAGTAGTTTACTCGTTTACTAACAGTATCAATCAAAGGTTATTAAAACTATTTGATATAAATCCATTAACAGGTGAGATCATTGTTAAAGGTTTAATAGACTATGAGGAGAAAGACAAATATGAAATTGAAATTCAAGCATCAGATAAAGGTCTTGCTCCTCTGGCCACAGAAAAAAGTGTTATAATCAAAATAGTTGACGTTAATGATAACGCACCTGTCATTGAAGTTACCTCATTTTCAAACTCCATCCCTGAAGATTCCAGACCTGGAACTACAGTTGCCCTTATCAGTGTAAATGACTTAGACTCTGGTCTCAATGGAAAAGTGATTTGCTCTATAAGTGATAATGTTCCTTTTGTTTTAACACCATCTTTACAAGACAACATGTATTCATTAGTCACAAAATCGCCTCTGGATAGAGAGAGACAGTCAAATTATGATGTCACGATTACTGCAAAAGATGCTGGACAGCCTTTATTATCATCTGAAAAGACGATAAGTGTTGTGGTGTCAGATGTGAATGACAACAGTCCAGAGTTTTCACTGAGTCCTTATACTTTCTATGTCGCTGAAGCTAATGAGCCAGGAGCCTCTGTGTTTTCTGTTAGAGCGTTTGACCGTGATGAGACCGACAATGCTCTTATATCCTATCATATTCTCAGAGATGGAAGCAAAGATAATAAAGTAACTTCATTTCTCAACATACACACTGAGAATGGAGATATTTTGGCGCTAAAAAGTTTTGACTTTGAAACTCTGAAAACGTTCCAGTTCCAAATTGTCGCCACAGATTCTGGAACTCCGTCACTAAGCAGCAACGTCACAGTGAACGTGTTCATTCTGGATCAGAACGACAACGCTCCAGTCATCCTGTATCCAGTCAGCTCTAACGGTTCTGCTGAAGGTGTGGAGGAGATTCCCCGCAATGTGAACGCAGGACACTTGGTGACTAAAGTCAGAGCCTATGACGCTGATATAGGATATAACGGCTGGCTGCTGTTTTCACTGCAGGAAGTTACTGACCACAGTCTCTTTGGGTTGGACCGCTATACAGGACAGATCAGAACACTTCGCTCATTCACAGAGACAGACGAGGCTCAGCATAAACTGGTCATACTGGTGAAAGACAATGGGAACGTGTCACTCTCAGCAACAGCTACTGTGATTGTCAAAGTTGTGGAGCCCAAAGAGGCTTTTGCTGCCTCTGATGTTAAAAGTGCAACAATGTATGAGGAGGATAATAACGTGACTTTCTACCTGATGATAACTTTGGGCTCAGTTTCAACTCTTTTTCTCATCAGTATCATCGTGCTGATTGCAATGCAGTGCTCTAAATCCACAGACTATACTTCTAAATATCTACAAGAGCCTAATTATGACGGGACACTGTGTCACAGCATCCAGTACAGATCTGGAGAGAAACGCTACATGCTAGTTGGACCCAGAATGAGTATAGGATCTACTATAGTCCCGGGAAGCCACGCAAACACACTCATGCTCCCTGACAGGAGACATACATCTGGAGAGGTAAGATGAAACGTGTTTAAATCTGATTTTCTCGATCTTCTGATACTTAACTTGTTTGAAGTCTTGAACAATAATCCTTTGGCTGTGACTTTCTCTCTATAGCAAGGGGAATTGCTCACAATCAGCATCTAAAATGGTGAACAACTTTGGGACTTATGTTACTTTTTATGACAACAGCTTTGTTTTTTCTGATCGTGGTGTATTTATATGCACTCTTTATCATGTATTTGTAATGGTGATGAACAACTGCATGTTCTTGTACAATGTATTGCTGCGGTTCGTATGATGAGGAGTGAGGATACCCAGCGATTTGTGGTTTTTGTAGCTTACATGTACATTCCTCATGCATTTCATTACTGTCAAACAGTCAAAGCAGGTATATGTCTCAATATGGGGATATATTGCCTCTGAACATTTGATAACGACTGCATTCTGTGTAAATAACAATTTCAACGCTTGGTGTCAGTGTAGTTCAGTGATCCTGCATCTGGCAGCACCTTACGTCACGAGCTTTATTTGGACCGGTTCCTCGCATTTTACGCACCATACTTGAGCGCAAGATCGCGACTGGCAGCAACGAGGGTTTCATTTTCAGCTGTTTTGGTGAAAAAGAAGACGCTGGGCATCGTTTAAAAACATGGCGGATTAAGTGTCATTGACATCAAAGTAGTTAATGGACATTTATTTGTCACATTCAAGTCATGGAACAAAGAGGACGCAAACGGAGGGCGCGGCAGTTTTGGTTTGCATTCATGTTTTTTCTGGATGTTTTATGCAACGGAGCTTCTGCACAGATCCGATATTCCATATCTGAGGAGGTTCAACGGGAAACCTTTGTCGGGAATATAGCTAAGGATTTGGGGCTGGATAAGAGTGCACTCAAAGACAGAGGATATCGCATTGTAGCAGGCTCCACTGAGCCCCTGTTTCAAGTGAATCAAAACGATGGTATATTGTATGCAAAAAGAGGAATAGACAGGGAGGCGGTGTGCGACCGGACTAGCCCGTGTTTGATCAATCTGAAAACCGTGCTAGAAAACCCACTGGAGATCCACTACGTGGTCGTGGAAATACTTGATATAAATGATCACTCGCCTGTTTTCCAAGAGAAAGAGAAAAGGCTTGAGATTTCTGAGTCGGCCTTAACAGGAGCGAGATTTCAACTACAGGCTGCGCGCGACCCCGACGTGGGCCAGTTCTCAATTCAGCAATATAGACTCAGCCAAAACGAATATTTCAGATTAGAAGTCAAGGATAGAGGCGAGGACCGTAAAGTACCATTTTTAGTTCTGCAGAAGCAGTTGGATAGAGAAACAGTCGGGAAACTGAAGCTACGTCTAACAGCCGTTGACGGAGGAAAACCGGTGAAGTCTGGCACGACAGACATTGTTGTGGATGTTCTGGATATTAATGACAACTCGCCGGTGTTTACTAAAGAGTTGTATTCATCCACACTTAAAGAAAACGTCCCCACTGGCACTGTGGTGATTCAGGTCAATGCAACAGATATGGACCAGGGTGCAAATGGCGAAATAATATATTCATTTGGTCACGAAGTCGATTCAAAATTGAGGAATATATTTAGTATAGATGCAAACACTGGTGAAATTAAGGTGACCGGTCAAATTGATTTTGAGGAAAGTAGAAGTTATGAAATTGACATCCAGGCGTCTGATAAAGGACATGTTCCACTAACAACTGACAAAAGTGTTATGATAACTGTCATTGATGTTAATGATAATGCACCTGAGATAGAAGTGACATCATTTTCTAGCTCTATCAAGGAGGATTCAAAGTTAGGAACTACAGTGGCCCTGATTAGTGTCAGTGATTTAGACTCTGGAATCAACGGCAAAGTCATTTGCACGATCAAAGAAGAAGTGCCGTTTGCTTTAGCGCCGTCATTGCAAGAAAACATGTACGCTGTTGTGACCAGGTCGAAGTTGGACAGGGAAAATGTTTCCCAATTTGATGTCACTATTATTGCGAAAGATTCAGGTGATCCGTTATTTTCAACTGAAAAGACCATACGCGTCGTGGTATCAGATGTAAATGACAACAGTCCAGAGTTTGCATCAAGCCCTTACGTATTTTATGTCACTGAGAATGACAGCCCCGGAGCCTCGCTGTTTTCAGTAAAAGCATTGGATTGTGATGAAAGTGACAACGCTCTCATTTCATATCGTATTTATAGAGAAGCAGGCGGAGATAATAAAGTCACCTCATTTTTAAATATCAACTCAGAAAATGGAGATATTTTGGCTCTAAAAAGTTTTGACTTTGAAACCCTGAAAACGTTCCAGTTCCAAGTTGTCGCCACAGATTCTGGAACTCCGTCACTAAGCAGCAACGTCACAGTGAACGTGTTCATTCTGGATCAGAACGACAACGCTCCAGTCATCCTGTATCCAGTCAGCTCTAACGGTTCTGCTGAAGGTGTGGAGGAGATTCCCCGCAATGTGAACGCAGGACACTTGGTGACTAA
Organism: Myoxocephalus aenaeus; assembly: GCA_038501785.1. Classification (NCBI taxonomy): domain Eukaryota; kingdom Metazoa; phylum Chordata; class Actinopteri; order Perciformes; family Cottidae; genus Myoxocephalus; species Myoxocephalus aenaeus. The sequence continues at coordinate 2,760,677 of JBAMJR010000161.1, read as the reverse complement.
AGTCAGAGCCTATGACGCTGATATAGGATATAACGGCTGGCTGCTGTTTTCACTGCAGGAAGTTACTGACCACAGTCTCTTTGGGTTGGACCGCTATACAGGGAAGATCAGAACACTTCGCTCATTCACAGAGACAGACGAGGCTCAGCATAAACTGGTCATACTGGTGAAAGACAATGGGAACGTGTCACTCTCAGCAACAGCTACTGTGATTGTCAAAGTTGTGGAGCCCAAAGAGGCTTTTGCTGCGTCTGATGTTAAAAGTGCAACAGCGGATGAGGAGGATAATAACGTGACTTTCTACCTGATGATAACTTTGGGCTCAGTTTCAACTCTTTTTCTCATCAGTATCATCGTGCTGATTGCAATGCAGTGCTCTAAATCCACAGACTATACTTCTAAATATCTACAAGAGCCTAATTATGACGGGACACTGTGTCACAGCATCCAGTACAGATCTGGAGAGAAACGCTACATGCTAGTTGGACCCAGAATGAGTATAGGATCTACTATAGTCCCGGGCAGCCACGCGAACACACTCATGCTCCCTGACAGGAGGACTATGACTGCAGAGGTAAGACACATTTATCTGGAAACTTTTAAATGATTTACTATAACTGCTTTCTTACTAATCATATGCAAGGTATCCTTAACACTGCATCTGCTGGCTTCTCGTGTTTCTCCCGGCAATTGCGTCAGAAGAAGTATGATGTATTCCCGTGTTGAGATTCTTAACTTTCTCTTTGGCTCTTTCTTATTGTGTTGCAGTAAATTCCGGTTGCTTTATGTTGATTTCACATCATTTAATTGGACGCTCTATTAACCATCTTCTCTCCGCTATAATTTGAAACGGCGGAGGAGCAAATTAAAATGGCTTCTGTTTAATTGATGAATGAATATCATCAATACTATTTCATTATGACATTAACAACCCATGACGAAAAAGTAAACTATAACATACTTTAGACATGCATTTAGGACATTGTAGGGTAACAAAAACGACATACAATCAATTAACAGGGGAAACAGATACTGTCTTAATATGAGGAGCATAACTGAAAGACGACAGAAGCGCTGTCCATGGTGCTGGAAGTGTTTTGCTTCGTTTCCCAGTCTTTAAAACAAACTAATATTGATATAATGTGCAGTACATCCATCACATTTCTGCAGTGAGAAATAAGGTCGCATGGTGTCAGTGTAACGTGATATCTCATCCTTACACGAGCTTAGTGTCATTGCTGTTTGGTTCCACCTCCTGGCAACATCCTCACTTCGATACTGACGGGAACGTTTCTTTGCTTATTCTGCGTAAATGCTCGGTTTGCCCAAATATCTGTATATTTAGGAAGTTACTATATACGAACGGATAGGAAAGTGTTGGATTCCTTCAATACATCGAAGCAGTTGTCCTTGTGATGGATTACTGATGTTTCGGGTTTAATCATGGAACAAAGAAGATACGAGAGACGAAGGGCGAGAGGATATTTGGTCGGCTGCGTGGTTGCGGTGCTTTTGTGGAGCGTGACTTCGGCGCAAATACGATATTCCATCTCTGAGGAAGTTAACGAAGGAACTGTGGTTGGAAATATAGCAAAGGATCTGGCATTGGATAAAAGCACACTGGGAGACAGGAAGTATCGGATTGTTTCTAGTAATGCAGATCATCTTTTCCATGTAAATCAGAATGATGGGGTCCTGTATGTGAGCCGAAAGATTGACAGAGAAGAGGTGTGCGCACAGAGCAGTACGTGTTTAATAAATTTAAAAACCGTGTTAGAAAACCCTCTGGAGGTGCATTATGTTGTAGTGGAGGTGCTGGATATAAACGACCATTCTCCTACTTTCCCGGAGAAAGTGACAACGTTGCAGATTTTCGAGTCTGTAACACCTGGAGTACGTATTCAGCTAAAAGCGGCACGTGATCCAGACAGTGGTCATTTTTCAGTGCAACACTATAAACTTAGCGACAACGACCACTTCCGTTTGGAAGTCAAAGATAAAGGAGACGATGGTAAAATACCAATATTAGTAGTTAAAAAATCTTTAGACAGAGAAACTGCAGGAAGCCACTCATTGGTCCTGACAGCACTGGACGGAGGAAAACCCCCCAAATCTGGTGAAATGAACATTTTAGTAAATGTCTTAGATGTTAATGATAACACACCTGTTTTCTCTAAAGATGTTTATTCTGTGATGCTGGATGAAAATGCTCCAGTAGGCACAACAGTCATACAAGTGAATGCAACTGATGTAGATGATGGTTCGAACGGAGAAGTAGTTTACTCGTTTGCTATCAATCAAAGATTATTAAAACTATTTGATATAAATCCATTAACAGGTGAGATCATTGTTAAAGGTTTAATAGACTATGAGGAGAGGGACAAATATGAGATTGAAATTCGAGCATCAGATAAAGGTTTTGCTCCTCTGGCAACAGAAAAAAGCGTCATAATCAAAATATTTGACGTGAATGATAACGCACCGGTGATTGAAGTTACCTCATTTTTAAACTCCATCCCTGAAGATTCCAGACATGGAACTACAGTTGCCCTTATTAGTGTCAATGACTTTGACTCTGGTCTCAACGGAAAGGTTATTTGCTCTATAAGTGATAATGTTCCTTTTGCTTTATCACCATCTTTACAAGACAACATGTATTCATTAGTGACAAAATCGCATCTGGACAGAGAGATACAGTCACAGTATGATGTCACAATTATTGCGAAAGATTCTGGCCAGCCTTCATTATCATCTGAAAAGACGATAAGTGTTGTGGTGTCAGATGTGAATGACAACAGTCCAGAGTTTTCACTGAGTCCTTATACTTTCTATGTCACTGAAGTTAATGACCCAGGAGCCTCTGTGTTTTCTGTTAGAGCGTTTGACCGTGATGAGACCGACAATGCTCTAATATCCTATCATATTCTCAGAGATGGAAGCAAAGATAATAAAATAACTTCATTTCTCAACATTAACACTGAAAGTGGAGATATTTTGGCTCTAACAAGTTTTGACTTTGAAACTCTGAAAACGTTCCAGTTCCAAGTTGTCGCCACAGATTCTGGAACTCCGTCACTAAGCAGCAACGTCACAGTGAACGTGTTCATTCTGGATCAGAACGACAACGCTCCAGTCATCCTGTATCCTGTCAGCTCTAACGGTTCTGCTGAAGGTGTGGAGGAGATTCCCCGCAATGTGAACGCAGGACACTTGGTGACTAAAGTCAGAGCCTATGACGCTGATATAGGATATAACGGCTGGCTGCTGTTTTCACTGCAGGAAGTTACTGACCACAGTCTCTTTGGGTTGGACCGCTATACAGGACAGATCCGAACACTTCGCTCATTCACAGAGACAGACGAGGCTCAGCATAAACTGGTCATACTGGTGAAAGACAATGGGAACGTGTCACTCTCAGCAACAGCTACTGTGATCGTCAAAGTTGTGGAGCCCAAAGAGGCTTTTGCTGCCTCTGATGTTAAAAGTGCAACAATGGATGAGGAGGATAATAACGTGACTTTCTACCTGATGATAACTTTGGGCTCAGTTTCAACTCTTTTTCTCATCAGTATCATCGTGCTGATTGCAATGCAGTGCTCTAAATCCACAGACTATACTTCTAAATATCTACAAGAGCCTAATTATGACGGGACACTGTGTCACAGCATCCAGTACAGATCTGGAGAGAAACGCTACATGCTAGTTGGACCCAGCATGAGTATAGGATCTACTATAGTCCCGGGAAGCCACGCGAACACACTCATGCTCCCTGACAGGAGGACTATGACTGCAGAGGTAAGACACATTTATCTGGAAACGATTAAATGATTTACTATAACTGCTTTCTTACTAATCATATGCAAGGTATCCTTAACACTGCATCTGCTGGCTTCTCGTGTTTCTCCCGGCAATTGCGTCAGAAGAAGTATGATGTATTCCCGTGTTGAGATTCTTAACTTTCTCTTTGGCTCTTTCTTATTGTGTTGCAGTAAATTTTGTTTGGTTTATGTTGATTTCCTATCATTTAATTGGACGCTCTTTTAACCGTCTTCTTTACGCTACCATTTGAAACGGCAGAGGAGCAAATTAGGCTGACTTCTGTTTCATTGATGAATGAATATCCTCAAGACTATTTCACGAAGACATTAACAATCCAGGACGAAAACGTAAACTGTAATATCATTTAAACGTGCATTTATGACATTGTAGGGTAAACCAAAACAATCAATTAACCGGGACAACAGATATAAGGAGCATATTTAACGGAAAAGCGGCAGAAGCGCTGTCCATGGTGCTGGAAGTGTTTCGCTTCGTTTCCCGATCTTAAAAACAAACTAATATTGATATAATTTGCAGTATATCCATCACATTTCTGCAGTTAGAAATAAGGTCGCATGGTGTCAGTGTAACGTGATATCTCATCCTTACACGAGCTTAGTGTCATTGCTGTTTGGTTCCACCTCCTGGCAACATCCTCACTTCGATACTGACGGGAACGTTGCTCTGCTTATTCTGCGTAAATGGTCGGTTTGCCCACATTTCTGGATATTTAGGAAGTTACTCAATACGAACGGATAGGAAAGTGTTGGATTCCTTCAATACATCGAAGCAGTTGTCCTTGTGATGGATTACTGATGTTTCGGGTTTAATCATGGAACAAAGAAGATACGAGAGACGACGGGCGAGAGGATATTTGGTCGGCTGCGTGGTTGCGGTGCTTTTGTGGAGCGTGGCTTCAGCGCAAATACGATATTCCATCTCTGAGGAAGTTAACGAAGGAACTGTGGTTGGAAATATAGCAAAGGATCTGGGATTGGATAAAAGCACACTGGGAGACAGGAAGTATCGGATTGTTTCTAGTAATGCAGATCATCTTTTCCATGTAAATCAGAACGATGGTGTCCTGTATGTGAGCCGAAAGATTGACAGAGAAGAGGTGTGCGCGATGATCAGTACGTGTTTAATAAATCTAAAAACCGTGCTAGAAAACCCTCTAGAGGTACATTATGTTGTAGTCGAGGTGCTGGATATAAACGACCATTCTCCAAACTTCCCAGAAAAAGAGAAAACGTTGGAGATTTTTGAATCTGTGTTGCCTGGAGCACGTATTCCTCTACAACACGCACGAGATCCTGACGGTGGCCTTTTCTCTATTCAGCAGTATAAACTCAGACCCAACGAACACTTTCGTTTGGAAGTTAAGGATATGGGAGAAGATGGTAAAATACCTATTTTAATTATGCAAAAATCTTTAGATAGGGAAATTGCAGAGAGCCAGTCATTAGTGTTAACAGCACTGGATGGAGGGAAACCTCCAAAATCTGGGGAAATGGAAATTCGAGTAAATGTTTTGGATATTAATGACAATGCACCTGTTTTCTCTAAAGATGTTCATGCAGTGATGCTGGATGAAAATGCTCCGATAGGCACAACAGTTATAGAAGTGAATGCAACTGATTTAGATGATGGTCTAAACGGAGAAGTAGTTTACTCGTTTAGCAGTATTGTGAATCGTAGGTTATTAAAGCTTTTTGATATAAATCCATCGACAGGTGAAATAATTGTGAAAGGATTAGTAGATTATGAGGAGAGGGACAAATATGAAATCGAAATTCAAGCATCTGATAAAGGTATCGTTCCTCTGGCTACACAAAAAAGTGTAATCATTAAGGTAGTTGACATTAATGATAACGCACCTGAGATTGAAGTGACTTCATTTTCAAGTTACGTCTCTGAAGATTCCAGACCTGGAACTACAGTTGCCCTTATTAGTGTAAATGACTTGGACTCTGGTCTGAATGGAAAAGTGATTTGCTACATAGATGATAATGTACCATTTACATTATCGCCATCTTTACAAGACAAAATATATTCATTAGTCACGAAATCCTCTCTCGATAGAGAACAAAAGTCAAAGTATGAAGTCACAATTACTGCGAAAGATGCTGGCCAGCCTTCATTATCATCTGAAAAGACAATAAGTGTTGTGGTGTCGGATGTGAATGACAACAGTCCAGAGTTTTCACTGAGTCCTTATACTTTCTATGTCACTGAAGCTAATGAGCCAGGAGCCTCTGTGTTTTCTGTTAGAGCTTTTGACCGTGATGAGACCGACAATGCTCTAATATCCTATCATATTCTCAGAGATGGAAGCACAGATAATAAAGTTACTTCATTTATCAACATACACACTGAGAATGGAGATATTTTGGCTCTAAAAAGTTTTGACTTTGAAACCCTGAAAACGTTCCAGTTCCAAGTTGTCGCCACAGATTCTGGAACTCCGTCACTAAGCAGCAACGTCACAGTGAACGTGTTCATTCTGGATCAGAACGACAACGCTCCAGTCATCCTGTATCCAGTCAGCTCTAACGGTTCTGCTGAAGGTGTGGAGGAGATTCCCCGCAATGTGAACGCAGGACACTTGGTGACTAAAGTCAGAGCCTATGACGCTGATATAGGATATAACGGCTGGCTGCTGTTTTCACTGCAGGGAGTTACTGACCACAGTCTCTTTGGGTTGGACCGCTATACAGGACAGATCAGAACACTTCGCTCATTCACAGAGACAGACGAGGCTCAGCATAAACTGGTCATACTGGTGAAAGACAATGGGAACGTGTCACTCTCAGCAACAGCTACTGTGATTGTCAAAGTTGTGGAGCCCAAAGAGGCTTTTGCTGCCTCTGATGTTAAAAGTGCAACAATGGATGAGGAGGATAATAACGTGACTTTCTACCTGATGATAACGTTGGGCTCTGTTTCAACTCTTTTTCTCATCAGTATCATCGTGCTGATTGCAATGCAGTGCTCTAAATCCACAGACTATACTTCTAAATATCTACAAGAGCCTAATTATGACGGGACACTGTGTCACAGTATCCAGTACAGATCTGGAGAGAAACGCTACATGCTAGTTGGACCCAGAATGAGTATAGGATCTACTATAGTCCCGGGAAGCCACGCGAACACACTCATGCTCCCTGACAGGAGGACAGCTGGAGAGGTAAGACATATTTATGTGCAAACTTTCAAATGATTCACTGTTACTGCTTGTTTACTAGGGTGAAAAAAACAGCTCAAGACAACGAGATTCCCCCCAAAAAACGATGATACTGTCTTAATTATAGGAGCATACTTAACTGCAAAACCACACAAACACTGTCCATGGTGCTAGACGTGTTTTGCTTCGTTTCCCGGTTTTAAAACAGGAACATTGATATAATCTTTGACACATTTCTGCAGTTAGAAATAAGGTCGCATGGTGTCAGTGTAACGTGATATCTCATCCTTACACGAGCTTAGTGTCATTGCTGTTTGGTTCCACCTCCAGGCAACATTCTCACTTCGATACTGACGGGAACGTTGCTCTGCTTATTCTGCGTAAATGGTCGGTTTGCCAGAATTCCTGGATATTTAGGAAGTTACTGAATACGAACGGATAGGAAAGTGTTGGATTCCTTCAATATATCGAAGCAGTTGTCCTTGTGATGGATTACTGATGTTTCGGGTTTAATCATGGAACAAAGAAGATACGAGAGACGAAGGGCGAGAGGATATTTGGTCGGCTGCGTGGTTGCGGTGCTTTTGTGGAGCGTGACTTCGGCTCAAATACGATATTCCATCTCTGAGGAAGTTAACGAAGGAACTGTGGTTGGAAATATAGCAAAGGATCTGGGATTGGATAAAAGCACACTGGGAGACAGGAAGTATCGGATTGTTTCTAGTAATGCAGATCATCTTTTCCATGTAAATCAGAACGATGGTGTCCTGTATGTGAGCCGAAAGATTGACAGAGAAGATGTGTGCGCGATGATCAGTACGTGTTTAATTAATCTAAAAACCGTGCTAGAAAACCCTCTGGAGGTACATTATGTTGTAGTTGATGTGCTGGATATAAACGACCATTCTCCCAGTTTCCCGGAGAAAGAGACAATGCTGGAGATGTTCGAATCTGTAACACCTGGAGTACGTATTCAGCTCAAACCCGCACGTGACCCAGACAGTGGTCATTTTTCAGTGCAACACTATACACTTAGCGACAACGATCACTTCCGTTTGGAAGTTAAGGATAAAGGAGAAGATGGTAAAATACCAATATTAATAGTAAAAAAATCTTTAGACAGAGAAACTGCAGGAAGCCACTCATTGGTACTGACAGCACTGGACGGAGGAAAACCTCCTAAATCTGGTGAAATTAACATTTTAGTAAATGTTTTAGATGTTAATGATAACACACCAATTTTCTCTAAAGATGTTTATTCTGTGATGCTGGATGAAAATGCTCCAGTAGGCACAACAGTCATACAAGTGAATGCAACTGATTTAGATGAAGGTCTAAACGGAGAAGTAGTTTACTCATTTACTAACAGTATCAATCAAAGGTTATTAAAACTATTTGATATAAATCCATTAACAGGCGAGATCATTGTTAAAGGGTTAATAAATTATGAGGAGAGGGATAAATATGAAATTGAAATTCGAGCATCAGATAAGGGTCTTGCTCCTCTGGCCACAGAAAAAAGTGTTATGATCAAAATAGTTGACGTAAATGATAACGCACCTGTGATTGAAGTTACCTCATTTTCAAACTCCATCCCTGAAGATTCCAGACCTGGAACTACAATTGCCCTTATCAGTGTAAATGACTTTGACTCTGGTCTCAATGGAAAAGTGATTTGCTCTATAAGTGAAAATGTTCCTTTTGTTTTATCACCATCTTTACAAGACAAAATGTATTCATTAGTCACACAATCGCATCTGGACAGAGAGATACAGTCACAGTATGATGTCACAATTACTGCGAAAGATGCTGGCCAGCCTTCATTATCTTCTGAAAAGACGATAAGTGTTGTGGTGTCAGATGTGAATGACAACAGTCCAGAGTTTTCACTGAGTCCTTATACTTTCTATGTCACTGAAGCTAATGAGCCAGGAGCCTCTGTGTTTTCTGTTAGAGCGTTTGATCGTGATGAGACCGACAATGCTCTAATATCCTATCATATTCTCAGAGATGGAAGCACAGATAATAAAGTAACTTCATTTCTCAACATACACACTGAGAATGGAGATATTTTGGCTCTAAAAAGTTTTGACTTTGAAACTCTGAAAACGTTCCAGTTCAAAGTTGTCGCCACAGATTCTGGAACTCCGTCACTAAGCAGCAACGTCACAGTGAACGTTTTCATTCTGGATCAGAACGACAACGCTCCAGTCATCCTGTATCCAGTCAGCTCTAACGGTTCTGCTGAAGGTGTGGAGGAGATTCCCCGCAATGTGAACGCAGGACACTTGGTGACTAAAGTCAGAGCCTATGACGCTGATATAGGATATAACGGCTGGCTGCTGTTTTCACTGCAGGAAGTTACTGACCACAGTCTCTTTGGGTTGGACCGCTATACAGGGCAGATCAGAACACTTCGCTCATTCACAGAGACAGACGAGGCTCAGCATAAACTGGTCATACTGGTGAAAGACAATGGGAACGTGTCACTCTCAGCAACAGCTACTGTGATTGTCAAAGTTGTGGAGCCCAAAGAGGCTTTTGCTGCGTCTGATGTTAAAAGTGCAACAGCGGATGAGGAGGATAATAACGTGACTTTCTACCTGATGATAACTTTGGGCTCAGTTTCAACTCTTTTTCTCATCAGTATCATCGGGCTGATTGCAATGCAGTGCTCTAAATCCACAGACTATACTTCTAAATATCTACAAGAGCCTAATTATGACGGGACGCTGTGTCACAGCATCCAGTACAGATCTGGAGAGAAACGCTACATGCTAGTTGGACCCAGAATGAGTATAGGATCTACTATAGTCCCGGGAAGCCACGCGAACACACTCATGCTCCCTGACAGGAGGACTATGACTGGAGAGGTAAGACATATTGAAACAAGCAATTTTCTTCCGTATTTGTCTTTGTTATTTTTAATCTTCGATGTATTGTATAGGGGACAAACCTCAGAAAGCCTACATGTCTTTTTTTTTCAACAGACAAGGCAAAATGTTGTATTCAACAAACCATATGCATTTTCTATCCAGTATTTTTTTCCCATTTAACGTTAGATTGGACCTATCTGAGAAGCTCTGATGCTGTAAATTCTTCCCCTATACGCAAAAAGTCGTTGTTGATGGGTGGTTAAGTTATGGCAAGAAAATCCTCAAAATTCTTTGTTGTTGAGATGAAGGAAACACTGTTGTCCTGGATGGGCACTATCTCTTGTCTATAAATGTAAATCCATATTTCTTATTATTGGCACATGAACAACATTTGCAGCAAGCAGAATGTTCACGAAAACTGTTGCGGGATTGTTGATGTTTTACTTGTTTGTTTACAACACATACACTGCCATCATGGTTCGCAAAGTATCTTGTTGAATTGTTTGGCTGTTCTTTCTTTATATACTGCAGGTGTGATCCTTTGTCATTGTTACATAGTTCTTCTTTAAATATGAACGTTAACAGTGCTTGAATATTTTGTGACTCAATTCTACTTCATGGATTCTGTCACTGGTTTTAAAAATCCAATCAGCATCCACTTTTCTCTTTGATACACTTTTGACTTTGAGCATTGCTTGTTATTTTCAATTCATTGCAGACCATTAATGCATTTTGGTCTTCATGTTAATAATGTTTCATTATTTGTTTCCTTTATTTTGTCTTTCTATTTATTAATATTGTTTTGTACATGTGTGGCATATTTAAAAACATAATTATGTTATAATCTTCGAGTTACAGTACAGCTATTTTTGCTTATGGGTTTAAGTTATAAGTTTAGATAAGAGTCATGCTTCCAACAAAGCAGAGCTCAATGATTGCATACACCATACACTTATATAAATAACATAACGTACCGTGCCACATAGAAAACGGCAGAGCGTGGCAGCACAACAAATACATTATGGCAGAGTTCAGGGCGCTTTATTGTTGACTGATTAACTCGAAACATGATCACAATAGTTTCACATGAAGCTAGACTCAACTGCAGACATCGATAGTCCCTGTCCATGGAGCTGAACGGGTTTTGTCTCAATTTCCAATATTTAATCATAACATTTTACAAACGCCACACCCCCAAATTACATTATCGAAGTAATTTAATTAATACAACTCAATTAGACAACATACATAATTTTTGAAAATGTTATTCACAATTATTTCACATGTCTCACGTTATTTCAAATACATCTATTACCAAATTGCTCGATGACGTTTGGTTTGAGATCCGCAATATGAAACACATTACATTTTGTCTAATGTGCTACATCAACTATGACTTTTCTGCAGTGAGACGTCTGGTCGCATGGTGTCAGCGGAACGTAAAAAGTCGACAGTAATCGAGCTTGTCGTCATTGGATTTTGGTTCCACCTCTTGTCGACATTATCTTCGATATTGCTACAGCCTTTTCGCTTATTGTTGCAGGACACGCTGCCATTTCTGAATGCGTAAGAAGAGAGGGAATATCTATATACAGGGAAGAGCTGGATTCCGTTTCCTATAATTTTACTTGTGATGGATTACTGATGTTTTCGGGTTTAATCATGGAACAAAGAAGATGCAAGCCACGACGGGCGAGAGGATATTTGTTCGGCTGCGTGGTTGCGGTGCTTTTGTGGAGCGTGGCTTCGGCCCAATCACGATATTCCATCTCTGAGGAAGTTAACGAAGGAACTGTGGTTGGAAATATAGCAAAGGATCTGGGATTGGATAAAAGCACACTGAGAGACAGGAAGTATCGGATTGTTTCTAGTAATGCAGATCATCTTTTCCATGTAAATCAGAATGATGGTGTCCTGTATGTGAGTCAAAAGATTGACAGAGAAGAGGTGTGCGCGCAGAGCAGTACGTGTTTAATTAATCTAAAAACCGTGCTAGAAAACCCTCTGGAGGTACATTATGTTGTAGTGGAGGTGCTGGATATAAACGACCATTCTCCCAGTTTCCCGGAGAAAGAGAAAAGATTGGAGATGTATGAGTCCGTGTTGCCCGGAGCACGATTCCAGCTGAAAGCCTCGCGGGATCGAGACAGCGGTCAATTCTCCGTGCAGCAATATAAACTCACCCACAACGATCACTTCCGTTTGGAAGTTAAGGATAAAGGGGACGATGGTAAAATACCAATATTGGTTGTTCAAAAACCTTTAGACAGAGAAACTGCATTAAGCCACTCATTGGTACTGACAGCACTGGATGGAGGTAAACCTCCAAAATCTGGTACTATGAATATTCTAGTGAATGTTTTGGATATTAATGATAATGCACCTGTTTTCACTAAAGATGTTTATTCTGTTGTGCTCGCTGAAAATTCCGCAGTAGGCACAACAGTCATGCAAGTGAATGCAACTGATTTAGATGAAGGACCAAATGGGGAAGTAGTTTACTCATTTAGCAACAGTATGAGTCAAAATATATTAAACCTATTCGAGATCAATCCATTAACAGGCGAGATAACTGTTAAAGGTTTAATAGACTATGAAGAGAAGGAGAGATATGAAATTGAAATTGAGGCATCAGATAAAGGTTTTGCTCCTCTTACAACAGAAAAAAGCGTCATTATCCAGATAGTTGACGTGAATGATAACTCACCTGAGATTGAAGTTACTTCATTTTCAAACTCCATTCCTGAAGATTCCAGACCTGGAACTACAGTTGCCCTTATCAGTGTAAATGACTTGGACTCTGGTCTCAATGGAAAAGTTATTTGCTCCATAGATGGGGATGTTCCTTTTGCTTTATCACCATCTTTACAAGACAACATGTATTCATTAGTAACAAAATCACCTCTGGACAGAGAGAAAAAGCCTAACTATCAGCTAACAATAGTTGGAAAAGACGCTGGTCAACCACCACTATATGTTGCTAAGCAAATAGATATTGTGTTGTCAGATGTGAATGACAACAGTCCAGAGTTTTCACTGAGTCCTTATACTTTCTATATCGCTGAAGCTAATGAGCCAGGAGCCTCTGTGTTTTCTGTTAGAGCGTTTGACCGTGATGAGACCGACAATGCTCTAATATCCTATCATATTCTCAGAGATGGAGGCAAAGATAATAAAGTAACTTCATTTCTCAACATACATACTGAGAATGGAGATATCTTGGCGCTAAAAAGTTTTGACTTTGAAACCCTGAAAACGTTCCAGTTCCAAGTTGTCGCCACAGATTCTGGAACTCCGTCACTAAGCAGCAACGTCACAGTGAACGTGTTCATTCTGGATCAGAACGACAACGCCCCAGTCATCCTGTATCCAGTCAGCTCTAACGGTTCTGCTGAAGGTGTGGAGGAGATTCCCCGCAATGTGAACGCAGGACACTTGGTGACTAAAGTCAGAGCCTATGACGCTGATATAGGATATAACGGCTGGCTGCTGTTTTCACTGCAGGAAGTTACTGACCACAGTCTCTTTGGGTTGGACCGCTACACAGGACAGATCAGAACACTTCGCTCATTCACAGAGACAGACGAGGCTCAGCATAAACTGGTCATACTGGTGAAAGACAATGGGAACGTGTCACTCTCAGCAACAGCTACTGTTATTGTCAAAGTTGTGGAGCCCAAAGAGGCTTTTGCTGCCTCTGATGTTAAAAGTTCAACAATGGATGAGGAGGATAATAACGTGACTTTCTACCTGATGATAACTTTGGGCTCAGTTTCAACACTTTTTCTCATCAGTATCATCGTGCTGATTGCAATGCAGTGCTCTAAATCTACAGACTATACTTCTAAATATCTACAAGAGCCTAATTATGACGGGACACTGTGTCACAGCATCCAGTACAGATCTGGAGAGAAACGCTACATGCTAGTTGGACCCAGAATGAGTATAGGATCTACTATAGTCCCGGGAAGCCACGCGAACACACTCATGCTCCCTGACAGGAGGACTATGACTGGAGAGGTAAGACATTTGATGAAAATCCAACTTGTTTCCGATGAAGTGTTACTTACAGCATACTTTAAAGTAACAGTTCGCACATTGGCCATTCTGCACTTTCATTTCATCCGTGAAGTCATTTTAACTTTCTGGGCCGTAATCCAAGGACATGTATGATGTTTGACGGAAGTAAAAGTGGCTTCATTTGCTGTCCATGGTGCTGATATGTTCTGCTCTGATGTCCACCTGATGATTGTAAAAAACAAAAAGTCAAACCACTAATTGTCAACGGCAATCAATGTCCACTTGTATGTTCATGACTAAGGACTGAATGGTGTTCACAATAATTACACCTGAGCATCTACCATTTGGAAGGATGAGGTGTCTCCAGCTCCATTCAAAGGAATCAACATGTTGTATTTGCTTGTTTAATCCGCTTGAGAAGGCGTCCTCTCATCTGATGTAGGCTACTGTCATTCATGACCTCCACACATAAGAGATATGTACATAAATATAACACGTTGGCATTGTTGTTTATAAATTAATGCTGAAGACGTTTTGATTTCCTTGCAGTGGGCAATGACATCGCATGGTGTCAGTGTGCATGGAGAATAACGGCTTCAACTTGTCGTCACTGCGTTCTGGTTCCACCTCTTTATCGCGCTCTCAGTTCGATGAAAACAGAATCGCTTGGCGGCTCGCTGCAGTCTTTATTCATAATGTCCATTGTGTTTAACATGTCGTAACCAGGGTGCTCATTTACATACACGGATGTGTTGGATTACTTACTTACAACACGGCTATTTAATCCCGTGAGGAATCCTTAAGTGTTATTTGCAATCATGGAACAAAGAGGATGCGACGCAAGAAGGGCGAGAGGACATTTGGTCGGCTGCGTGGTTGCGGTGCTTTTGTGGAGCGTGGCTTCGGCGCAAATACGATATTCCATCTCTGAGGAAGTTAACGAAGGAACTGTGGTTGGAAATATAGCAAAGGATTTAGGATTGGATACACGCACGTTGAAGGAGAGGACGTATCGGATTGTTTCTAGTGCTATGGAACCCTTTTTTCATGTTAATCAGAATGACGGCGTTCTGTACGTGAGCAAGAAGATTGACAGAGAAGAGGTTTGCGAAAGAAGCAGTGCCTGTTTGATAAATCTCAAAACTGTGCTAGAAAATCCACTGGAGGTGCACTATGTTGGAGTGGAAGTTCTTGATATAAATGACCATTCTCCTTGGTTTTTAGACAAAGAGAAAACCTTGGAGATTTCAGAGTCTGTGTTACCTGGTGCACGCATTCCGCTACAAGCCGCACGAGATCCAGACGGTGGTATTTTCTCTATTCAGCAGTATAAACTCAGCCCTAATGACCATTTTCGCTTGGAAGTCAAGGATAAGGGAGAAGATGGTAAAATACCTATATTGATTGTTCAAAAGTCTTTGGATAGGGAGGCAGCGGGAAGCCATTCATTAGTCCTGACTGCATTGGATGGAGGAAAACCTCCAAAATCTGGTGAAATTAGTCTTTTGGTAAATGTTTTAGATGTCAATGATAATGCACCTTTTTTTTCTCAAGACATTTACTCTGTGGTGCTGATTGAAAATGCTCCAGTAGGAACAACAGTCTTACAAGTGAATGCAACTGATTTAGATGATGGACTAAACGGAGAAGTAGTTTATTCTTTCAGCAACAGCGTGAGTCACAGATTATTAGGCCTTTTTGATATAACTCCATCAACAGGTGAAATTATTGTTAAAGATTCAATAGATTATGAGAAGAAGAACAACTATGAGATTGAAATTCAAGCATCAGACAAAGGTCTGGCTCCGCTGGCTACACAAAAAAGTGTCATAATTAAAATAGTTGACATTAATGATAACGCACCTGAGATTGAAGTTACCTCATTTTCAAACTCCATCCCTGAAGACTCCAGACCTGGAACTACAGTTGCCCTTATTAGTGTCAATGACTTGGACTCTGGTCTCAATGGAAAAGTGATTTGCTCTATAGTTGAGGATGTTCCTTTTGCTTTGTCACCATCTTTACAAGACAAAATGTATTCATTAGTCACCAATTCTCCTCTGGACAGAGAGAGGCAGTCACAATATATTATAACAGTAGTAGCAAAAGATGCTGGCCAGCCTTCATTATCATCTGAAAAGACAATAAGTGTTGTGGTGTCAGATGTGAATGACAACAGTCCAGAGTTTTCACTGAGTCCTTATACTTTCTATGTCACTGAAGCTAATGAGCCAGGAGCCTCTGTGTTTTCTGTTAGAGCGTTTGACCGTGATGAGACCGACAATGCTCTAATATCCTATCATATTCTCAGAGATGGAAGCAAAGACAATAAATTAACTTCATTTCTCAACATACACACTGAGAATGGAGATATTTTGGCTCTAAAAAGTTTTGACTTTGAAACTCTGAAAACGTTCCAGTTCCAAGTTGTCGCCACAGATTCTGGAACTCCGTCACTAAGCAGCAACGTCACAGTGAACGTGTTCATTCTGGATCAGAACGACAACGCTCCAGTCATCCTGTATCCAGTCAGCTCTAACGGTTCTGCTGAAGGTGTGGAGGAGATTCCCCGCAATGTGAACGCAGGACACTTGGTGACTAAAGTCAGAGCCTATGACGCTGATATAGGATATAACGGCTGGCTGCTGTTTTCACTGCAGGGAGTTACTGACCACAGTCTCTTTGGGTTGGACCGCTATACAGGACAGATCAGAACACTTCGCTCATTCACAGAGACAGACGAGGCTCAGCATAAACTGGTCATACTGGTGAAAGACAATGGGAACGTGTCACTCTCAGCAACAGCTACTGTGATTGTCAAAGTTGTGGAGCCCAAGGAGGCTTTTGCTGCCTCTGATGTTAAAAGTGCAACAATGGATGAGGAGGATAACAACGTGACTTTCTACCTGATGATAACTTTGGGCTCAGTTTCAACTCTTTTTCTCATCAGTATCATCGTGCTGATTGCAATGCAGTGCTCTAAATCCACAGACTATACTTCTAAATATCTACAAGAGCCTAATTATGACGGGACACTGTGTCACAGCATCCAGTACAGATCTGGAGAGAAACGCTACATGCTAGTTGGACCCAGAATGAGTATAGGATCTACTATAGTCCCGGGAAGCCACGCGAACACACTCATGCTCCCTGACAGGAGGACTATGACTGCAGAGGTAAGACATATTGATATTAACCATAATATAACTACCTGTCTTTTCATTTTAAGAAAAAATGCAACAGTTTTGAGGCCATCTGAACACAGACTTTTACACAGGTTAACTTCAAATTGCATTGAATCATTTAATACACAAACACTACACTTGTGCTTTGATACATTGACTCTGCTCTCGAGGGTTTCCCTTCTATAACTTGTATCAACTGTCACTGAATTGCATTGTAATCCGTAAAGCTTAACATTCTAGTGCAATTTGCATCACAGAGTTTACCTGCCTTCATATCAGCCATTAATGTGGAATGTGACATTTTAGAGCCATTAACGAACTTCAATTTCAAATGTATTTTAGAACAAATACATCCTGATGTGTTTTATAAAGCATTATCTCCATTTTGTGGAGTATCTTCTTTCTGTTTCGGTAGTTAATGTAATTTTCAATACAGTTCAATCTATCCCGACACCTCAGATTGCAGAAGGAACTGTCGCTGTCCTAGTGCTGAATCTTTACAACAAAAAAATACATGACTATCATATACTGTATGTGTGTATATATATATATATATATATATATATATATATATATATATATATATATATATATATATATACATATATGATAGTAATGTAATGTATCTGTACATGTCACAGAAATAAGGATTTAGTAGTGTAAATTATTTGAAAAAATATATATTATTGAAGTACAAACGTGTTGGTATTGAAGGCATTGCTGAAGGAAATTGACTGTCCTCGCGTATTAACAGGCTGTTTGTCTCTTTTGCCTTTAGAGTTTTCCTCGTCGTATTAACTTTTGTTGTCACTATATTGTTTGATCAAAGAGTGTTGCAATAACGTTTTGGATCGCATGGTGTCGGTAAAATAGCAAATTGTGTGCCGACAGCTTTTCGTCATCATCGTTAGGTCCAGAGCTGTGTTTTAGCATTACGTGTCAAAGGATTCAACACACAACTAGCTCTGTTCTATTCCAAGGACTGTATTGGCGATGGAACGCAGGTTGCAAAGGAATAAGGCTGATTTCATTTATTGACCACACAATTACAGATCTCGGAATTATTCTTTTTTTTTCTGTACATTATGGAACAACGCGGACGCCTTGAGTGGATTGAACGATGGCGATGTGTCGCCTACATGTTGGCTTTGGTAACGTTTTGGAGCGAAGCCTCGGCTCAGATCAGATATTCCATTTCCGAGGAGATGAAAGAAGGAAGTGTTGTTGGAAACATTGCGAAAGACTTAGGCATTGATAAGGTTACGCTGAAAGATAGAGAATATCGTATTGTTGGAAGTTCAACGGAACCTCTTTTTCGTTTGAAGGACGACGGTATCCTGTATGTCAGTAGGAAAGTGGACAGGGAGGAGATCTGTGAACGAAGCAACGCGTGCGTAATTAACCTCAAAACCGTGCTAGAAAATCCTCTTGAAATCCATTATGTGGCCATAGAGGTGCTGGATGTAAACGACCACTCCCCCGTCTTTCCGGAGAAAGAAAAGCGACTGGAGATATTTGAATCGACGTTACCGGGAGCAAGATTCCAGCTCCAACCTGCACGCGACCCCGATGGTGGTCAGTTTGCTGTTCAGCAGTATACACTCAGCCACAATGACCACTTTCGTTTGGAAGTTAAGGAGAGGGGCGAAGACCGTAAGATGCCCTTTCTGATATTAAAGAAGCAGTTAGACAGAGAGGCTTTGAGAGAACACAGGCTTCTGCTCACGGCTATAGATGGAGGGAGGCCGGCGAGGTCTGGAACAATAGAAATATTAATTGAGGTGCTTGATGTTAATGACAATTCGCCCGTTTTTACGAACGATGTTTATTCTGCTATTTTAAATGAAAACGCAGCCCCTGGCACCTTAGTTATTCAGGTTAATGCTACTGATTCGGATGAAGGTGCGAACAGTGAAATTGTTTACTCATTTGGTAAAGAAGTGGATAAACATTTACAAAAACTGTTTAGCATAGACCCCGTGACGGGCAAAATTAATGTGACCGGTGTGATTGATTTTGAAGAAAATAAAAGCTATGAAATTGATATACAAGCTTCAGATAGGGGAACTATCCCTATTTCCACTTACAAAACTGTGATAATAAAGGTAATCGACCTTAACGATAATCCCCCAGTGATTGAAGTTACATCATTTTCCAAATCAGTTAGCGAAGATTCTAAAATCGGAACAACTGTAGCTTTAATCAGTGTGGATGATTTGGATTCTGGCCCCAATGGTCAGGTTTCCTGCTTTATACGTGAGGACGTTCCCTTTGCTGTATCTCCATCCTTGCAAGATAATATGTACGCGATAGTGACCAAATCACGACTGGACAGAGAAGAAAAGTATGTATATGAATTTACAATTGTTGCAAAGGACTCTGGTAAACCATCGCTCTCATCTGAAAAGATAGTCAGTGTTGTTGTATCAGACGTGAACGATAACAGACCACAGTTTTCACTGAGCCCGTATACGTTCTACATTACTGAAAACAATGACCTAGTAGCACCTGTTTTTTCAGTTCGAGCATCTGACCTCGATGATAGTGATAATGCGCATATTTCATATCACATTCCGAGGGATAGCAGTGGAAATAATGTAGGTCTGTTTTTAAACATCAACTCAGAAAATGGAGATATTTTGGCGCTAAAAAGTTTTGACTTTGAAACTCTGAAAACGTTCCAGTTCCAAGTTGTCGCCACAGATTCTGGAACTCCGTCACTAAGCAGCAACGTCACAGTGAACGTGTTCATTCTGGATCAGAACGACAACGCTCCAGTCATCCTGTATCCAGTCAGCTCTAACGGTTCTGCTGAAGGTGTGGAGGAGATTCCCCGCAATGTGAACGCAGGACACTTGGTGACTAAAGTCAGAGCCTATGACGCTGATATAGGATATAACGGCTGGCTGCTGTTTTCACTGCAGGAAGTTACTGACCACAGTCTCTTTGGGTTGGACCGCTACACAGGACAGATCAGAACACTTCGCTCATTCACAGAGACAGACGAGGCTCAGCATAAACTGGTCATACTGGTGAAAGACAATGGGAACGTGTCACTCTCAGCAACAGCTACTGTGATCGTCAAAGTTATGGAGCCCAAAGAGGCTTTTGCTGCCTCTGATGTTAAAAGTGCAACAGCGGATGAGGAGGATAATAACGTGACTTTCTACCTGATGATAACTTTGGGCTCAGTTTCAACTCTTTTTCTCATCAGTATCATCGTGCTGATTGCAATGCAGTGCTCTAAATCCACAGACTATACTTCTAAATATATACAAGAGCCTAATTATGACGGGACACTGTGTCACAGCATCCAGTACAGATCTGGAGAGAAACGCTACATGCTAGTTGGACCCAGAATGAGTATAGGATCTACTATAGTCCCGGGAAGCCACGCGAACACACTCATGCTCCCTGACAGGAGGACTATGACTGGAGAGGTAAGACATATTTAGACAGGTGTTTTTCCCTTGCAAATAATTACATCCATATTGACACATTGAGCACTAACAATTGTGTTTTGGGAATGTGTTAATAATCAATTTATTGTTAATATTCAACAAACAATGTCTGTCAAATGTTCACTTTTAATATTCATAATGGACATAGCGGGAAAGTGTTCACGGTCCGCGTTGAATGCGATGAGTGAAGCATCCGGCCATGGTTAAGTTGATGGAAGCGTTCAGTTAAGATGCAAGTCCTGTTGTATTGAGAGAAAACGAGGTAGGACTTTAGACGTAAGACTGTAAAATATGGAATAATTATACATATTCATTAGTA
The DNA here is from genome assembly GCA_038501785.1 of Myoxocephalus aenaeus. NCBI lineage: Eukaryota > Metazoa > Chordata > Actinopteri > Perciformes > Cottidae > Myoxocephalus > Myoxocephalus aenaeus. The sequence continues at coordinate 2,739,813 of JBAMJR010000161.1, read as the reverse complement.
TAGATTATATCATTCATAGGTTGTAATTATCAACATCACGTTAAATTATGTATTTTACCTGTCCATTTTATAAAGTTAAAAGCGCACTTTTTCTTTTTCTTTCATGCTCTCATTTTCAGCAGGCAAAATATTTTTTTAACCACTCGTCACATAAATATATGTTTATATTTAAAGTGTGTTTGCATTGTCACGTCAGCTCGCATGGTGTCACTGCTTGTGAACGTGAACGACTCTCGTTTTAACATCCTCTACGTCAGTAGTGCGGAGCTATTTCGCGTCAGGTTGCAATTGTGCGTGCAGGGCAACGGCTTCACATATTTGAGTCGTTCACCCACAATTGTCGAATATTGGCAACCTTTTTTCTTCAAAATGTGTGTTCCTGTGTAGAATCACATTTTGTATTTCTAACCTTCGTTTTTTATTTATTTTATTTTATCCAATATGGCACTACGAGGATGCAGAGCGTGGCTGGAGCGCCCTGTCGTTCTCATTCTTTGTTTGATTCTTACTTTTAATATTACTTCGGCACAGCTACGTTACTCGATTCCCGAGGAGCTTACGGTGGGTGCTGTTGTTGGGAATATCGCTAAAGATTTGGGGCTGGATACCAGTGCTTTGAATGCTCGAGGATTTCGCATCGTTTCCGGATCGACCGAACCCTTGTTCCAACTGAACAATAATGGCATCTTACATGTGAGCCGGAAAATTGACCGAGAAGAAGTGTGCGAACGGATCAGCACCTGCATCATCAACATAAAGACCGTGTTGGAGAATCCGTTAGAGGTGCATTACGTCGCTATTGAGGTTTTGGACGTGAACGACCACTCCCCCACCTTCTCTGAAAACGAGACGCATTTAGAGATATCAGAGTCTGCTTTACCTGGGGCGCGATTTCAACTACAAGGTGCCCATGATCCAGACAGTGACACGTATTCTATCCAGCTGTATAAACTCAGTCAAAATGACCATTTTCGCCTGGAGGTTAAAGATAGAGGAGAGGATGGGAAAATTCCTGTTTTGTATTTGCATAAACCACTGGATAAGGAAACTGCAAGAAGTCACAGGTTACTGCTGACAGCCGTTGATGGAGGAAAGCCTGCTAGGTCAGGAACCCTGAGAATCATCGTTCATGTTTTGGATGTAAATGACAATATGCCGGTTTTTGACAAAGAATCATATGTCGCAGTGCTGAAGGAAAATTCCCCCATTGGCACAACTATCATGCAAGTAAACGCCACTGATTTAGATGATGGCTTAAACGGGGAGGTTGTCTATTCATTCGGCAATAATGTAAATAATAAATTACGTAAACTTTTTGAAGTGGACACTAATACTGGTGAAATTATAGTTAAAGGACTGGTAGATTTTGAAGCAAAAGACAGGTATGAAATTGACATCAAAGCGTCTGATAAAGGACCAGTCCCCCTAGCAACAGAAAAAAGTGTTGTAATTACTATTGTGGACCTGAATGACAACACACCTGAGATTGAGGTGACATCCTTTTCAAGTGCAATTCCCGAGGACTCCAAACCTGGAACGACAGTAGCGTTGATAAGTGTGAATGATAATGATTCAGGTTTGAATGGAAAGGTGATCTGTTATATCAGTGAGGATGTACCTTTTACATTAACACCATCTTTACAAGACAATATGTACTCCATAGTCACCAAATCTATGCTGGATAGAGAGCATCAGTCCAAGTATGAAGTAACACTAACTTGTAAAGATGCTGGTGAACAACCATTGTCATCTCACAGGACAATTAGTGTCACTGTATCAGATGTGAATGATAACAGTCCAGAGTTTTCAACACATCCATATACTTTTTATGTTATTGAAAACAACATAGCAGGAGTCTCTTTATTTTCAGTGAGTGCTTACGATTGTGATGAGGGTGATAATGCCCTTATATCATACAACATTGTGAGAAATGGTAATGAAAACAAAAAAATTACATCATTTCTTAACATAAACTCTGAAAGTGGAGACATTTTGGCTCTAAAAAGTTTTGACTTTGAAACTCTGAAAACGTTCCAGTTCCAAATTGTCGCCACAGATTCTGGAACTCCGTCACTAAGCAGCAACGTCACAGTGAACGTGTTCATTCTGGATCAGAACGACAACGCTCCAGTCATCCTGTATCCAGTCAGCTCTAACGGTTCTGCTGAAGGTGTGGAGGAGATTCCCCGCAATGTGAACGCAGGACACTTGGTGACTAAAGTCAGAGCCTATGACGCTGATATAGGATATAACGGCTGGCTGCTGTTTTCACTGCAGGAAGTTACTGACCACAGTCTCTTTGGGTTGGACCGATATACAGGACAGATCAGAACACTTCGCTCATTCACAGAGACAGACGAGGCTCAGCATAAACTGGTCATACTGGTGAAAGACAATGGGAACGTGTCACTCTCAGCAACAGCTACTGTGATTGTCAAAGTTGTGGAGCCCAAAGAGGCTTTTGCTGCCTCTGATGTTAAAAGTGCAACAGCGGATGAGGAGGATAATAACGTGACTTTCTACCTGATGATAACTTTGGGCTCAGTTTCAACTCTTTTTCTCATCAGTATCATCGTGCTGATTGCAATGCAGTGCTCTAAATCCACAGACTATACGTCTAAATATCTACAAGAGCCTAATTATGACGGGACACTGTGTCACAGCATCCAGTACAGATCTGGAGAGAAACGCTACATGCTAGTTGGACCCAGAATGAGTATAGGATCTACTATAGTCCCGGGCAGCCACGCGAACACACTCATGCTCCCTGACAGGAGGACTATGACTGGAGAGGTAAGACAGATCACTTCATCTCAAGGCAGTTCTGGTATGCATGCTGGTGATAGGTGAGATGTAAAACCTAATTTTTAAGGTGTGCCAAAAGTACAGAATCTCACCACATATTCAGAACAGATGAATGTTAAATGGACCACAGACATAAAATGTATCAGTGAGGGAAATGACGAGGTTGTGCGTTGTGTGACTGCTAAATTGAGTTGTTGGTTTACAGCTGGTTGTATGGTTGGTTCTCACACAATCTGTTACATTATTGTAACAGATTACTAAATAACACATTGGACTGCTGTTAGTATGATGTCCTTGTACCTGAATGCTGTGTTGTCCCTATACTTACAAGTAAAATGAATATGCTCTGTAAATTAGAATGATAAGAAATTGTGTCTCTAAATAGCATTGGACTCTTTCTTGTGATACTGAAGACACATGCTTTCTAAAACAAGAGAACCAAAGAAAAATCTTCCTTTTCCCCTAAGAAAATGAAAGCCTCTTGACTGTGCTTGTATCACATCTGACTTCTTTCAGGCCTTTGATAACTCTGTATTCAGTGCACTGATTAACTTTGACTAGTAATGTAAACTGGAATGCATAATATAAGCAAATTGTGGTTAAACCTTGTGAAATAGGTAAAGGTTTAGATTCATTTCATAGTTGTTCAGTTCATCACTAGCCATCTGTGTTAGCTTAACCTTAAAACATCAGAAGTCTAATTTGCAAACAATAAATATTGTTTCTTTAAATAGTTCTGAAGCTTTTCCAAACATCTGCATCATATGTAACTATTAACAGTAGAGAGAAAGCGTGGTCAGTCTTTTACACGCTTTTACACATATTTATGTATATTTTTCCTTCATGTGCCTTTGGGTTCTTGCGTGTGTGTAAAGGGAGTGACGGAGTGGCTAACAGAGTTACTTGAGGTCTGTGCTTGCTGATGTAGTGGAGGTGATTCAGTGGTCCATGAATGGCTGCAGCTACGGCAGAGAGAGAGGAAGAGAGGGAGCCTGTGGCTGGTGTGCAGTGAATCACAATGTGCAGCCAGTCAGGTGGGGCTGGGGCACTTTGCTTCAGCATGGATCTTCACTCATTACAGGACCGCAAAGCAGCAAGCACTATACATGTATACCATTTTCATTTGATTGGCTTTTTGTGCTTTGTAAAAATGCTAGACAGCAATGTTAAATAATGTAGTTCTCCACAGTGTATGTATATATGATACACACCAGCTTCTGTGCAACTGGTCCCTTTTGATTCAGTAAAGAAATAGGTCATATTTTATCACGTGTGTAGTCTGGATGCTACTTCTGGGCGGATTCTCGAACACTGTGTGTTGCCCATAGCAACACACGAGGAGATCCACCTCTACTGGTTTCCACAGACTAGCATGTGCTCAGCTGTCTTAGCAACAGCAGCGGAAGAGGGAGGGAGGGATGGAGAGAGCAGTAGAGGAGGGGGGAGGGGAAGTGGCTTTTGTACGGCTCATCTATAGACATCTCACAGTATTAAATGAAAATGGGTGTATTAAGATAGAAGCACATGGATTGTGTCAGTGAAATCTCGTTTGTAAATCAGTTAACAGATGGTGCAGATATCAAAGCAATAACGAAGGCAGGAATAGTTGAGCTTCTAATTAGATATTTTAGAGTATGGAGATAATCTTTTCTCTCAAACAACTGGGTCAACCATAGATTTCCTCCATATAAATTATTTTCAGAAGAAAACATGTATTTTTACCTGATGTGTCTTTGTTGAAACCTAACAGAATACTTTGACCCACTAAGCGGCGCGTGAAATAAAGCTGGACGCAATGTGAATGCAAGAAGGAAAAGCATCAGATCAGATTCAGTGTAAGGCTGCAGCTCGGCTTCATGAAGTAACGGCTGAACACACTTTCTCTGTACTTCCTCTGTCTAGTTATATACAGTGCATGTGTACATACAGTCTGTGTGTATGTGTGCATATTTCATGTGCACTTGTTTGTGTGTGAGATTAAAAAGTGTGAGGCTTTACAGCAGCAGTGCTAAGCTGTGCTTGGACAGCAGATGCCCAGACAAGATTTATTGATGTGATTAAAAATGAGTGCATCTCATTAAACCTAAAAAAGTGCAGTGTGATGTCGGTGGATCACATTGGGTGTCTCTGGTTACACAGGGAGCTGGTTACCTTTCCACAGCATTTCTGGCAGAGACAAGCAGATGAGCGAGGAGTGGATGAATTACAAGTAGGGTCATGAGCTGCATTCAGAACACAAGCACAAGGGGATGTGCCCTGGTCTGATGAATCAACACTAATGATTGATTATGTAAAAACAGGCAGATGTTGGCACAATTAACACAAGATAGCATTTTCAAAATGCATCTCCATGGTGATCTTGATTTTGATTGAAAAGTTTACTGTACAACAAGAGACTATAAATTAAATATATTATGTCTCTCGTAGTATAATCTTGCATTTCCGTTCTGTATGCTCTCTTTGGCGGGGGTGTGGCTGCTTGCTCCAGTAGCTCTGGCTGTCTGCCTGGCTGGCTGAGCAGATCTGTGCAATTGTGTTTGCATGCCGAGTGTCTGCACTGAACATCATCCACAGTGCAATGACCCTTGTGGTTAGTGTGTCTGTGTATGTTGTCTTTGTTAAGTGGATGAGAACATTACCCTCATTAAACCGTATTCAGTGACAGAGGGTGAGAGGGTGAGAGGGCAAGGGAACAAGCTACATGTCAGAGAAGGAGGAGACACAGCTGTTACAGCAAGACTGTGTGTACTGTACTGTTATGTCAGCAGTTTGAGACAAATGGCTCCTCTATATTATGCGGCTGCTCTTCTGCATTTACACATACAGACATGCCCGGACCCTTTTTTGCCTTTCCTTTTTAACTTCCTCTGCATCCACTTCCTTTACCCCTATTCCCACATGTTATGTTCACCTCTCAAAATGTGTCTCCTTTTCATTGCACTGTCCATTCTCGACTCCCCTATGTCTGGCCTCTTTTGTTGGATACTCCAATGTGAATGCAACTCTACAAGACATCGCTGCTTCAATCCCTGTTCTGTTTTCATGCCGTGGCTTTTCCTTTCTCCATCTTAGCAGCTTCCTTCTCTGCCTCTCTGCCTCTTCACTATTTCTCTCCTCCTCCTGCACCCTCCCTCCGTATTGATATCACTCTAAGTTTTCCCCTCCCCCATCCCACTCTTGGCCTCCTTTTCCCGCTTTTATGTCACCGTCCTTCGTTTCCCCTTTCATATGCCTTCCTTGTCTGTCTCCCTATCATTTTCTGTCCGTTTCTTTCTGTCTATCTCCTCTCTCATTCTGCCACATGCTTTTCAGCTCTGTGTTGCTGTGCCTCATGCCTGTAGGGTTGTGGCTGTGGATGGTGCATGTGCTGTTGTGTGTCAGTAGGCCACATTCTCTCTTATTGCTCCAGCTTTGTTGGAGGACGGCGCATTGAGGTCAGCAGCAGTGATGGTAATCTAATTTACACACACAGCACAACGAAAACAGCTACTATCTTTATGTTGACACTTCACATGTGCACACTCGTGCTCATAGAAGCACACACATTGCACACACACTCCTTGCCTAATCCAATTTACTGTGAGACACTTTCACAGAAGAAAGGGGGCTGGGAGAAAACCGGGAACAAGCAGAGCATGTTCCCTTTGGTGATGTAGTGACTTACAGAGAGAAATAAAGACATACTGTGAGACAATTATACCAATCAAAGCCCCGTGGCAAAAATCTGACGTCCTGTCTTGACAGAAAATTATTCTTATCATGAGGACGTGGCTTTTTTTTTAGGACTTCAGACATTACTCTGAGTCAACTCTTATGTTTTATAAACAACTGTACCAAGCAGCTTTCATCTTCCATCCCAGACTTAACTTCCACCACTGAAACGAGACAGGACAGACAACAGCTCCCAAACATGCAAAATGAACCAAACAATAACACCAGCTGACCCATGTCCCTGGGAATATAATGACACATGTTTATAGATGGTTAATGCTGGGATAATTTCAGCTTCTGTATCACGCTGCTCATTCTGACTTGCTCAGTATACTGTATACATTACATGAATCTAGTTAAGATGCTAGTTTTAACTATTTTATTATATCTGTGCCCCGCTTTACTGTCATACTTTGCACACTTTAAGTCTCTATATACATCTTTCTTTCAGTATAAACCTTGCTTTCCCTTGTTCCATTATATCAGTAATTGTAAGTAATTTATGGGCACTGAGATAAGCCCTCTCACCACTTCAATATTATATTATGTTCCTTTTCACTCTCTCATATTTGCAGTTTCCAATCAGGGGAGAAAATCACAGGCATTAAATAATGGTTAACAAGCACAATTAGCTGAAGCGTAGAGGCAGGTAAATAAGGCACGTATATAATGTATACCTGTAACATTTCCCCTAATAAACCTTATATTTAAAAAGAGAACAGGATAACTTGGATCAGCTAAGGCTTTGGCAGAGCACACGAACAGCATTGAGGTCCACAACATCGTACTTAAACAATGTCGCTTAAAACGCAGAACAAAAGGAAAAAAAGAAGAAAAAAAAAAGCATTGCTCTCGAAAGACAGATCTGGCATCTATTTGATAACCACACTGGGTTAACTCAGAGTGCTAGCGTTTCTGTTTCTGTGTCACTGAATATTGATTTTAATCACCACTCACGTACAGTTGACAAGGTTGACTAGAGTTATCTTTCACTAATTAGGCTGATGAGGCTCTGTGACTGGAGAAAGGGAGGTGGTATATGAAGTTATACCACTGTTTTAGGTAATATTATATCATTCCACATAAACTGCATGCTGGCCAGATTCTGCTGAACAGTTTGATCTGTACTGTCCTTCAGAGTTTGTGCATCGGTGAGTGTGTGTGTGTGTGTGTGTGTGTGTGTGTGTGTGTGTGTGTGTGTGTGTGTGTGTGTGTGTGTGTGTGTGTGTGTGTGTGTGTGTGTGTGTGTGTGTGTGTGTGTTTGCATTCTTTGTGGACCATGCAGGGGATTTGTTTGGTGTTGGTGAATCAGGAGGTTGTTGTTGTGAATGTCAGCAAGCACAGGAACTGCTGCAGTGCAGCTTTTAGAGTATTTGGTCAATAAACAGTTTGCCCGTATAGTGCTGTGCTTTGAACGCTGCGGAGTGGCAGAGAAGGGTTTGAAGAGTAAAATGAGTCGTCTATATCAAGTTAAACTAACTGTATAACTGTTTCTCAGTAGCATATCATGTATATGTTGTGGCTTTAACTTTGATGTATCAAAGTTTAAAATTCTGCACCTTTATGTGAATGTGTGACACGGTCAGATTTAACGGTACATAAAACAATATTTTTCTTGAATTGCAACTCTTTGTACTTTAAACTGGTAACGACACAACATGCCTTCGGGTTAACGGGGCAAAATCAGAGTCAGTGGGCCAAAAATTGCACTGTGAGATGCATTCACAACTGCGGGCCAAGACTCCCTGGCAGAGCTCCTTTCACTCTTGTCATTTGTCCTAGAACATGACGAGACTGGTTCAGAGCCATGTGTGGCTTTGATGTGAATTGGCTCAGGCTACAGTCACTATTCTTAAGTATATAGGTCAAACCTGGTTCTGCCATGTTGATAAAGGATGCAAGTTATATTTGTGAGCGTGTCCCGCAAGTCTGACCTGGTTATGTTTGAATTATACTGTAGCTAATACAGAAATAGTAAATCTTGTTTTATTCCTTTTCTGTCTTACTCCCATCTCCTCCGTGTCTGATATTGTGTGAGCAGTGCTGACCCTTTCTCCTCCCCACCACGCATTATATAAGCAGCTTCGTTACTCTCAGTCCATTGACTCATGGCTGTGTGGATGAGTCCTATAGGTTGGACCTTGCCACTCTCACTTTACAATCACTCCACTGCAGCTAAATCAAGGCCTCTCTGTGTGGGTATGGGTCTACTTCCATGAGCAAAAGAACATTGCATTAATGAAAACCATTTGCGCACGCTATCTTCATGTGTCATATTAAATCCATTCTAGATAATATAAGCTTAGCTTAGGGTGATTTCTTCTTTTATTTCGTAATGAACACATACACTCACCTAAAGGATTATTAGGAACACCATACTAATACTGTGTTTGACCCCCTTTCGCCTTCAGAACTGCCTTAATTCTACGTGGCATTGATTCAACAAGGTGCTGAAAGCATTCTTTAGAAATGTTGGCCCATATTGATAGGATAGCATCTTGCAGTTGATGGAGATTTGTGGGATGCACATCCAGGGCACGAAGCTCCCGTTCCACCACATCCCAAAGATGCTCTATTGGGTTGAGATCTGGTGACTGTGGGGGCCATTTTAGTACAGTGAACTCATTGTCATGTTCAAGAAACCAATTTGAAATGATTTGAGCTTTGTGACATGGTGCATTATCCTGCTGGAAGTAGCCATCAGAGGATGGGTACATGGTGGCCATAAAGGGATGGACATGGTCAGAAACAATGCTCAGGTAGGCCGTGGCATTTAAACGATGCCCAATTGGCACTAAGGGGCCTAAAGTGTGCCAAGAAAACATCCCCCACACCATTACACCACCACCACCAGCCTGCACAGTGGTAACAAGGGTTGATGGATCCATGTTCTCATTCTGTTTACGCCAAATTCTGACTCTACCATCTGAATGTCTCAACAGAAATCGAGACTCATCAGACCAGGCAACATTTTTCCAGTCTTCAACTGTCCAATTTTGGTGAGCTCTTGCAAATTGTAGCCACTTTTTCCTATTTGTAGTGGAGATGAGTGGTACCCGGTGGGGTCTTCTGCTGTTGTAGCCCATCCGCCTCAAGGTTGTGCGTGTTGTGGCTTCACAAATGCTTTGCTGCATACCTCGGTTGTAACGAGTGGTTATTTCAGTCAAAGTTGCTCTTCTATCAGCTTGAATCAGTCGGCCCATTCTCCTCTGACCTCTAGCATCAACAAGGCATTTTCGCCCACAGGACTGCCGCATACTGGATGTTTTTCCCTTTTCACACCATTCTTTGTAAACCCTAGAAATGGTTGTGCGTGAAAATCCCAGTAACTGAGCAGATTGTGAAATACTCAGACCGGCCCGTCTGGCACCAACAACCATGCCACGCTCAAAATTGCTTAAATCACCTTTCTTTCCCATTCTGACATTCAGTTTGGAGTTCAGGAGATTGTCTTGACCAGGACCACACCCCTCAATGCATTGAAGCAACTGCCATGTGATTGATTGATTAGATAATTGCATTAATGAGAAATTGAACAGGTGTTCCTAATAATCCTTTAGGTGAGTGTATCTTAATAATGTCATAATTTACCTGCAATTGTATTATTAATAGAATTTAAAAAAAACATATCTGTGTCTGATGTAAAACCAGTGCTTGATAGCTTTGTTATGAGCAGTTAAGATGAGTGCTATATATTTAAATAGTAGTTTATTTTCTGAATCAACAGAGACCAGAACAGATGTAGGTCTGCACTGCACTTGGCATCGCTGCTCATACTGCCACAACATCTGCTGCTGCGCTTAGGTCATGAGTGCATGCCTGGAGGATTGAACTGACTGAGCAGCTAGAGCAAGACAGCATGCAAGACAGACAGCTATTAAGTGGAAAACAAGTGAAGACACAGTTGGTTGAAAGTCTCCTGTATGGTCATCCTGTTGTGTACTGATATCTAGATTTATGGGATGGGGCTGTGATCTCTGAGTAATATAATGTATGAATGGGTGAGGGAGATCCAGAGTGAGCTGTTTAGACTCAGTAAGAGGATTGCTTTCTTCCAGCAGGATCCCTGCACTGCTCACTAGAGTAGATGGGGTATAAGGCCACAGTTGCTATACACTTGTCTGATTAAATACCGTATGTTGTATTCATTTCTGGCCATGCAGAAATGGATGGGATCAGATGTTGGCTGTTAGATGGATCCAGACTCTAGCTGCAGGGTTCCTCTTGCCCCTGTGGCTATTCCCCCACCCCACTAAGCATCTTGGGTAATTGCTTTGCCTTGTTTTTAGCAAGTGCATTCTTATTTATCTGACCGCTGTCTGTTTGAATTTCCACAACAATAAAGCTGTTTTGTCATGCTTACATGTTTGTATTACTTCTTCAATGTAACCACAATGCAGTACTGTAACCTGACTTTTTATTTTAATACATGTTTTACATTTACTAGGCTGTATGAAAACTAATACAGAAACAACTTTGTAGATATTTTCAAGTATGTCTCTTTAGTTGAGGTAATTGAGTTAATCTGGTCAAATCTTTAAAAAAAAGAACTGTAGTTTTTGTTGTAATTTTTCCTTAAAAGATACAATGCAAATATCCCTTTCTATTAAAACAGGACATTGTAGTCAGTATTTATGTGTACAGTACAGTACAGTAGTACATTCTGTGGTCTTTTGGTGAAGCACAGGGAGTCACAATGCTGATATCAAGTGCATGTGATTACACAACATTTATATGATCATGTAGATACAGAGAGAAAGTATTTTTTTTAACACTAATTTAAAGCTACAGCCTGAAACGTCTTCTCCGTTTTCTTCTTATTTTTCAAATGGTCTGAGTGCCATTTGACTCCTTCTGGTCATCTTCTGGAGTGTGAACCAGTGAGCTGTTAGTTGGTGAGTCATCTCATCCCACATGTAGCTTTTCATTTCGTAAAGTTGGTCTGCTGTGTTTATTTTTAGACAAACCATCTGTCATGAAACATTTACATCAGGGACTTTGGCATTTTGGGTTAAAGCTATTACTTTATCATGACATTTTGGATATTCAGTTATGTGACTCCCTGTAACCACATACACTTGAGCTGTGTATGTTTACATGTGTACCGATCTCTAAATCTTCGTCCATGTTTCCCGCCATCTTACCTTGTGGGTGCAGTGTATGAATAAAACAATGAGACATGGGTGTGGAAGATGAGTGTTAATGCTGTAAGCCTGACTCATATCCCACTCTCTCCTCCCACCGACTGGCTCCCCCTCTCCTTCTTCCTCTGCCTTTGTTCTCGTTATCACTACCCCACTATGCTCCAGCATGGCGTGCTTTCCTTCTCAGCTTCACCTTCTACTGGTTTCTTTTCATTTGCTGGTTTCTTCAGTCCTCTTTGTGTCAGAATCTCTTCTTTTCTCTCATTCTTGTGCAAATCATCTGATTCTGATTTTCTTCATCTATGTCCCCCTCCCACGCATCCTGTTTTCCTCAAGCTGGTACTCTCTCTTATGCCCCCTCCTGTCTGTTCATGTAATTACAAGCTGATAGAAAATGGCTGACTGCTTTTGGAGGCTGTGTTACTCTCTCACCAATCCTTTTTGAGTAGGTATGTTATTCTTAGCTCAGTTGGTAAATTCCTATTGAAAAACATAGCTTTGCCCCTTCATTATATCAAGCTCTCTCCTTTCTCCACTCTCTTTCTGAGAGACAGCCTGTCTTCTCTACACTATACCTCCTCTCTCTGTATACTCTGTAGCCGTGAGTAGAGCTGAATATGTCGGAGCACCTTCCTCTTTCTCTCAGCCTTATGACAGCAGTAAAAGAGGAGAGACCGGACACACTACCAAACCGTAGTCTGGCTCTTCACAGCCTCAGTCCTGGAGCCAACGATGGAATAATCTGAACCTATTCTCTGCAACTGTGTACTTGTGTGTCATATGTGAACCCAGAGTGGCTATTTAAATTATTTGTTGTTGAAATGACTTGACATTAACAATTGTGAAGGGCTACTTAATTTGCTGAGTGAGAACTCTCAGACATACTGAGCAGTCATAGTTGTATATTTAAAAAAGGTGTCATAAAAGGCTTTTTATCTGGTACTTTCAGCCCCCTATTTTTCTTAATGTGTCTGCTGCACTTACATGTGTCATTTTTAAACACACACACAAATGCATGTGTCTGTGTTTATGTCAGTGAGGTCAGTGAGGTCACAACAAAAAGTGCACATTTTAATTGTATTCTAACTACAATTATACAACATTTGTTTAGGTCTAGTTGAGTTTTATTAGGGTTGCAGTTCAGAAAATTACTGTTTCAGGTAAGAGTATGGTTGTTGTTGTATTCTTAGGTTAATGTTAGGGAACGTTGTTGCTTTGTTTGTCGTATAAAAACAATTCCACATGGTCCTCTCCTAATATAATAAGGCAAAGACTTACTCATCAGAAAAGGAAGATTGTGTTTTAGTTTCATTGGTTGCAATATTGCTCTTTATGTTGGTTGATTTGATGGCATGCTATGCACAAAGCAACTATATGATCAACTTGCATCACATGCACATATGCTACGTGTTGTTCTGTCTTGTTAAATGACTCCTTATTGACATTGCTTATCTCATCATGTCTCATTAAAAGATGCCGCTCAGCTGGTTGCTGGTGTGCTGTGGCTTCAGTTTACTTGTCTATGTGAGGCCTGCACTATTAGTGACATTGATTACTATTGACAATTGCAAGATGTTCTCAAGAAACAGTAATAGTATTGCAGTACATAAACATGGTTCAACTGATACTTATTTAGTGTTTAATCATTTTGGGATCCAACCATCTTTCAAATTAATCGTATTTGTAATTATCTGATTTGAGGGTGTCTCCACGGGTTAGGGGATGATGCTTTGTGTGGAATTAAAAATCACAATAATCTTCAGACCTTTCTTGTGACGATTTTCAAATAAGATTTATGTAAACTTGCTCACTTTTAGATGGTGACTTTTCCTGCATTTTAACATTAGTTTTGGTCATATTTGTGCATGTGCCAACTTCAAAGACTATATAGCTAATAGCTATCAGTTTACCCTTTCACTGTTAGGGTAATGGCAACTAGAGTAAATGCTTCATTGAATGCTTCATTGCATTGTATGGTGACTTTACATGTTGAGGTACTTGTAGTTGCATCTGTCTCAATCACTCTGCAGTCCAGGTTTCAGTGCAATGCTGTTGGCGTCACATCATCAATTGCTGTGTTTAGTCTGATGCTTTAGAGATCAGTGGGGTTTAACAGCAGATAACAAGATCAGGTGCTACATGATACATTGAATAGGAAAAATAAATGTTTCATGCGCACCAAAACTAAATTGTCCACAGTAGACACTGCTAGATAATCTATGCTTCACATTACAGATAATGAAGTGAGAACCTGCTTAATGTGAGTATAGAGGAGAAAAAATGAGCAGAGACAGAAAACATGATACCAAAATAACAAGGAGATTGGTCTGCTTGGTTACAGACTATACTGTAAACGGGTCTTTGTGATAAGACTGGAGTATAATTGTTCCCTAAACCCTTGTTTACTCCCTAATGTTTGTCTTAATCCGGATTCACTTTGCTTCGTCCTCTAACTGAGAACTAGAGTAGTAGACTGTGCCGGTGCGCTTATGGGGCAAAGATATATGTATGAAGTATCAGAAAAACTACTCTCAGTGACCAGCCAAATATAAATACCTGTACAATGTAATGTGATCCTGCAATACGTATTACATTTGTGGGACCAGCAGATCTTCATGTACTGTGTGGAAGTTAATAATTTGTTGTACCGAATGCTTTAAAAAAATCACAAAACATTGTCAGTGTTCCTTCAGGTGCTGTAAATAGCCTGTAAGCCTTTTCCCCATTCTGCCACAAATGTCAGTATCCCCAGTTGCCCTAGATTAAGGCTTCTGTGTGTAAAGTAATAATTCTACTATGTTGCTGCTCTAATGCGATTAGGTGGAATCATCTTAATGATGCCATGAAGGGTAGCACAGAGTAAACGAGGATGCCACTCACACTTTAATTCAGGCTAATGTCCAGACATGTTTTACCTTGTGCTCTTCTATTCTTGTTGTGTTTTTGCGTTGGCCTTGATTGAGTGGATCACTAACCCTCATTTTGATACATGTTACCTTTGCTGAGAGGTATTTCTGATGTTTACTCTAACCAAATAACGCAACGCGGTTCAACAGCCCCACAAAACATCCAAAAGACGATTAAGATAAAGCAACACCTCTCTAAAATCATTTCACTAAAACTGAACATGATAACCATCATGGAGGCAGGATGTATTGCAGGGCTGTTGCATCAGTGTATTAGTTTTAGCATGAACCTAATTAACTGGCAACTGAATGTATATTCCCTCTACCCATCTCTTTATCACGAGCACACACCAACTAAATTGTCAACATACAAGCTATAATGCACACTCACGGTGCACTTAACATCCTCACCACATGATAAGAACTTTATGTTGCTACACATGCTAAGTCGATGTCCATGTAGCTGTTTAAGTTTTGATGCTGATGAGAGTGGAAGATGGTGTTTGCTATTCTCGGAGACCGGCAGCAACAGAGCCCAAGCTTAAATGATTGGTAGGCATGTCATTACTTTATAAATAGTCATCTTCATTTTCTGTGGAAAGTGGAGCAACCTCACAAAACCATTTCAGCCGTTTCCAACGTCAGATTCTCTGCAGGCCAGCACTCCTCTATTATTCAGAGCCCTTTTTTTTTTTTTTTTTTTTTTTTTTAAGAAATGGGCCAAGCCCTAGCGCAGCAGGCCTGCACCTGCAGTGCACTTCACATGCAGCACTGCATGCTGCATATTCTGTACTGCATGACTGATAAGAAACTAAAAATAGGCATTACACATGGCTACGTTGATATATACAGGTACAATTTGCTGATGCTAGGAAAATATAAATGAGACACCAACGTGTGGATGAAGTGCTTTACAGTTGTCCTTGGAATGTGAATGATGTAAACTATTATGCAAGTGCTCGATATGGGACATTGAATATTCTGCATCATCTTCATGTGTAGCTGATAGAATTCTCTCTATTTTCTTTCCCTCTTTGTTTTGATATGTATCAAGCTGGATGTGTGCAGGTATTATTAGATACAGTACATCCACATCTCCTTCCCCATCTGGGAGACGTGACATTTTAATTTCCGCAGGCAGAGGAGCTGTGTGACAGACACCAAGGCTGCTACTGTATCTGTACCACTGATACCATTTTTGGAGGGTGAGCGTGCTAATCTAATATGAGGCTTTAAAGCATCGCCTGTCTCTGACATCAGTGTGTGTCTGACTGTGCCTGTGGAAACTGCTAGAGAACAAAGACAATGGTAAAAAAGCTCCCCCTGGTGGCAAAATATGGAAAGGACATGACACTTCTGTTGTGTCTGTGTGTCAATAGATTCAATTATTTAGCTTGTTGCCACTCTATGTGGCAGTGTATTGACTGGTATTGTTATTGAGTTTCTGTGGCAGTATTGATCCATGGAGCGAGTCCTGTCCCATTTTACATTCTGATTAAAGCCTGACGCAGTCTCTGCCCTCTTCCCCAGTGAACTGTTTGATTGACAAATCTAGGTTATCCATGCCAGACTATGGAAATAGATTTATTCTTAATCCAACAAAAACTGTTTGGGTCAGGCAGTTTCTCTGTGTGAGTGGGAAACAGAGAAAGAGAATAGAAGAGAGAGAGAGAGAGAGAGAGAGAGAGAGAGAGAGAGAGAGAGAGAGAGAGAGAGAGAGAGAGAGAGAGCTTGTGTCCTCAGCCATATTAAATGTTTGTGTAAAATGGGTGAATGTCCACAATGTGGAAAATATATGTATTTTAGTTGAATATAACCGTCATTTTTGTCTGGTTGTGATTTATTTTTGTAATAAATGCCTTGTCCTTGTCGTAGGTACAGAGTGTTCATAAAGAGGGGTGCGGTGGAGGAGGGTGTAGGGAGCGGCACGGATGGGGGCTACATCTGCGTCACCATGGATACAAGAGGGGAACTAGTGAATCTATTATGGGTGCACCCTGTGAGAGCAGCGATCTATCAGACACTGCCTTTGTCTCCAGGCCCTGTTGAGCCAATCAGAGTGTCCATTACAGTCAAGTGATTCCAGTTGAGGAATCAGATTTCCATGCTACCTTTTGCAGTTAGCAAACTTGTTGTACATCCTGTTTTATTGACACATTTGATTAATGGTCTGTTGAGTGTGCTTCTGCTTTCATAAGGTGTTAGCTGGATTAGAATAACCGACATTCCCACTGAGCAACTGTATGAATGGAATGCATGCACACACATATTTCTCTTTTGTCCTTCTCTCTCTTTCTCACCAGTTATATTACTCCCCAACACATCTCTCTTACACATGGAAATCGTACAAACCCTAATGAGTCCTTCCTGCAGTTAAACTCCACACAGACACACTGTGATTCATGCAGTAGAGAGGTATTGCTGAACCGTACATTCACTGTTAAAAGGTTCAATGACTGAAATTGTAAACACAAAGCTCCATTATGATTAACGATATTTGGGGTTTTACGAACTAAGGGCCTTTGACAATAAGGATTACCTGTAAACTGGCCATTTATGAATGTCCTTATGCTGAATGGAAACAATGGCTATGTTGCTGCATTGATAGAGAGGCTAAAATGTCAAATAAAGTGTAAAAAATTTAAAGAAACAAAGTGCTGGACAGAAATGTTATGAGGATAAGGCATATGGACTGAGTTAAAATCTAAAATCACACTGTCCCAGCTCCCCATTTGGGCAATGACAGCTCATGGCAACATCAAATAGAGCAATCACTCTGGCTGCAGCAGCATGCCGTTACTCCGGCCTGTTGTTTTACACTTGAGTAATTAATTATGTGAGATTTGGGCATTGTGCCATTACTTCCCATATGAGTGAACACAGTGTTGGTGTGCCTCTAGTTTTATCTCAAGAGTATGTGCATGTGCGTGTTTGGGCATGCTCCATATTGCTGTGTCCTGGTTTTCATCTTGTTCCGGCTTGTGTTACCCTGGACCCGCCCCTGTCCTACTTACTCCAGAAACCAGTGGAAGCGAGCGCAGCTTCAGAAATAAATGATTGAGTGGTTGTTGGATTAAATATTGGAAGTGATTCATCTTGCCCAAACCTCTCTCACTCTCTCTCGCTCTTTCTATCCATCTATCATAGATGATGTTATGGATGATATGTTTGTGTAGCTGTTTGTGTGCATACAAGTGTGAGTCTAGTATTCTAGTAAATGTATTCTATGCAGTGCTACTTCTGCACAGCTGGGGAGCGTAATCCTGCAAATAGAAACATTTAAAAAACACATTTTTAAAATACCAATGTCATAAGGTAGCGATGGGGTCATTGTTCCATGGAAATGCAAGTACGCCCACATCTATTTTTAGACTTGCTATGACCCTATGGGCGGCTGTAGCTCAGGGGGATGAGTGGTCGTCCCGCAACCACAAGGTAGCCGGTTCAATCCCCAGTCCCCCCATAGCTCACATGTCGAAGTGTCCCTGAGCAAGACACTGAACCCTTAACTGCTCCCCGGGCGCCCCACAGGGCTGCCCACTGCTCCCCATACAGGGATGGGTCAAATGCAGAGAAGAATTTCCCCAAGGGGATTAATAAAGTGCATGTTTCTTTCTTTTCTATATGCCAGTCTGGTTACCTCTTTATCTCCATTCATCCCCTCTGCTTTATCAGAGTATCTTAGCCATCAGTGTACTGCTGCAGTTGGGTGTGGTTCTAGTCACACTGTTACTAAAAAAACAACTGCTATAGGAGTCATATAACAGCTGTTTCTCAGACAATCGCGAGATAAATTGAAACTATGAATTAGGTTCAGCAATTCAAAAGAAAAAGAAAAAATATGAAACTCAGACGAAAAACCACATGATATACGTAGTACTGGAGGATTGGTACTGAGTTAAGAAGGAGACATGCAAAAGGAGTAGGTTGCCCCCTTGTGCCGTGATGAGCTCGACTCCACACAAAAACAGCACTATGACATCAGTATCTCGTCACATGAAGCAGGATGTAGCGTGTGGACTGAAAGAGCGGGGGGGGGGGGGGTGGTCCCCAGAGCCCTGAGACGGTGGGTTGGGTATGGCTGAATGCAAAGGTCAGGCTCGCTGTGGGGCTGTGGGGGTGGAAAGAGAAGCAAGCACTGCTGAAAAAGTGAATCTGCCATCGTGAATATGCTGCCGCAGTGCTACATTATCAATGCATGAGCAGCCCAACAGCAACTGTGGACGGCCTGGTGTGGTCTGCATACAAGCGTGGCTTGAGTGTGTGTGTGTGTGTGTGTGTGTGTGTGTGTGCGCTTCTGTCACAATCTGATATGATTTGTTTGGTGAGATAAAAGGACTATGTGAAAGTGAACAGTATTGGAGTTAAAAATCTAGAGGTGGGTAGGAAATTCAGCGGCGTATTACTTTATACTATCCCATACCTTTTGAAAAATAAACCCATATGCGCATTAGTGAGGGTGTGGGTGTGTTTGTGCACACATGCATCATGTCTGTGCCTGAGATGGAGTTGCTATGGAGACAAGAGAGCTGTGCAGAAGGAGAGAGGAGGAAAGGCGGGGGGGGGGGGGGGGGGGGACTCGCCTTGGAGCGTGTTCAGATAGCACCCTTCCCCCATACTCACACACAGATGAACAGCACAGTACACGCCCTTCTAACACACAGTTACTCACAAGCACACACACACACACACACACACACACACACACACACACACACACACACACTATGTAAAGGGGTATCTTTCAATTCTTAGTATGGAGGAGATACATAAGCTAATTTGGCGACTATATGTGGTGGTTTGCCTTTAATAATGCATTGAACATGCCTAAAACAGGGCTGTTCACTGCTCCTGCCCAAGCCGCCCCTCCCCTCCCCTATACTGCTCCCTCTGCCCCTTTGATCACACTGCTCTTGATGCCGCCCTCTGTTTCTCCTATTAAATTCATCACGTGGTCAGTAAACCACAGACAGAGATGCAGGTTAACAGGCACACATGTATCTAAACACTATATTGTGCAGCTCCCTGTGTTAAGGGACTAAATACTGTGTATTTTCTTAACTACTGTTTGTTCACTTTAAATTATTCAGAAAATTCTATGAACATATATCCTCAGGAAATGTGACTTGCATCAATGGATAAAAATAGTTCATAAATAAAAACTGAAATACTGTACCATGAGGACTTGGCTGTTTTAAAGAAAATAATATGTAATCATTTCAAGCAACACGTCTCTTTGTGAAGGCTATGTGTTTGAACATTATGATTAATAGTTTCTGTTTTAGTGCATACAGACCTATTAATGGATTAATTGACCCTTCTGCAGATGCTTCCCAGAGGAGCTGTATCTGGCATTGGAAGAAGAGCTGATGTGTTCTCATCATCTGTTATTAACTTAATTCACAATCTGTGTTTCCTCCACATGGCGTAGTGCGCATGCAGGCCCCGACGTCCCTCTCAGGTTGGGTTCAGTATCTCTGATATCATTCATTGTGTGTGGACAATGCTGAACAGTTCTAGGTTTACTTGGGGATTGTATATAGACACTCTTGTTCTCCTTCCAGTCACACTCTTCCAAGAGATAATGCAGACACAAGTGGTTGAATGCACATTTACATGGCCTGTTCACATTTAACCTAGAAAACAAGTTCACAGGAGACTCAGCAGGCCACGAAGCCGAATCCCTGGAAAAATATGAACAGATTATCTTTAGAGTGCTGAGTAAACTGTCGCATCAGTGGTCTGTGTGTGTCATGGTGAGTTTATGAGTAAAATAATCCAGACTGAAGGCCTGTAAGGCTGGCACAGTATAGACAGTGACCTACAAATAAACTATGAATCATTGAATTTCATCATGATCTGTCTGGGTCCGATGGGCCAGGCGGCCTTTGTGTGTTCACTTGTGTGTTTGTAAATAAACTGAATGTGCAACATCATTCGGAGTCCGTGTAACATACTATTTTCCGTTACATTAGTCACATTGAGTAAACAGGTCATCTTTTGTGAGCTATTATGATTATTGCCTTTTTGGGTTAACGGATGACTGCGGCTCAGTGCGTGCTGCTTATTAATATTTTCAAATCAAATCATGTTTCCTACAGAATGGAAATAGGACAGGAGTTTCTGAACCCATGGCTTAATCCTGGGATTACAGACGAGGGAACGTTCATAAACTCATGACTACCATCTCTGTGGAAATGTGAAGAAACACTAAAATACACCGAAATGCACCACAGCACGGATCTGCATGCAGCAAAACAAAAGGGTCCAATTAACTTAATGCAATATACCTTCAAGGCGAACAAAACAAATAAAATCACAAAATGAGAAGGGAGTGATGTTGATAGTAAGGCGATGTCATGCTTATTTTTGGCAACTGTTCAGCCTTCTATTGCAGTTTTGCAAATGCACCATTTGTTATGGGTGTGATTGCAATTATGACTTATTACTTTATTTATTTGATGTGGACATCAAAGTGACATTAGAATTCATAACATACATCCATGCACAAAAAAAACAGATAACGTTAATTTCCAACACCTGTCCACAGGAGGCTTTTTTTTATATAAATAATAAAATGTGATAAAATAGAATAAAAAAGAGAATACATCCACAGATGCATAGATAGATACATACACAAAGTAAAAGTTATGTATGTGTTAAAGGGGTGTTAAGTGTGTGAACAATGTTGTTTTTCTCTTAACCATAATTTAAGACCTTTATTAAAAACCTTAGAAGTGTGTTGTACTTTCAGTTCTGTTGGGAGACAGTTCCATTGCTCTGCTCCTCAAACAGAGAATGCTGACTGACCAAATATGTGTTATAAATAATCATTGTGCTATTCAGAAATTGCCAACAGAGCAGGATGCCCAAATAAATGGCTGGAGGATTTCTAGCCATGGATGCCCAACGTCATAATTTGTCCCCGCAATAATGCAAATGACTGCCTAATTAAATAAATGGGAACAGGAATTGGGGAGAGAAGTGGAAGGAGGTAGAACAAGATGCAGTGTGTGTGTGTGTGTGTGTGTGTGTGTGTGTGTGTGTGTGTGTGTGTGTGTGTGTCTCTCTCTCTCTCTCTCTCTCTCTCTCTCTCTCTCTCTCTCTCTCTCTCTTTTGGGATGCTAGACCATGTTTCAATATAAGACAGGCAGAGCATGCTATATGTACTATATTATCTGATGTGTTGTCCATGGTGCTGAAATGTAATTTCGATCGCTCTTATTTGAGTTAGGGTATTTAGCAGCCCTTACAATGATATCGATATGGTATGGTGTGACGTATTGGCTGCATAAATGGCTGCAACATTAGGCCTTCATCGTCACTGATCTCTGCATGTTGTCTATTTCACCACGTGGCGCCGCTGTTGATCCATCCGAGACAGCGCTACTCTCTGAAAGAAGTAGGCCACTCCCGTTTCCAGGCGATTGGGACATTTCTTCAGTCTTTGTTATAGAGGGAGGACGATGGAACACACATATAATTCCTCAATCAAATGCAAAGCTCACCTCGGTTGATAACTTCCATACTAGCTGCAATATCCTGACTTGAAGTCATACCGATGCTTTATTGGACAGAAATATGTCTTCGCCACGTACATGGAGATATTTGGGGATATATCTAGGGCTCTTTCTACTGGAATTGCACTGGGAAACGGTGGCTGGGCAGCTCTCCTATTCCGTCTCAGAGGAGGTAAACCCGGGGACTCCTATTGGAAACATCGCAAAGGACCTAAACTTAAATTCACAGGACTTGGAATCACGTATGTTTCAAATTGTTACCGGATCAAAGAGAACATTCTTCCAGGTAAATCTAAAGACGGGTGTTCTGTACGTCAGTGAGAGAATAGACAGAGAGGAGCTTTGCGCGGAGGAAATTAAATGCTCAGTAAGTGTGGAAGCCGTCATAAATAACCCGTTAAAGCTGTACCGTATTGACGTAGACGTTTTAGACGTAAATGACAATGCCCCATTGTTTACGACCAAATTGCAAAATCTGTACATCGCAGAGAGTACGTTACCAGGGGTGAAATTTGCATTATCTGAAGCAAGTGATGTAGATGTGGGGAGAAACGGAGTCAGTACTTACAAGCTTAGCCAGAATGCACATTTCTCTTTGGCTGTGCACAAAGCAGGTGACAGTGTGTCTGCTGAGTTAGTGTTGCAGAAAGCCTTAGACCGAGAGAAGCAGCCTGTGATCACCATGACACTGACCGCTCTAGATGGAGGGAGTCCTCCGAAATTAGGCACCTCGCAGCTCGTTATTAATGTTTTAGACATTAACGATAACATTCCAATATTCAGCGAAACGTTGTATAAAACAAAAGTCACAGAGAACACGCCGTTGGGCACAACAGTAATCGCCGTGAACGCCACCGATGCAGACGAGGGCCTGAACAGTGAGATTGTGTATTCACTGCGGAGTAAAGATCAAGATCACGTGCTTGATATCTTTGAAATTGAAAGTCAAACGGGAGTCATCAAGGTAAAGGGAAATATAGACTTTGAAGACAAAAAGGCTTTTGAGATACGTGTAGAGGCCAGTGATAAAGGGCAGCCTCCGATGTCCGCTCATTGTAAAGTGCTGGTAGAAGTGGTGGACGTAAATGACAACGCTCCCGAGATCACCGTGACGTCACTCCAAACCACAGTGAAAGAGGACGCTCTTGCAGGCACCGTGGTTGCTCTCGTGTCAGTCGTCGATAAGGATGGTGGGAAGAACGGTGAGGTTAACATTCAAATAAAAAACGGGGTTCCACTCAAACTCGAAACAAATTACAAAAATTATTATTCTTTGTTAGTTGACGGACCACTGGACAGAGAGAGTGTCTCTAACTACAACGTCACCATAGTGGCCACTGATAGAGGAACCCCGTCCCTCTCCAGCACGAGTGTACTTTCGATACACATTGCTGATGTAAATGATAATCCACCTCTGTTCCCAGAGTCCCTGATTAATGTATACCTGAAGGAGAATAGCCCAGTGGGAGAAATTATTAAAACAGTAACTGCCACTGATGCTGACGTAGGCCAGAACAGCCACGTGAGTTATTCGTTTTTACAAAGTAACCGTGACCCATCATCTATGGTGAATATAAACTCAGAGACTGGAGACATAGTCAGCCTGCAGTCTTTTAACTACGAGGAGTTAAACACCTTCCAGTTTAAAGTCCAGGCCACAGACTCTGGTGTTCCTCCGCTCAGCAGCAACGTGACTGTGAACGTTTTAGTCCTGGATGAGAACGACAACAGTCCCACGATCCTCGCGCCCTATTCTGAGCACGGCTCCCTTAACAGTGAGAGCATCCCCTATTCTGCTGAAGCGGGATACTTTGTGGCAAAGATCAGGGCTGTAGACGCAGACTCTGGATACAATGCGCTGCTTTCCTATCACCTCTCTGAGCCCAAAGGAAACAACCTCTTCCGGATCGGAACCAGCACCGGAGAGATCAGGACTAAGAGGAGGATGAGTGACAATGACCTGAAAGCTCACCCCTTGGTGGTGCTGGTTTCTGATAACGGAGAACCCTCCCTGTCCGCTACTGTGTCTATTGACGTGGTGGTGGTTGAAAGCACAGCTGACATCCAGACTCAGTTCAGACATGTGCCCACAAAGGAGGACAGCTTCTCTGACTTAAACCTGTATCTGCTGATCGCCATCGTGTCGGTGTCGGTGATCTTTCTGCTGAGCCTCATCAGTTTAATAGCTGTCAAATGCCACAGGACAGACGGCAGCTTCAGCAGGTACAGCGCCCCAATGATCACCACCCACCCTGACGGGAGCTGGTCTTACTCCAAGTCTACTCAGCAGTATGACGTGTGTTTCAGCTCAGACACGCTGAAGAGTGACGTAGTGGTTTTCCCCGCACAGTTTCCAGGAGATGGTGAGCTGATCAGTATTAACGGAGGAGATACTTATACCAGAACACAGACGTTACCTAATAAAGACAAGGTAAGACAATGTTTTATTTGGATGTGCTACTTTTCTCTCCAGAGCTACGGCTGACGTGGATGCCCGTGTTCCTTGTGTTAATACTTAGGAAATGACTTTGTGATAACTTTCTACATTGTGTTTGACAACGTGTTTTATTATGTGTATTCATACATTGGCTAACCGTAACGCAATATTGAAGTCAACATACAGTAAGCCTCTCATTCTTCCGAGAGCACTGTCGTATGTGTATTTCGTTGTCCATGGTGCTGAAATAGGCACCACAGCTTGTTGCGTGCAAGAAACAAACTGTGGTACGTGCTGGAGTCAGTGCTGTCTGAAAACTATCGATATGTATTAATATGTAAATATTTCAAAATATTTAAATAATGTGTCTCTCTGAAGAACTTGCGCTTTTGTACATTACAAATATGTGAATGAGTATGTTACTTGATGTTGTACTTATTGTAGCGGTATTGACTTGAGCGTTCAGTAGAATGGCATGTGTTGTATCTGCTTTAGGAGTGAATGTAGTTAATAAAACGACCACAGGGTGACATTGTAGACCGTCAGATTTAGATGTTCGTGTTGCTTCAGGCTCCTCCCAGATTCAGAAGATGATTTCGTTTCTCTGGGCTTTGTTACAAAGAGACGCAGCGCAAGAATGGACTGTGTGGCCATGATTGTGTCGGCTGCCCCTCAAACAGCGAGGAAACTGGATTGTGGATCGTAGCTTTCATCCTTAACTCTTATACGGGATTGTGGACATTGGAATACACATGCACGTTCACGTTGGATCATAATATGTCGACGCGGATGTTACGGAGCCCTTTTGGGATTTATATACTCGTTGTTCTTTTGGATTGCTGCTGGGAAGCGGCGTCTGGGCAGCTCTCTTACTCTGTATCAGAAGAGGTAACCCCGGGGACTTCTGTGGGGAATCTCGCTAAAGATCTAAACCTGAATGTCCACGACTTGGAGGCACGTATGTTTCAGATTGTGAGCGGAACGAAAAGAAAATATTTCGATGTAAATCTGAAAACTGGTGTTCTTTATGTCAACGAAAGAATCGACCGCGAGGAGCTTTGTGCTAAAGCTACACAATGTTCGGTGAATGTAGAGGCAGTGATCAACAATCCACTGAAGCTTTACCGTTTAGAGGTAAATATAGTCGATATAAATGATAATGCGCCATATTTCCCAGAGACGTTGCAGTCTCTTAACATTGCTGAAAGTACCGTGCCAGGGGGGACATTTGGATTTATAGGGGCATCGGACCTCGATGTTGGCAAGAATAGCGTTAATACGTACAAACTAAGTCCAAATGATTATTTTTCTGTCGAGGTTCACAAAGGAGGAGAGAGTGTGTCTGCGCAGCTTGTGCTCCAGAAAGCTTTAGACCGAGAAAAAGAGCGTACTGTGAGATTAACAGTGACTGCTGTGGACGGTGGAAATCCACCTAAATCAGCAACCTCTCTAATCATTATCAATGTTTTAGACAATAACGACAACACTCCGGTTTTCAGCAGTTCGTTATACAAGGCACGGATATCTGAGAATTTAGGAGTCGGCCAAACTGTAATCATTCTTAATGCAACAGACGCAGATGAGGGATTAAATGCAGAAATAGAATATTCATTTAGAAGCAAAGGACAGGATCATATTTTACATTTATTTCAAATAGACTCGAAAACGGGTGCAATTTTAATCAAAGGTAAGATTGACTATGAGGAACACCCCGCGTTTGAGATTCATGCACAGGCCAGTGACAAAGGCCAACCTCCGATGTCTGCTCACTGTAAAGTGCTGGTAGAGGTGGTGGACCTAAATGACAACGCTCCTGAGATCACTGTGACGTCACTACTAAACGCAGTTAAGGAGGACGCAGAAGTAGGCACTGCTATCGCGCTTGTCTCCGTGTTGGACAGGGATGGAGGGCAAAACGGGGCAGTACAAGTTGTCATACTAAACGAGAGTCCCTTTAAATTGGACACAAATTATAAAAATTATTATTCGTTAGTGGTTGGTGGTCCGCTTGACAGAGAAACTATGGCCGAGTATAATGTCGTCATCGTAGCAAATGATGAAGGGACTCCACCTCTCTCCAGCACCAGCATCGTGACAGTTCATGTTTCTGATGTCAATGACAACCCTCCTCGCTTCTCAGAGTCAATGGTTGATATATATGTTAAAGAAAACAGTCCAGTAGGTGCAGTTATTAAAACAGTGACTGCTATTGACGCCGATATTAGTCAAAATGGTCAGGTGAGCTATTCTTTCTTAAAAAGTAATACTAACTCGTTGCCTCTCTCAACAATGGTGAATATAAACTCAGAGACTGGAGACATAGTCAGTCTACAGTCTTTTAACTACGAGGAGTTAAACACCTTTCAGTTTAAAGTTCAGGCCACAGACTCTGGTGTTCCTCCGCTCAGCAGCAACGTGACTGTGAACGTTTTAGTCCTGGATGAGAACGACAACAGTCCCACGATCCTCGCGCCCTATTCTGAGGACGGCTCCGTTAACAGTGAGAGCATCCCCTATTCTGCTGAAGCGGGATACTTTGTGGCAAAGATCAGGGCTGTAGACGCAGACTCTGGATACAATGCGCTGCTTTCCTATCACCTCTCTGAGCCCAAAGGAAACAACCTCTTCCGGATCGGAACCAGCACCGGAGAGATCAGGACTAAGAGGAGGATGAGTGACAATTACCTGAAAGCTCACCCCTTGGTGGTGCTGGTTTCTGATAACGGAGAACCCTCCCTGTCCGCTACTGTGTCTATTGACGTGGTGGTGGTTGAAAGCACAGCTGACATC